>CM076569.1:983127457-983437322 GCA_034641835.2 Pinus albicaulis
TGCAAGTTTAATAGACTCTCAGATGAGAGTTATATAACTATCACCCGAGAGTCTGCCTTGGGTGTGTTTCTCACACACAAACTCTCGGCCGAGAGTTTGTAAAACTTTCAGGTGAGAGTTTACCCGCACAGTTAAATCTAACTTGTGGTAGTTTAAACTCTCGGTCGAGATTTTAACATTTCTCGCCTGAGAGTTTATTAAATGTCTCACCGGAGAGTTTCTGGTCAACGAAAAACCCAGAAAATTCTACAATTTTCAGGAACCTGCAACTTTGGAGGGGTGGAACACCTACAAAAACAAAATATTATCTGTCAGACCTAGTACCATTAGATTCATCTCTGAATCTAGTTTCTAATGATGTAATATTTGTGGAGTTTCATTAAAATTTAATTTTTTTATTAGTTTTATACTAAATTGTGTCACTGTGGAATTTCATTGTTCTGAAAATTGCAGTGAATGAAAATTTAGTAACTTTAAAATGGAAACACCAAAAAAATCATTAAAATCATATTTCAATTCCTCTCTCTGTCTTCTTCAAAAGGGTATTCTCATTTCTCTTATCGACGATCACATTGAAAAGAAAATATAGGGCTGATAAAATGTACTTAAACATCACCGTTTATTTTTATTCATCCATTTCAAAAAATAATAAAAAATAGTGATTTAATCTAAAAATTACTGAAAAATAGTCATTGTAGTAGTACAGTCTATGTAGATTATGATTATATGGTTTATTTCCAAAACATGAATAGCCAACCCTAAAAAACGTTAGGGTTCAAAAAGTGACTAATTATGTTTTCCTAAAAAATTTCAAGTAAATGAGATGTTGTATATTGAATCCTATTGCAATTTTCTCGAAAATATTTCTTATTGTGTCCCCTTTATTTCTCTTAATTGCATTTGAATGTGTTTAGATGCTATCCATTTTTCTTTGTTTTTATAATTATAGTTACTATGAGTTGTTTTATACATGGTCTTTGCATTAGTTTTTTCTCATTGGTTCTCAAAAAATGTTATATCTTTAGGTAAATTTTAGTATTTACATTTATATTTTGATGGTATATAATTCCAAATATTTAGATATACTTCCAAGTCATATAATTCTTATAGTATTATGTTCGAGTTATATGGGTTTCCCATTATGATTCAAATATGAAACATTAAAATTTAGCCTTTTTTTGTTTTAGCCATTTGGAGAAATCACTTTTTATTTTTAGCCATTTATAAAAATCCTTTTACGTTTTCATAAGTTTATATGGTTGGCAAAAGACCATATACGTTTTTAATGTTTTTATAAAAATATTGTTCCTTTTTTATTCTTCTATGTTTATTTATATTGGATATATTATATGTTCCATGTTTATGGTTCCATAATAAATATGTTATTATTCGTCATATACATGTCATCAGAAGGCACAAGCAAGCATACAAGAAAATGAAATCTGTCACCAACAGCGCACGACAAGTTTAATGAAAGTCGTCGTTTATGGTATGAACAAAATAAGGACACAATAATTGAGAATAAGAGAGCTACATATCATAGAAGAACGAGTGAAACAACTCTTCAAAATGATTTTATGATTCCTCGTAGGTATCGTAATATGGATGATATCATGGAAAGAACATTTTGCATTCACAGTTCATTGTCAGAATATGCTCCTCATCAACATAATTTTTTTGTTCGATGCTCTCGTGAAAATGTTCATAATATTGAGGAAACATCTCGCAATAGGGAAGAACATCGTATCGATAATGTGGATGAAAATTTTCACCCTAACCCTTTTGTCTTTGCAATTGCATCTTTTGAGCAAGGCAAAAGGTTGCAAAACATCCCTGGTGGAGGCAATGATGACATTGTATGTGATGATTTGGATGATAGTTTGATTGGCCATTTGTTTGATAATTTGGAGCCATTTGGTCGAGACATCGGATCTTCCAATCCCCCTTCTCAAAATAGTGTTGTCCCACGAACAAAGTCAATCACCCATGATCGAATTTCGCGTGAAACAATGGAGGTAACAAAATTAAATTTTGATGTTTTCTACAACAATGGTTGTTTTATTACATCCCTCTATTTACAATTTTTTTTTACTAAACTTATAACGTATTTTCCTCTCTTGGAATAGGATACAACACATTTTAATATAGATCTAGAGATTAACTACCCAAGTGTTCCATCTACTAATCTAAGAATTGAAGATGAAGCATGTCATAGCCTTCCAGTCCATTCTCCTCAACAATCAAATTTGCAAACTAATGCAAATTTTCAATGTATTTGATTTTATTTTTCATTTTTTGAATTTTTAGTAAGTTGGATGTGGATTTTATTGCATACTTTATTTTCTTCAAACATGACACAACTCGTTTCAATAGAGGAATACAAATTAACTTCATAGATGTTCCATCTACTGATATTATAAGTGAAGAGGAACCATCTCATAGCATTCATACAAATCTCCAACCAAATTTAAATATTGAATGCATTTGATATTTTCCTCATTTTTTCATTTATTTTTAGTTGTAAATTATATTTTATAATCTTCTATGGAAAAAACATTATTTCATCTTATGAGGTTGGAGAAATGGAATCCATAACATCAATTGTCAAACTAATGTAATGTTCGATGTATTTGATTTGTTTTACAATTCTGAATCTTTACAGGAAACAACTCATTTGAATAGAGGCATAGAAACTAACTCCCCAAATGTTCCAT
The DNA here is from genome assembly GCA_034641835.2 of Pinus albicaulis. Lineage (NCBI taxonomy): Eukaryota > Viridiplantae > Streptophyta > Pinopsida > Pinales > Pinaceae > Pinus > Pinus albicaulis. The sequence goes on from CM076569.1 coordinate 983,130,172, forward strand.
ATAGTGATGTTAGAAGTGAAGAGAAACCATCTCATAGCCTTCATCCACATCACCAAACAAATATAAATGTTGAATGCATTCGAATCTTTTTTCATTTTTTCATTTATAATTAGTTGGAAATTAAATTTTAAAATTTGTTATGCTAAATACACCTTATCATCCTCTAAGGTACTAGAAGTGTAGACCATAAATTTGGAAAGGCCCTATCATACATCCATTCCACATGTTGGAAATTTTAGAAGAGAATCACATGGTGGTGAAAATCAAGTACATTTTAGAATAAATTTTACTCTTCCACATCGTTCTACACATGGTACGACCGATACAGATCATATACACTTTGATGAAAACATTATTTTAGTGCATAAAATATTTCAAGAAAATATAGATAGCTTGTCAGTTGTTCAAATGTGCCACATTTGCCAATAATCATATCTCGGTATCCAGGTTTTGAGAGATTCTTAAGGACATGTTTGCTGAAAATGTAAGAATGACAGAGGTTCCCATAGTTTTTTTGGATATAATAAAATGGATGATAGTGAGCAACCTCATATTTTAAGAGTTCTTACTCAAATTTAAGAAATGTTAATAACACACGTGAATCTTATTTTGCAAGTGTCACATGCTCGAGGTAGGAAATATAAGTATAACGGCCACACAATTAGCTTTCCCCACTATATTTATACAATTGCACAAATTCTTCCCCAACATGTTGAAGATCTTGACTTTATAATTGTGAGGAGACATGCTGATCAGTCTAAATATTATTAATGTTATGTCAAAATATCTCAAGTTATGGCTGCATTGATTTTCAAAATTAAACGTGATAAATATTATCGAGATATTGTAATTGACTATGATTCAGTGAATGCTCTACCCAAAAGATAAACATGTGTCTGCTCCAAGCTTAAATTTTTTGATTGTGATATTGAATAATCTAAGATCAACGCAACTAATATTGAAGGGTTGCCTGCTGAGAATTTTCCTTCTCATCCTTCTTCTTTTGTTGCTCGCCTACCTAATGAACATAAAGAAGTGGAAGAAATTAGAGCATTTCTTGATAATGTTGATTCTTCACATGTTCAATATATGGATTGGACCAATATTGGAACCTCCCCAGTGAATGAATATAATACTTAGGGGTTATTAGATATGGCATTCCCCACATTGTTCCCCACTGGTGATGCTGATTGGTTGCAACCATGTATTTGTAGTGTTGAACTTCATGAGTATGCATTGCAGCTTATTAGATACTATGATCAGAAGTTTGGAAGCGATCCTTGCTTTCGATATTATCTATTGTACATTATAATGCAGCATCAAAGCCAAGAAATTGCTACCATTTTTGTGAAGAAACATTTACATGATAACTAACCGACAACAATTGAAAACTTGCATCACCAACTTTCTGATTTACCATATAATAAGTTGGCTGAGCATCTTATGCGGTTTGGTTCTTCTTTGAGAGGTACATGAGAATACTGGACTAAATGTCAGGCTAAATTGACTGACATGATTACTCAGTTGGGATGTCCATATTTGTTTTTTACTTTGAGTGCAGCTGACAAAAAGTGTCCATAGTTGCATAACCTCATGCCTGTACCCTCACATTCTTGTTCCTTAAATGAGCACTGTATTTAAATTGAGAATGTTATCCAGTACGCTCATATTTTTGCCACATTTATGCACCATATATTCAATATATTTCGAGAGGAAGTTATACAAAAATACCTTAAAGAAAAAGACTTCTGGTTCATGTTTGTGTTGTTGAATTTATGATGTGTACATAAGTATTGCCTAAGTATTGCCTTGATATGCCTCGATATGAGGCCAATAAGATGGAATAACTTTTGATTGGATACGAAAGAATATTTTTCGGAATCTGATACTAAAACTTTGATTAAAAGGTGTAATAACTTCTTTTGGTTCTCATTTCAACAAATAGATTTTGAACAAACAATTATAATAGTCCCTAGAGCCCCATAGGGGCAGGGACTAATAAGACTAAAGTTTGAGTGTTTTTCATTTGTTTACTAGAATACATACATATTTCTTTAATGTTGGGTCATTAATAATGTCATATATCAAATTCTATATTTTCTTTTAATGAACTACGCAATCGATATGGAAAATATAACAAAAATGTACAACTATCTCTTTAATATTAATTTCATATTAGGTAGTTTAAAATTTCGTTAATGTATATGATATATGTGATTTAAAGTAGGATGTGGTAAAATAAGAAACAAGAGAATAGTTCTATGCAATATAAGTTTGTTTTAGTAGTGAAAAAATGTAGCTTGAAGACATATTTACTATTTTTTATAGATCTATAATTGAAATTTTTTATTGTATTCAAGGGTCCATTTTTCACTTGAGATGATGTGAAATAACACTGGATCAATGAAGAAAATAAGATTTTCAATGTATTGATTGGATTATGTAAGAGTCTAGATTAATAGTCTTTGAAAATTAGTTTAAAGTAAAAAAAATAAAATGGATTTACAAAAATCCTCTCAATTCCAAATCTTTGTAATAGACATTGTTGTTAATATTGATTTCATATCTTTAATATGCTCCTTCAAAAGAAGGAGAAATAAAAACAACCAAAATAACACCTTAAAATAATTTATATATTTATATACGATCAAAAAGTTATAGGAATTACATTGTAGTAAAAGAAATATCAAAAAAAGAATTCAATTATATATTAATTTTAAAAATAATTTATATTTTAAAAATTAATTTATATAAGATTAAACTATCACTAAGAATAAACATGTAGTAAAAGAAAAAAAAAAAAAAAAAAAAATTCAAATGATATATTAATTATTAAAAAGAAAAATCAAGAAAAAAAAATCAAATTATATATTAATTATTAAAAGACAAATGTACGTTTTGATAATATTTTTAATAATTTTACTTTATTCTCCATAAAAGCATACATTATATTTAGATTTCAAATATTGATTGGTTTCTTGAATAAAGTGACCTAAACATGTGAATAGAAATCAAAGAACACAAATTTTGTAAATTATTTTATTTTTTGCAAATTATAAATAGTAAATAAATACTTTATTTAAAAAAAAAAACATATGTTTACAAATAAATATATAGAAATGTAGTTTATTTTTTAAAAATATCTATGGATTGGAAATATAAATATTATATAACCCGTACTGAATATTTTAGATAATGCATTTTTTTTAAATATTTATATTTTAATTTTATAAATTTTAATTATAATTAAATAATATTTACTATTATAAACCGTAAATGATTAACATATTTATATACATAAATTTAAAATATTAAATTACAGTGTTTTAACATTAAGGTTTTGAATTACTATATATACATATGATGTTATAAAAGAGGATAGATAATTAATACAATATGATTAAAAATTTAAGGTTGGGAAACATTCCATGTATTCGACTATGAATTTAGTGCGGGCCTTCATGTTTTTGGGTTTTCAATGCTACTAATTAGTTTTTCTTTTTCTTTTTTTGTAAAAGTTAAGTAGTTATATTAATTTTTTGAATTAAAAATACATTGATCCATAGGAGTCAAAGTGACCTTCTTGAGTTGGCTTTGTAGCATTTTCTTGGCATAGCATTCAAGGAATGTGCTGGCTGAAGATGCATGGCGCGGACCATTAGAATTTCTCATGGAGACCGTGAGGTGATTTGGCATGCAGAGATTGTCAAGTCAACAGCGAGGTGGGCGTTTTGCGCTGCCTGAAGTGTATGAGCATACAATTTTTTGGTGCGGCTTGAGTATGCAGAGACGGGTGTGCAGGGATGTGGCACAGACAAGATTGCTCGAGCCTGTTGGCATAGTTCATCCCTTGTCAGTTACGCTCCTGCCGTGGCTGAGTTTGACCTCCCCTCTTGTGGCTGAAATCATCATATGCCTTGTTGTCGAGGCCTATGTTTGCAGATCCGACTGCTGGATCTTTTTGCAGTTTTCTTTGAGCTCTCCCTTCGCTAGATCGTGCCAAAGGCTGTGGTATTCTGTCATCTTGGAATCGATCCCTGCATTTGCTAAGGCATCAACCATCTTATTTTCCTTTCTGCGAACTGCTTGGAATGTGATCCCTTGCATGTTGCAGAGTTGACCTTAGAGATCCTGCAGTATTGCCGACAGTATCCAGCTTGGGGTCACTTTGTGTACCTGTGCTCCCATCTGGAGTTTCTTTATCATCCTTATTATGATCTCTGAGTCGCCTTCCACTACCAGTGGTAGAAGTTTGTATCGGCCAGCCAGAGTGAGGCCCTGGATGAGAGCGATTAGCTCTGCAACGTTGTTGGTGTTCACTCTGAGATTGCCATGATAGATGAGATGAATTGTGCCTGTGTGATCCCTTACTGTTCCCCCATAGCCAGCTATTCTCGGGTTCTTTTTTGAAGCCCCGTCGAAATTGAGTTTGAATGTGTTGGAGGGGGGAAGAGTCCATTTGTCCTGCGTTGTTCCTTTGGAGACCCAGTTCTTTCCAGCAAGGTTGATCTTGGTTTGAAGATTTAGGATCTGAATAATTTTGGCATCATTCGGTGATGTGTTTCCCTCTATCTGCAATGTGCCCATGGCATTGACCATTTCTGTGATAAGCTGTCGCACTTTCCCAGTCAACATGTTTAATGCCAGTGCTGAGTTTTTGAATATTCGTGCGTTTCGTTCTTTCCAGAGGATCCAAGCTATTGCTCTCGGGATTAAGTTCCAGGCGCTGTTGACCAAGGGATTGGAGGATATGGAAGATCTCCACTTGCTGAGTGAGAGTTGGATGGAGTCTCTGTTTCTATCAGATTGTCTGAAGACCATGGCCATGTCATCCGACAGAGAGCAGGCCATGGGAAAGGTATTGAGTATGTGATTGAGAGTTTCCAGACCATCCTCATAGAGTATATATCATGAATGGCCTATGAAGCCTCGTTTTTGAAGATTGTCCCATGTGAGTGCCTTGTTGTGCATGACCAGCCAGGAGAAAAGTGTGATTTCTGGCCATGTTCCTCTATTCCAAAGGATTTTCCAAATGTGGTCTGGTTGCGTATCCAAGGAGGCAGCCAAGATCTGATATGCTTCTTTGAGGTTGAACGTTCCTTTGGGGTTTTTTCCCCATCTCAGGATGTCCTCTTTGTTGGATTTTAGGATTCTTCTTTTTTCCAGGTCTTGTAGAAGTTGGTCTACATTCATCGGGCTTGCTTGAGTTTGCCATTGTTCTCTGGATAACCAATTTTTCCATGTGGTTGCCTCACTCGCAGGTTGCCAGTAGTCTGCTACTGTAACCTTGCATGCCTCCTGCATAGCTCTTTTAAGAGTGTTCCAGTCTGGGTGTTCCAAGGGTGGCAGCTGCTGCCAGGAATCTTCCCAAAAGAGGGCAGTGTTGCCTTGGTGCACTTCCCAGAAGCTGTGCTTCTGAACAATATGTCTATTTTCCCAGGCTTTGTTCCAGATGGGGGATCCTTGCGTGGTGCCTATGAGCCGAATGAGGTCTTTGTCCCTGAATTGGGTTGTGTACTTCGCTTTCCACAAGGTTCCCCCGAGGGAGTTAGGATTTTCTACCCATCTCCACTAGATTTTTGCTACTATGGCCTTGCTTAATATCTCTGGGTCTCTGACGCCCAAACCTCCCTCCATTTTTGGTTTGTATATGTCTGTCCATTTAATGAGGGCCCATTTGGATTTCTTAGAGGCTCCATTCGAAAGTAAGGATCGTTGAATGCTTCGGATGGATTTGTACACAGCCTTAGGGGCTACAAGTGCTGAAAACATGTATGCTGGCATGGTTTGCAGGACGGACTTGACCAAGATCAATCTGCTGGCCATGTTTAAGGCCTGATAGGTCTAGCTGCTTAGCCTGGCTCTCATTTTGTTGAGGAGGGCTTCCCAGTTGGCAGATTTATAGGCATATTCCGAGAGTGGTATGCTAAGGTATTTGGTTGGATGGGAGTTCTTTTGGATCTTCAGAATTCTTCTAAGATTTCTCTGCACAGGAATGGAAGTGTTGAAGAAATTTTTTTTGGATTTGGTAAGATTGATTTCCGTACCTGAGGCCTCCGAGAAAGTCTTTAACACTTTACTGATGGTTCGAGCTTCCTGCACTGTGGGGGCATCTGTGAGCATTGTATTATCTACAAATTTCCGATGTGTTACTGTGGGTCCTTGGTGCGCTGGTTTTATGCCTGTGAGTTGATTCTGCTATTTTGCCTTCGCTAAAGATATGCCCAACCCTTCTGCCATTATGACGAAGAGAAAAGGAGAGAAGGGATCTCCTTGCCTTATACTTATGGACGGAGTGAAGGGCTGAAGGGGTCCTCCATTCAACAGGATTGAAAAGAAAGCACCTGAGACCAATTCCATTATCCAATTTATCCATTGCTGACTAAATATGAAAGCCTAGAGGATTGCTCTCATATATTGTCAGCTGATTCTGTCAAAGGCCTTTCACAGGTCAAGCTGGATAAGCATGCCTAGAGTCTTGTTTGTTTTGAGAGAGTGCAACACTTCCTGGGTGAGGATTATGCTGTCAGTGATCTTCCTACCTTCGACGTAGCCGGTTTTCTCCTAAGATATAATTGATGGGAGGACTGATTTAAGTCTGCTAGCCATTAGTTTGGAAAGGATTTTGTAAAGGACATTACACAGGGCTATGGGGTGAAACTTGTCTGGGGAGTCAGCCTAGTCTGATTTGGGAATTAAGGTGAGGAAAGTGGCATTGATGGCAGGTAACACTTTTTTGGTTCTATGAAAGTTTCTTACTAGGATGAGAAGGTCGTCTTTAATAATAGACCAGCAGGCTTTAAAAAATTCGATTGTAAATCCGTTCGGTCCAGGAGCCTTGTTCGTGGCCATGGTGAAGATTGTGTCTTCAATCTCCTGCTCGGTATATTCCTTTAGAAGGAGGGAGTTTTTCTCCTCAGTAACTAGGCTGGGAATGGCAACAGTAATTTCATTGATGGCTTGGGTTCTATCTAGGCTAGGATCGCTGAGAAGAGAGGTGAAATAGGAGTTGAGTTCATACCCAATATGCTCCCTTGAAAAGACTTGATCGCCATCAGCTTTTTTGAGGGAGAGGATGCGATTACAGGCTCTGTGCTGGATGGTGGACCTGTGAAAGAAAATGGTGTTGCATTCTCCCTGCTTTAGCCATTTCACCCTCGATTTTTGTCTCCACAACATCTCTTCCTGCTTTAATCGTTCTTCCCATTGTCTTTGCAGATTCGTTTCCTGAGCTTTCCTTTCCTCATTGTGCCCTTCTTTGATCATTGTTTGCTGGAGAAGCACCATTTTTTCCTCGAGTTCTTTTTTGGCTTGAAAAATGTCGCCAAAGGTGTTTTTGTTCCATCGTTTGAGGTTAGATTTTATGGTTTTGAGCTTCTGCTGGAAAATGTACATGATATTGTCGCTTCTTATGGTGGCTTGAGTCCCCCAGCTTCGTATGTTTTTCATGAACATTGGGTGCTCTGTCCAAAAGGCCTCAAATCTGAAAGGTCTGTTGTGGGGCTTTTCCAAATTGGTGAGGTGGATCTGCACTGGCCAGTGATCCGAGCCTCCTATAGGTAGAATGGTGGCCTCCATGTCGATGTTTTGCAGCAAAATGGAGTCCGACAAGAGGAACCGATCGAGCCTTGAAGCTATCTGCCTGTTTCCTCCTTGCTTTTTATTCTAGGTATGCAGGCCATTGACTGTGGGGATGTCAGTGAGTTTGGATTCAGCAATAAAGGTGTTAAATGCTTCTGAGTCCTTATCCAATTTTCGTAAGCCTCCTTTTTTCTCTGCTAGATTGGTGATCATATTGTAGTCTCCGCCTAAAATCGAATGAGTTGCCCCATGGTGTTGTTTGACTTCGTCCAGGTCCAACAGCATCTTCAGCTTTTCCTGGATTCGCTGGGGTCCATACACGTTGAACAATGTTACCGATGAAATAGGTAACCGCAATGTTACCTACTTTTTTTTGGTAGCATAAAAAGCACCCGATTTTGAAAAGTGGTGATGCAGAATCACCATTTTTTTTTTTGGTGCACATTTTTGACACTCTAAAATTTTTATTTATGAAGTATGAATATTTGTTTTAAAATGTTAGTGATTTTCATGCTAATTTTGAAATGTATTGATGCAGCATCAATTTTTTTTTTTTTTTTTTTTTTTTAAGTGGTGATTTTCATGCTAATTTTGAAACGTATTGATGCTGCATCAACCTTTTTTTTTTAGAGCAGTGATTTTCATGCTAATTTTGAAACGTATTGATGCTGCATCAACCTTTTTTTCTAGAGCAGTGATTTTCATGCTAATTTTGAAACGTATTGATGCTACATCAACCTTTTTTTTTTAGAGTGGTGATTTTCATGTATGTAATAAAACACAAACTTAGATTAAAAAAAATATATAAAAACAGTTAAAAAAACCAATAAAAATGTAAAAAAATACAAAAATACCTCATAAAAAGAAAAAATTTAAACAAAAATAAATAAAAAAAACAAAAATATTTGAAAATTATATCAAAGGAAATGACAAAATTTGAAGAAAAAAAACACATAATTTAAAGAAAAAAAACAAAAATTCACCAAAAAATTAAAAAAAAAAAAAAATCAAAAACATTTTTTTTCGAACTTATTAAAAAAAACAATATATTTAAAAATATATATATATATTTAAAAATATATATATATTTAAAAAAATTTTAAAATAATTAAAATTACAAAATTAAAATTTAGGAAATTTTTTTTTTAAAAAATATATAAATTTAAATTTAAAAATATAAATTAAAAAATAATAATAATAATAAGGAAAAAAATACAACTTTTAAAATTTACAAAAAAAACAAATTAAAAAAAAACAATTAAAATTGAAAAAGAAAATAAAAATAAAAATTAAAAAAAAAAAAAAAAAACCTATCATTAAAAAACAAAAAAAATGAAAAAAACCACGTGCAAATAATTAAAAAACAAATATACATAAATTTAGTGTTTTTTTTTTATTTTTTATAGTGAAACCATTTATAGATTTTAAAAATGAAAAACTAAATAAACGAAAAAAATAAGAAAAACAATTAAATTAAATTAAAATTTAAAAATTTTAATAAATAAATTTTAAATTTTAAATTTAAAAAAAAAATTAAACAAATTGAATTTAAAATAAAAAAATTGAATTAAAAAAATAATTTTAAATTTTTTGAAATTCAAATTTATTTTTTTTAAATCAAATTAAAATAAAAATATTAAAAATGAAAAAAAAAGTAAAAAAATAAAAACAAAATCAAATAAAACATAGATGTAAGTATATATTTAAAAAAAAAAAAAAAAAAGAATTTTACTTCAAATAAAAATATTAAATTAAAAAAAAAGTTATTTTTTGAAAAAAAAGAAATTATTTTTTCAAATTAAAAAAAAAAAAAAAAATTTAAAAAGAAACAATTAAAAAAAAAAAAAAAATAAAACAATTAAAAAAAATTAAAAAAAAAAAAAATCAATTAAAAATTTTTTTTAAAAAAAAAACATTTAAAAAAAAAATTTAAAAAAAAAATCAATTAAAAAAAAAAATTAAAAAAAAGCATTTAAAAATTTTTTTTTAAAAAATAATAAAGTTTTTGTTAGGCTGAAAACCCGTAAATTTGGTAGCCGGTGGCAGTAGGCAATTTTCCGGTAGCCGGTAAACCTCAAAATTTAAAAATGAGCGGAATAAGGCATTGGGCATTCAAAAACTATACTTTTTATCGGCAGGCGACCCCGCCATCTTTTTTTATTGATTTTATTTAAATTTTTTTTTAAAATATTTTTTTAAATGTTTTTTTTAATTTTTTAATTGATTTTTTTCGTTTTTTTATTTTTTTTTTAATTTTTTATTATTTTTAAAAAAAATATTAATTATTTTTTTTAAAATTTTTAATTGATTTTTTTTAATTTTTTATTTTTGTTTTTAAATTTATTATTATTATTATTATTATTATTAATTTTTATTAAATTTCGCCCATTTTTTTTATTTAATTGATTTTTTTTTTTTTAATTTCATAATTTTTCATTGTTATTAACTTTTACTTTTAGTTTTTTAATATAATTTTATAAAATTCAATAAATTTTTTATATATTTTTTTTAATTTATTTCGATTTAATATGTCTTTTAAATGTTTTACTCTTTTTTTTTTTTTTTTTTGTTAATTATGTAAATTTTTTATATTTTTTATTTCAATTAAAATTGTGTATTTAAAATTAGATTTTTTTAAAAATGAAACTTAATTTTTTTAAATTACTTTTTTTTAATTTTTTTTTATTTAATTTTTTTTCTTTTTTTTTTTCAATTTTCCACTTTTAATTGATTTTTAAAGTTTTAAAGTTTTCGTTTAACAATATATATATTTTTTTCTTTTATATTTAAAATTTGTTTTTTCTTTCAAAATTTATTTGTTTATTCATTTATTTATTAAAATTTAATATTTTTGTTTTTAAATTTAATTTGTTATTTTAATATTAACCTCTTTTTTTTTTAATTTAATAAAATTTGATGTATATACCTATTTTAATTTAAGTTCATATATATATTTTATTTTTTATAATTTAAATTTAATTTATTTTTTATAGTTTATTTGTTTTTTTAATATATATTGTTTTAAATTTGATATTTTTATTTTTTATTTTTAATTAATTTTTTTTTTTTTTCCTTTTAATTTGAATAGTGTTTTTTTTTTAAATTTTGAATTTTTAAATTTATTAAAATTTAATATATTTCCTTAAATTTAATTATTTGTTTAAATTTTTTTTTTCTTTTTTAAAATTTAATAAGCATTTTCTTTTTCTTTTTTAAATTTAATTTCTATATTTAATTTTTTTAATTTCCTTCCTTTTTTTACTTGTTTTTTTTTTTAATTTAATATTTTTATTTTGTTTTTATTTTTATTTTTTAATTTCTATATTTTTTTAAATTTTAATTATAATTTTTTTTTGGTTTATTTTTTATTTTTTTTTCCTTAAATTTTAGGTTTTTTTTAATGATTGAATTAAAATTTTTACTTTGTTTTTATTTTTATTTTTTTATCTTCATATATTTTTAAATTTTAAGCTTTTAAATGTTTTTATTTTTTTAATTTATTTTTTTTCTTAAATTTTAGGTTTTTTTTTAATGTTTGAATTTTAAAAATTAAAAAATGTTACTTCTATTTTTAAAAATGCCAAAAGTATGACACAAATTTTTTTTTTTGTTATTCCAGCATCAACTGGTTTTGTTTTGAGGGTGTTTTTTCAATCCTTTTTTCAAGAAACAATTTTGTTTTTACCATAATTTTATAAAATGTTGAAATTTGACCTTAAAAAAAAACGAAGTGCGTTTTGGAAGACACACTTTTTTTTGGGGGGGTGTTTTTTCAATCCTTTTTTCAACAAACAATTTTTTTTTAGCATAATTTTAGAAAATGTTGAAATTTGACCTTCAAAAAAAAACAAGTGCGTTCTGGAAGACACACTTTTTTTTTGGGGGGTGTTTTTTCATGTTTTTTGAGAGTTTTTGGGCTAGAGTTCCCGTTTTGAGGTCAGGTTACCTATTTCATCGGTAACTATGTTGTTGGGGATGAACCTTCTCAAAAAGTTAATCTTTCCAATGAAAGATTGCAACTCTTTGATGTTTCGAGGATGAGAGATTTGCGATATGGCCTCAATCCTTTTGGGATCTATCTTAATACCCTATTCTGAAATAATGTGCCCAAGAATTTTACCTTCTTGGAGACCGAACAGTGTCTTCTTAGGGTTTAAAGATATTCCAAACTTTCTACATTTCTCGAAAACTTTTCTTAAATGTTCTAAGTGCTCTTCATCTGTCTTTGAAAACATAGTGACATCATCAAGGTATATAATGATGAAGAAGCCCAGTTCTTCCGAGAATGCTATGTCCATGGCTCTTTGAAAAGTTTCTCCAGCATTCATTAGACCAAAAGGCATTTTCACATACATGAAAGTGCCCCATGGTGTAGTAAAGGCTATCTTTAATTGATCAGCAGGGTGAACTAAGATCTGATTGTACCCTGAGTAGCCATCAAGCAAAGAAATTCTTCTAGACCCTACCACCCTTTGTAAAATATGATCCATCTTAGGTAAAGGGTAGTTGTCCTTTAATGAAGCTTTGTTTAAGTCTCTAAAGTCTATACAAAGCCTGATCTCTCCAGTTTTCTTCCTAACTAACACCAGATTAAACACCCACTCAGAATATCTAATAGCGACAATAATACCAGAATCGTACATTTTCATGATCTCCTTCTGAACCAAAGGCAACTGAATAGGGTTTATTCTGCGCAGTTTCTGTTTGAATGGTTTTTGGTTTTCTTTGAGAGGAATTTTGTGCTATATTACTTCAATGTCATAGGATTTCAGATCTTCGTAACTCCACGCAAAAACATCAAAAAAATCTTTAAACAGCTCTATGTATTTGAGTTTAATATGAGTTGGTAAAGTTTTAGACAGTTTAATCATTTTCTGTTTAAGTTCACTACCTATATTGCACTCTTCCAGTTCAGTCTCTACAACTCTTCTAAAGGTGCCAGACCGCTTGGCAAACGTTCATCTCTAGAGTGTAGAGTTTCTAACTCCATTGTTTCTAACTCTGCATTCAATTTTGTTTTATTTTTAAGTTTGCTAGTCAGAAGATTAATATTGACAAGCTCAGGAGAGAGCTCTTCTTCACCAAGAAAATTTTCTTCACTGCAGTCTGTATCATAATCTGAGTCCAAACTATTTAGTTCAAATTCATTTCTGAATTGCATGAAGTCTTCTATTTTTTTGTCTCCGTCAAACACCTACCAATACTTTTCATTATCAGGCACGACTAGTCTAAATTTTATCTGAGTTGTGCAGTCTTTGGTTTCATATGGCGTTAAGCAGGTTCTAGCTACAAAGGCAAAATTGTGGGTGGCAATATTTATTTTTCTTGGGACAAAAATCAGTTTGGACTCCTCGAATGTTTTTAAAAGGTCCATGACATCGTTTCTGTAGGCCATAAGTCTGGGATGATTCGCGTTATACTCCCAATTGACTTGCTTAATGACTAATTCTGAATCCCCATACACATTGATTCTTTTGGCTCCTAACTTCTTCAACAAACGTAAGCCTAGGAGAAGGGATTCATATTCTGCTATGTTGTTAGAACATTGAAAGTTTAATTTGCAGGAAATGCTTTATGTGTGGTTGCTTTCAGTGTTGCAGATCCAGACACCTACACCAGCATTGTTCTTAGTGCAGGATCCGTCAAAATACATACTCCACAGAGGACTATTTTCGGTTTCATCCATTTGGTGTTTGTCCTCTTCAACTAAAGTGCTTACGGGTTGTTGTGGAATCTCAACACTTAGTTGTATTTGTTTCAACTCCTCAGCCTTTTCACTGTGTTGAGGGTTGTTCTCTTGACTATCAAGGTTTAAGAGGAATGGACGCATGACTTGTATCTCAAGACCTTTATTTGGTTTTCTAACGTTTTAAAATGCAGCAAATTGTTCTGACACTCCTACGTTATCTTCTTCCTCCTCTATATCTATCATTAAATCAGACAAGGTCACTTTTTCACTGACAGTTTCATCATTGAAAAGCATAAATGAATCCAGGCCTGTGTTTACAGAATAAAGGGGAGAGTTATGTGGTCTGTCTTGGCTTGTAACTATGTATTGCATATGGGACTTCCTGTAAAGTCTTCTAGTCTTTTTGAAAACAGGGATAGTCACATAGGTCATGTCCATTTGCATAGTCCCTTCTAACTTAGCCCCCCAGGACCTAGATAATAACATTCCATACTTTGGGGGCACATCAGCCACAAAAATATCCATGACTAAGAATTTGGCTGGAATTTGGGCTAAGTTAACACAGAGTTCTTTGATTAATCCTAAACATTTTACTCTGCTTGAGTCAAAGGAGTAGAGGTCTTTGTAAGGTCTAGTGATTTCAAGGCCTAGGCTCTCCATGACAGCTTTGGGCATTAAATTATGAGAGGTTCCTAAATCATGCATAGCGTTATGTAAAATCTTGTCATGAACATTTAAACTTATATAAAAGGGAGGAACAGGTCCCTCTTGATATCTACCTTCAATCTTAGGACCAAAAATGAGCTCTGGCTAGTCATCATTAAGATTGAGTGTGTCATTATTATCCTCAATATTTAAGGCCTTCAAAATCTAGTTTCTATATACATTCTGTGCAGCTAACTCAATCAGGGGAACAAAGATTTTGATCTTTGAAATTTCCTGCTCTAGGCTGAAAGGAATTTGGTTCTTTGAAGAACTTGTCTCAGCCTTACTAGCTGCTAGTCTTTCAGCAACATCAACTTGTTGATTTTTTCTATTTACATTTGACAAAATGGTTTTAATAGGAGTACTAGCTGAAGTGTTAGTACTACTAATGTCCACACTCTGTTTTTCATTGTTTTGAGTGCCTTTCTCTCTACCTTTATTAGAATTCACAGCTACTGTTTTCTCCTTCTGTTTGACAACTTTAGGCTTGGTTGCAGTGTTGTTTTGTGAAGATTTGTCAGAGGTTTTGGTGTTGGAAGTTTGTTGAATTGTTTTTCTTCTAAGGTCATATTCTCTTTGAGACTCTATGATAACATTTTCCATGTCTTGATAATAACTTTCATCATCATCTCTTTTTTCATCATAAGGTGTATAAAGACCTTGTTTTCTATCGTAATGAATCTCAAAGTCATCATTATCTACCCCCAGCATGTTGATATCATCTTCCTCTATTATGTCATCTGTTTCCTCAACCTCACTTACATAGTTTTTATGAAAGGTAGGAGTGATCTATTGATCATCTTCCCTAGGTCTATTTGGAGGTTGGTTCCTTCTAAAATTCTGATTCTGGTTCTGGTTTTTGTTTCAGGAGCAGTTTGGTTTTGATTGGCTTGTGCTCTCTCAAGGATCCTCATTTTATTCATCATCTCCTCCATCATTCTCTCCATTTTTTAGTTGGAAGTAGAGGGTGTAGATTCCTCTCTAAAGGACACTCTCTTTTCATTTTTCATTCGTGCTCTCTTCTCCATCAAGTTAACTTCCACAGTAAGAGCACCTTTTTGCATCTCTTCAAGAGTTGTAGGATCTCTCTCTCTCAGCTGATAGGCCATCTTGGGGTCAAACCCCTCAAGAAAATTGTTTAATGCTAAGCCTTGTGGAGGCTTTAGATCTAGGGAAAGTGCATTATATACACTGTTAAATCTTGTACAATAAGCTTGTACACTTTCCCTGGTGTTTCTATGGAGGTTCTTGTAATCAGAAAGGACCTGGAGAGGATTCTTCTTTACTTCCCATTTGTTTAAAAATGTCTGATGGAAGGCTTGGAGATCATTGATACTATGGGGGGTTAAGCCTTTAAACCATTTTCTTACTTCTCCCCCTAGACTTTGAGAAAATAGTCTAAGCTTGAAAGAATCATCATCAATCTCATTTCTGTCAAAGTAGACATTCATCCTATCCACATGTTGTGATGCAGTTGTAGCATTACTAGCATCATATAATGGAATTTTGGACTGATAGTCCTGTGGAAGATTGACTAGTGGTACAGGAAGGACTAAGGGAGCATACCATGCTGCCATGATATGTGGTGGGGGTGGATTCACAAGAGGTGGATTAGCAAAAGGTAAAGTGGGCTGAAGTGGAGTGGTTTGGACAGTGGATGTTTGGTGAACAGATGTGGACGAATCAGGAGTAGATTGCTAAGCTGATATTGGATGAGAGACACCTGAATTGTTGAGGAAAAATAAGTCAGGAGGTGTTGTTTCTCTACTACAAGGATGTTCACTTGTTTCAAGAGATGAAAGTGAATACTCAGAATCTAACTAATCTAAATCATCAAGAGACCTAGTTCTAAAGGGATTTACTAGGTCAACTTGTGATTGTTGTAGAGCTGAAAGATTTTCAGGAACTGAATTAGCTCTCAAGGGTGATCTGAAAAAAGTTGATAATTTAATCTTAGGAGACTTCCTAAGGATACTTTCTTGGTTATCAAATATCTCAGGTGGATTAAGGTCAGGAGAGGCTCTAGTGTGAATCTTTCTAGGAGCCACTATGTTGTGTTTTTTAGACCCAAATAAACAAGAAAAGTTCAACCAGGTATGATAGTTTTTAAAAGGTCAACCAATATGTTTACACAAATCTTAATCCTACAATCCTCTAACTAAGTTTGAATGATATTAAAATGATAAGGGTTCTTCCTAGTGGAGTCTTAAGGTTTTTTGGGGATTGTGGAGTCGCAGAGTGGAAGTTTTTAGCTCCTAAAGAGGTAAAAGGTTTTATGGTCCACCACCATGTTTATTGGATACCAATCTAAAATAATTTTTTGGGTTTTCTGAGTTATTTTTCAGTTGTGTGGTTTTTAAGAGTGTCCTAAATCTGTGTCAAAACTTAGCGACAGTTATGAGACAAAGACAGTCTACTCTTATGGCTAAGCTAGCTGATTTTTCAAGGTTAGATAAAGCCTTATGAGAATCCTAGGGTTTGCCTAGTTTGTCACTGATTCAAATTGGTTTCATCATGATTATTGTTACTTGGTAGTGTTTGAAAAGGCTGCTTTTTACTCACAAGGTTTTGTGAAGTTTTTAAGGGAACCTAGGGTGAAAATTCAACTTTGATCCCCAGCAGAGTCGCCAGAAATGTTAGTTGCTGGTGGCTCAGCTGGTTAATATAGCAAATGTTCTTTGAAAAAAAAAATTGATATCCTATGATTACCCAAATTACTCAGAAAGTTCCCCAGCGGAGTCATTAGAAATGTTAGCACCCTGTAATTAGAAAAATTGGAAAAATTCCAACTGCAAGGAGAACATTATTTCAACCACTTTGGGATTCTAGGATCTATCCCTCCTGAATCCGGAGAGGGATCTCTCCAATAAGTGCAAAGATGGATTTGTATTTGAAGCTTTAGGTAATGATATTAGGCTAGTTATGAAGGCCGAGGGTTTGTTTTGTTTTTGGATGGTTGAGCATGATTACTGTTTGAGGTGGAAAGTTCTAAATGCAAAGAGTTTCAAAGGTGTGAAGTTGCAAGCAATCAGAATAAGCTTCAGCCAGAAAGATAGATAATTGCAAGTTTTAGTCCATTGGGCTATGGAGTCATAATAGGGTTTAATTAAAACAGCAAGGGGCAAGAGTGGTCCATGGGGCAAGTCATCTATGTCTAAGGATCTCTTTAAAGTTTGATTTATGGAATGAAATGATACAACAAGAAGGGGAATTTAACAGATGAAGAACAAAGAGCTGCCTAAGATCATGTAAGTACTTCTAAACTAGCCTGCTTTTGACATACACTTAAGAAAGACATACCAGTAATCTAAGATCAGGTGAGTACTTATAAACTAGCCTTCTTTTGATGCACTTTCAATAGAAAACATTTTAAAACAAATGGAAACTTGAAGGCAACTTTTGGAGGAGAAACTAGCGGGCCGGGCTCACCACAAATCCTCTCGTAGCTCTGCTCTACTTGGTTACTTTAAAGATGAACACAAAGATAACAAAGAATGGCCTAATATTTGGTAAGTACTTTAAAACTAGCCAGCTTTCAACACATTCCAAGGGAAACATTCAGACAGTCTTTGGGGATAAAACTAGGACCAGGGAACACCATATCTTCCTTAGTTCATCTCTACTCAAAATACACTAAAAATAACATTTAAGAATAATAATTAGCTAAAAAAGAGGACAAGGGAATGCCAGCATTCCTACTTCCTAAAATGAATTAAATCAATCCCGAATAACACAGTTTGGAAGAAAACATTCAGATAAATATTTTCAGTCAGAGAAGGGTACTAATATACAGTAGCTCCTAACTCTATGCATGTTGTTCCTTATAAGAGAAAATGAACACAGTGAAAACAGAAATAAAACAACAATTCACAATAAGAAATAACATCACCGTCGACATAGACCAGGATCCCATAAATTAGCTTGTATTGATGCTCCAAACTAGTTACAGCTTTAAGTCCAATGCTTTAGTTTAACAATCATCTACACTCCCTAGACTAACTACTCTATCAAAAGCAAAGCTCCAAGAGCCAGTGAACACTATTTACAGGTAGAAGTCTCAAGCTCAATTACATTTCAAAGTTCAACAACCAACTCAACCAACCCCTCTCTCATCTTCTCGAGTAGTATTTATAGAAGAATGAGGAGGTGATATCTGATAAAAGATCTCCAAAGATAATTAATACAGACTTAATGGCTTCTCGGCCTTTGGGGTGCTCGATGAAGAAGCTTACATAGGTGTCCTTTGTATTAAATAATTTACATTAAGATTTAAGCTCGGTGGGAGCTCTTTTTGACTTTTGAGGTTCTCTATTATGTTAAAGAAATCCTGCTGATATTTTGTCATTAAGTTAATTTGCAGAATTAACTTTCTGGCTATGCTGAGGCGAATATCTGATCATGGTCAACAACTTCAGCCTCCATTTGAATGTTTTGAGGCACAGGTGGCACCGTGGTAGCTAGAAGGAATCAATTTGCCTTAGATGAAGCGGTGGAGGCCTTCTGTCTAATAAAACACTTTGATTTCCTTTTAATTGTGTCTTAATGGGGAGGATTATACTTTTAATAATCAATATTAGTTGTAATCCTCCTAAATATGTCTTCAATCTTCCATTCTGGTGTGTTCTGTCTTCGGCACTGATACTCTTTGTTTGTGTTTGATTTACTGTGTTTAGTCAGTGTGCAATGCTGCGCAGGGCCCGTGAGGCATCAGTGCCTTTGGAGTATTGACAAGGTGTGGAAATTTGAACCCATGGATGGCTTCCTTTTAAAGAATCAAAGACGCGAGAATTGAACCCCAACCTTCGGCCTTTCTTCAGTATATAATGGAAAAACCATATAAACTCCTTTATCAAATAATATAGTCCAGACTTCAAAAATCCCGATAAAACTAAACTGTATAACCATTTCGGGTCACAAAAGGGTCCCGTTGACGTTAGGGTGTTTGTGACTCGCAATTTATATCAAATCTACCTTATAAAGCTTATTGGGTCTGTTTTGGTGCCTGCTGACGTCGGCTCAAGTGTGACCCGAAATTTTTATGAATTCTGCCCTATGAAACGTATCAGTTCCAGATTTCACGACCATGGGAGAAACCAAATAAAACCTGCTCCAATCCTTTGCTGCCGCGTGGATGCATGACTAGGCATTGGGACCACCGGTTCTGTGGGACCGCTGACTGTTGTCGTGGCCGTGGGGACCAGGGCGACTGATTTTGGGTCATCGATTTGCAAATCAGATCGACGGCAGAGATGTTTTGAGAAATGCATCATACCTTAGTCTATCCCTCGAGCTTCTTTTGAGCGCAATCACCATCCGATGAGCCAGCCTCAGATGGGATGGTGCACATCAATATCGCGATGAGCCCACAGTCGAATTTTAATGCGCGATGGGATTGGGTTTTCAAAACCGCTCAAGGCCACATGTCAACCTGTGGCATTGATCGTGTCCAAATGGGAAATACAGCTTTCCCCACAAAGGTGGTGCGATGAAAACTGCTGGTTTTGTATGGTGATGGACCGCGGGGACCACCGGGGCGATTGATTGTGGGTTGTCAATCTGTAGATCAGATCGAAGGTGTGGAGCGATTTAAGCTTTGTACCAATGGAAACCTTTTAAAACCCTGTAAAAACACTAAATATTAATAAGAACAAAGGTTTTATGCGTCGGGGTAAAATATATATTTATAACACGGCTTCGCGCCCGTCTGCGAGGTCATGGTCTATATGAAATGCAATATGATCGAGGGCTATAATATTCAGGGCTAATCAGTATCAGAGTTTTAAACATGGCAAACAGACTTATGCGCTCAGATTTCGTGATGCGATAAGCACTTTGTGGGTCTAGCACTTGGTTCTAGGGTGCAGGCACATGGAGGGGAAGTGGCTTAAAACTTAGCCGAAGGGGCTTAAGTTTGTAAAACAAAAATGTGTTTTTTATGAAATTTTTCAAGTTTTTCAATGGTTGTGAGGGTTTCGATAAGGCAAAGAAAGGGTCTTAAACCTTATCAAAGGGGTTTTGTTGAAGGGGAAAGGGGAAAAACATGAAAATTAGGGATTCTTATGGGGAATACAGGGGAGCAAAATGGAGGATAGTTTTTCAAGTGAGGAAAGGGAAGAAGGTGATTTTGCAGCAGTTTCTTCTCATGAAGTTAGTAGAATTCCAGAGTGTAAAATGGGCACAGTAGGGAAGATTTTGGACAGAGGCATGAGGACTTCAAGAGTCTTCAAGAGATAACATTTTTTAGCAATAAAATTTTTTCCTTGAAGGCTCCAAAAATGATTTAGCCACCTTTTGGTATAAAAAATTTCATAGGTGGCTAACAAAACCTATCAAAGTACTTGGGCCTCGGTAGCCGTAAGAAACCTGATCAATTTTAGGCTACCTTGAGAGCTTGAGAGTCTTATCTTATCACTCATTGAAAAGGTCTTCATCTATAGAAATAGGATCCATATATTAAAGGCATGGAAGAATATCAGAGGAGCATCAACATTTTGGAATCAAACGGAAGAGATTCTGCATATAAGGACTTGGGATACATATGTTGTGCAAATATTTTCCGTTACTAGAAGGTATATAGTCAGTTCTAGTACATGATTCAACTACTCCACAATGTATGGGATAGGGATATTGTATGTTTGTGTAGGTTTTGTTGTTGCAACCAATTTTCCTTGAAGTACATCTTTGAAATATAGTCCACCATAGATATTTTCTTGCTTCAGTTTTGTTCCTTTGGGAAAACTAGATCCAACACCACCTCCTCCTCCCTTTGATTTTCTTAATCTAGCAGCTCCGTCTCTCAGCGTCAAGTTGAGAATGATGGTGGATGAAGGCAGTACATTTTATTCTTGTAGACTCCCTGATGCAGCCTTGGCTGCGTTTACCCACATTCTCACCTTAAAAGAAAAATACTTATCTCATTCATGTGCTAAAATAAACCTGAAATAGTGGTACACTTCATAAGCGGAAGTATTTCCTCTTAATACCATTCTCGATCCTTAATAAAAGTTTAAACCCTTTATCTACCTTTGAAGTAGAAATAAAATCTCGCTTAATCACAATTTTGACTTTGGTTAAAAACCAAAGTACCAATCACACATTAATATTTTTGGCCCACAGCTTTAATAAACTCGCCTTTATTCCACCATAGATCTTCACTTGTGATCCAATGGTTATTACAATTGAATTTTTGATCTGACGAATATCGCATCCAAATAAAATTCAATAGTTAAAGGCTCCGAGGCATGTGAAATAAGTGGTTTTAAACCACCATGTGTCATCTACTCAGGTGTATCACGCGAACTCCACAAATTACCACTTACCAGCTTTGTGCTACGCGAAAACCACTTATTTGTTTTCAAAACCATCCACCATTTTGTGCTATTTTTGACCCTCGGTTCAACGTCTAACCTTGTTTCTGCCTTACAATACACAATAAAATTAATTTCAACTATCACGTTCAATTACCCAATGTAGCTCTACCGCATGCTTAGTGAAACACTCAACTCATCAATTTCTATTCACGGAATTTCTTGGCTCAAATTTTCATTATACCATTGGCTTACGATTCTGGAGATAACTCGAGATTTCAACTGTGCCATTGATCCATTCTGTAAAACTCAAATTCTGATCTTTTCTGCTCAGCAAAGTGCATTTTTAAATCCTTCAAGAGTTTTCCAGTTACACCATTAATGACTTCTCTTCCCGCATCTGCATAAGCATTTAAGAGCTTGGTTCGCATGACTGCGATGAACTTTTCCAAGAATAAGTTAATGGCAGTATCATCATCACCTTCTTCTACATGTACTCGCAATATGAGATTGACATAAACTTGAAGGACCAATTTCTTTCGTCGATCCATTCTGTGATCAATGCACATATGCAATCTATCAAGAATTCAATTACAAACTGAATTTTCAATTTCTTAAACACACAATCTCATAATAAAAAAATTATTTTGAGTTTATTCGAATCACCTACACATATATATATTGTAATTTGTGCCCAACTCTGATTTTCACACTAGTTAGAAACTAAATTAATCAACATATAATCGCACACTTTAAGATCAAATTTTCTCCATATATGTACAAACAAATAATTACAATTATTTCTTCTTCACTGCCCTGATATTCTAATCAGTGGCCTTTCTCTAAATTTCCTGTAGGCTTACAAACACAACTCCTATCTATCTAAATCCTGAATTTCTCTCTACCTATTTTCTACTTTTTATGCCTTTGAGGCTTACAATTTATACAAAAGGTTCTGAAACTATTTTTTGTTTCAATTCCTCCATCTTCTCAACAAAATCCTAAATATCCTCTAAGTCCTCACTTGACTCAATTAATCCCTAATGATCCTCTTTCATCCTAAAATCATGAACCAATTCTAATTTAGGATTTATAATTAATTCCTAAATCTCTCAATCCCTATGAGTTCTCAACTAGCATAATTCTCTCATGTTCTCCAACATTCGAGAACATTTACAAAATTCCTCACAATATTTAATTAATTCTCATTAAAATCACTCAAAACATCACATAAGAAACCAACTCCCTTGAAACCACAAAACCCCTAAGTCTATTAAAATACAAAGAGATTTCTGAGCCTAATGCTCCTGCATCACTCCCATCTTCCTGCATTTAATTGTTGCTGCATATCAGAATTTGATGGTGCATTGGAAGGCCTAGTTTCTCTAGGATATTCTGCTTCGATTGAGAAAAATTGTTGGAGGCATAAATCCAAAATAGTGTAGATTTACAATTTGGAGACTTTATAAAAATTTGGACCAATTGGTGCAATTACAAACCAAGATCAACATGTGATTCTGGCTCCAGTTCTTTTCCACATTTCAGTACTGAATTCTGTAGTGGAGACTACATAAAGAATAGGATCTTCGAATGTGAGTTTCGTATTACATTTATCCTAAGATCTATTATGTATGAAGGTATATTTATGGACAAGAGAAACAAATACCTCATATAAAAACTCAATCATACATTTCTAATTTTCTCTAATACATATTCATTCAATGGTTGCTCCAAAAACTCTACTGCATTGTCATCATAGATTGATTTCGTTTGATCTGCATGATTAACACCTTCTGAAGCAATTTTAGGAACTTATTCACCTTTCTTAACATCATTATGAACTGAAACATCCAGAAAACATGGAAGCCCAATCTCTGAAATTAAAGAATCATGTGCAATCAAAGTAGTTTTAGGGACTAGTTCCATATCCACATCAGCCAGATGCCCATTAGCTGGGTCATACCACAGCTCCTCTTTACTGTCTCCAAAAGGTGAAGACTTATCAGATTTCTTTGTAGTAGCGATTTGGGCATTCATGAGGGTATCAAGAGTGGCAACATCCCTAGACTGTTGCCTTGCCTATTTATAAATTTCCATTGCTTGCTACATATGATTCTCCGATAAACATGGGAAAAATGCTCGTCGCAAATCGAAACTTGAAATGAGAGCCTCAGTATCTGTATCCACCTCTAGTTGGTGGTCTTCATAAGCCTTATTTGTAGTGAAATTGGCCTCATCAGGGTTCATAGTATGTCTTGTGCCAATTTTTTTGATATATTGACTATATAGATCTGGACCTGCCAATTCTGTTAATATGTATATTTTTGACAGATAATACCTTTTTCCTAAGATCTATTATGTATGAAGGTATATTTATGGATAGGGGCAAAAAATACCTCATATAAAAACTCGATCAAACATTTCTAATTTTCTCTGATATAGATTCATTCAATGGTTGCTCCAAAAACTCTATTGCATTGTCATCATAGAATAATTTCATTTGATCTGCATGATTAACACCTTCCGAAGAAGTTTTAGGGACTTATTGACCTTTCTTAACATCATTATGAACTGCAACATCTAGAAAACATGGAATCCCAATATTTTAAATTAAAGAATCATGTGGGATCGAAGTGCTTTTAATTGTCTTGAGATCTATTATGTATGAAGGTATATTTATGGGCAGGTATACCTTGTGTTCTCACATTCATGCTTATACTTCTTTGTTTTTGAATAGAATACACACGGGGAATTTTCTAGAGCAACATTCTGAGAAACCTGATCACACCTTTAGAGGAAATAAATTGCAGGAAACTGTCAAATACTCACTCTCTATTAATTAAGGAGCAATGGTACTGTTTTGAGATAAGCATTTAATTTTTCCTACAATGAAACATAGAAATCTAGGCCAAGGTTGTTGAATTTTACCTTCACAAACTAGTGCTTCCATATCTGACCATATGGGATCCAAACCAATATTTGGGAGATGCCAAATTATTGGCCCTATCATCTTTGATAAGGCATGAGGAGGTCAAAGTTAAAGTAGTAAAAATGGTCATGGATGGAGAGTTGAAGGGGCCACTATGGATTAGACGTAAATACCCAAATCCATACATCCTCACTTCCATTGATGCTCCCTTAGAAAAGGATCCTAAAGTGGTGTAAATTCACAAATAGAGGCAAGTGTAGGCCATGCTCCACTTTGAAGACACTTTCACATTGTTGGATAAATATCATAGCCTTCTAAAACCCAGCGAAGAAATACTTGCAATATACTGGCATCTCCAAAATAAATAGGCTTGAAAACTTTACAAACCTTTGATTGATAAGTGTTCGCAATCGAGATTCTTTAAGTGTAGGAAATTGTAACTTTTCTCAGAACAGAGGATTAGCTTCTCTAAGATTTTTGAGTTCCAATAACATGATGTTCCTAGCTAATTTGGTATCCCCGTACTTTGAAAGTTGTTCATTTTCTCTGATTCACATACAGGTTCGTTAGCGAATACAGATAAAATTAATCCTACTCAATTCAGAATGTTATAACTTTAAAATTAAGAACCTATTATTTATAGAAAACAAGCACCTAAAATTATCTAAAGTCAGAATTTGTGTTATCTCCTTATATATCTCCTCATTGAAGGAAGAAAATACTTTTAGGTCCTTTAATAGTATTTCTACAGCTTTGGCTCGGTCTGCCCTGGAAAGACATCCATTTGAAAAAAGGTTATATATACACGATATTTATTTCACACCTTAAAAATATACCTCATTAATTAATTGATCATCCATATTGTAAGAAAAGAACATCCCACTCATGATGCTCATCAATGGATTAATGACATAATGATTTATATTAAGAAAACATAGATCCATGAAAAAAATTATTTCTAGGTGCAAACAGAACAACTAGTATTGAAAATACACAAATTAATGCTTGATGCATTTTCATAGGAAGTCAATGGTTGAATCTTTTCTCAATATCATCATGTTGCTTAAAACTTGCATTAGAACATCAACCTAAGACATAAACCCGAATTCATTTGCCAATTTCTACATTTAGAAAGGAGAAAAGTTACCAGACTTTACTTGAAGAATGATTTGGTGAGGTTGAAGTGTAAGGGCTAGCTCAGAGTCTAGAAAACTTGGGAATTAACTCAGGAATACAAAAAAATGAAAGTTAAATTAAGCAATAATAAAAGAAGACATTTTAATTTTTACATAATACTGAAGTTTTCAATGTCCATATAATGTTAATTTTGTACATAGATGATACTACATACTAAAATTCCCTATCTATTCTTGACAGTTGACAGGTCTACTAGTTGTCGGTTGTAAAATTGGATCAGAAAACAAGCAAACTCAGTGTTTAGTTTTGGTTTTCTTGTATTATTCACAGAGATAAATAAGTCTTCTTTGTAAAACTCACAATTTAGATTGGCTGAGTCAATCTAAAATGCATTTGGTGATAGGCATCTAACATGAGCCAATATATTCTCCATGATAGGCATCTATATTTATTATAAAATCAGCAATTTCCAATTTTCCATAGAAAGAGATAGACTGGAAAGCATAAAACACGGAAAATGGTGAATTTTACTATGTTGTCTTAACTTACTTGTCCAATGCCTCTAAATATTTCCGCTTCCTGATTTCAAAAAATATCTTCATGGAGTATCGATTGTCATCCACTTTCGTAAAACCAGAAAGGTATCTCTCCACCTCTTCCCACTCTCCACCAAGGACCTGGTCCTCAAAATACTTCATATTGAAGAAAAATCTTGACTCCTGCTCGAGCCTGACCAAACCAACCCCAAACGGCATGACAGAGAAAAGTAGTGATACCTATTAACATGAGAATTAGAGAATATATTTAATTTTTTTTTTAAATATTTTTATCAAAGCATCGGAAGACCGACGCCTCCAAAGCCTCGAAAGGAATTTGCGTCGGAAGAGCGGCAGTCCTTTTTTTTTAAATATTTTTACTTATTTGTCAGAATAGCGATGTTTGATAAGCATTGGAAGAACGACGCTTTATAACATCGGAAGACATTTCGTCGGAATTGCGACAGTCTTGTGAAAATTGATAAACATCAGAAGAGTGACGGTTTGGAAAAACGTCAGAAGAGCAATGGTTTGGAGAACATCGGAAGAGCGACACTTTGGAAAATGTCGAAAGAGCGACAATTTGGAAACGTCAGAAGAGCGACGGTTTGGAGCGTCGGAAGAGTGATGCTTTGTAAAATGTCGAAAGAGAAATGGTTTGGAAACGTCGGAAGAGCAATGGTTTGGAAAACGTTGGAAGAGTGACAGTTTGTTGGAAACTTCGGAAAAAGTGTCTCTCTTCCGAAACTTTACTGAAGTGTCAGAATTGCGACGTAATGGCTAACCACTTTTTTCCCAGCCTAAAACTGTCGCTCTTGCGATGCCTATGTGTTGGAATAGTGACGAAGTGGCTGTCAGAAATTGGACCAAATATACTACTGCACTAATCCGAACTTATGCAGGAATGCAATAAAATACATAAATACACATTACATAGAGATGCAACAGAAATAAGACTTCATTTCATTAATGTCAAATAACTGAAATATGCTTATAGACAATGGAAATAAAATAGCTAGGGCACTGTGTTGAAGCCTAGAAAATCTCTGCTTCAAACATTGGGGAAAACCACCCAGTCGGGACCTTAGGACAACTCCTTTTCCGTTTGGTATGGTGGCTCCGACCGGATTTAAAGGACCAATTTCCTTATAACTAAATGGGTTGGTGAGGGGTTGATTTGGATGAGTGGAAATGGGACTAAATTGACTGAAATAAAACTATATAATTAAACTAAATGCTGATAAAGAAATTCTAACACTAACCCGGGTAATTATATGTGAATACAACTTAAGATTGTTCCAATTTAACAATAATCATGAAAATGTATTATTATTTAAATTGAAATGTGCAGAAACGAATAAAGATAACTCTGTTTAAGAAATTAAATAGAGTTATATTAGCATATTGCATTCATCATTGTATACCATCTATATATGCTTATGAAAGATAACATTTCAATTATACTCAGAAATGATATATAAAAGGAAAAGTTATGAAAACCATATATATAAATGATAGCAAATTTTCAAGAAAATATCATATAACAAAGGAAATCAACAGTGAACAGATAGAAATACCTCATTCATCTTGAAGACTGTCAAATGAAATCTGATATTCTAATCCAGTAACTCCGATGTAAAATCAAATCAAAAGGTATAGAAATGCAACACTTCGAGGATAATTTCAGCACAAAATCACCAGATGTGATCCTTTATAAAATATAAGAGGGAATGGAGTACATAAATGTAAGCTCCAAGTCCAAAAAAATATTACAACTCTGGATCCCTCTCTAAATGCATGAGAGGGATTTAAATAAGAAATTACATAACAAAATCCTATTACTACTGCTACAATCTATCAAATTAAAAACAGAAATGCTATCTTAAATGAAACTGATTCATTGCTTTTCTTTCTCGCTTGATGTAGCCAAGTTGCAAATTTTCAGCATATCTTGGAGCCTTGGTGGATGACTCATCTCGGAATGCAGTTGTCCAGCGTAGGTGGCATCGGAAAATTCTGGAATTAAACAATCGACAGCATTTGAAAGGAATTTAATAGCCATTTGTTGATTGTTTGGCTTAATTAAATAAGTCCACATATTTTCCCAAGATATTGCTTGAAGTTTGTCGATTTTTTGACTTTTATTCACCATTTCTTCTTTCCACCTGTTTTCAGTTTCTTTCACTTTAGGCAAACTACCAGGAACATAGTCTGAAATGAGATTGATTGAATACAAATTGTCATTTATAAATTGCGTGATATTACTCATCATGCTCCTAGCTCTTGATATTTCTCTCTCGGCTTTCATTATCTAATGTTCGCATTCTGTAAACAAGATTTCTTTATGTCTTTCTTCTATCCTAGGAAGATTAGCTTCTCTTCCTTTTTCTGTATCTTGCCAAGTAAGAAATTCAGAAATATTTTCATCAGCATTATCAATTTCTTGTCTGAGAGTAATAATGTTCTGGATCAATGATGAGGTAATATCACAAAATGGTTCTGCCTGTGATAGTTTTGCACAAAATTCATTCAATTGTTGAGATAGAAGTTTATTAGCTTCAAGAGCTTCTGATTTGAATTCACTTAATTTAGGAAAATATTTGAACCTTTCTAAAGCTGTTTGAAATTCCTTTTCTTGTACAATCTTCTCATTCTTCTCATTTTGTAACAAACCTTGTAACTTGGAAATTTCTTCATTCAATTGTTGTTGTTTGCCTAAGACCTGCTCATCAACTTTCTTATTTTCTTTGGAAAGTTGTTCTTCTAATTCTTTGGACTTGAGTTCTTGATCTTGTATTTGTTGTTGCAATTAAGTAATCTTTTTCTGACTTTCCTTAGCTTGCTCTTCAAGTGAAGCTATATGGAGATCTTTCTGAGTCATCATCTGAGAAACTTCTACAACTTTATCTACTGTTGCAGCACTATATGCTCCTGCATATTGGGACAATTTAGTGAGATCCTCAGATGGATTCACTTCAGTATTCTTGTAAAAAATATTCATAAATTCTTCTTGTGGAGTAGAAAACATGTCCTGATCCATCTTCCTTCTTTTTCTTTGTCTTCTAACAACAACCTTATGTTTAGGGCTGTAAAATACATCTAAAGGAGGGATCTCCTCAATCTTCAATACAATCTGCCCTGTCGGATGTTCAGGAATGATTTCGACGTCCTGATCCTCTTGTTCTTTATCTTTATCCTGCAGTCCCAATTGCTGAGCGAATTGATCATATTGTTTCAATAATTGAGAGGAAACATTAAGATCAGCAGAGTCTATAATTTTCTCAGTATTTTCTTTTCCTCCCGATTGCGTGTCTGATTTCTCTGTATCTGTTCTCTGCTCAATTGTTTTGCTTTCCGATCTTCCTTTTTTATTATGCAAATTAGTATCAGTACTTGTGCATTTTTCTATTGTTTGAGCAGTGGACTGCTGATCAGTATTTCGATCGGATTTACCATCAGTATTCCCTTTTTGAGCATCAGGTTTACCTTCGGTGCCCATCTTTTCAGTATGTACAGTTGGTTTGTTAATAGCCGATTGTGTAATGACTTTACCGGCAGATGTTTCTCCTGACGTTTTGAAAATTTATCCTCTGTCTTTGACCCTTGTATGGGAATTCTCAGTTGGTCTAGAGGAACTCTCAACAATCTTTGACTTCTGAATAACAAAAATTTATTCATTTCTTCCTTCTGGAATTTAGACTTGGCTAAATCATAAATTTGGGGAAAATCATGCAACGAAACAAACAAATCATCAAACTCATCTGGTTCATGCTCAAATCGAGCAATTGAAACTGAAGCAGTAACATTAAAGGCTATCTATCGCAGATCATACTATCTCCCTGGAATGGTTGCAAATTTACAACCCTTTATTTTGGCGACTTCCTTTTCTGCATGTTTGAAGTCATTTAAAGTAAACTAACCACAATTGAATGGGAATGGAGGCCACATTCTCTTCTTACTATTGTTTAAAGCTCTGGATATTCCTTCAACTGTTAATTGATAGGAAATTTCCTGGGCGAGAATTTTGTCTGGAACAATAAGAGGAAGAACATGGGGTTCCACAATACTCCCAAAAATCATGATGTATGTAAATTTCTCCTCTCCAAACCAATATCCTATTGAGGATAAGTCGGCTTTAGCTTTATCAGAGAATCTAGGAGGGAAGCGATTGAAAATGGTTTGAAAAACGGGGATAAGGAAACCATGGCAGATTGTATACACATTATCTTGGAAATGAACTTTCCAAAGAATTTTATGATATATATGAATTGGGGTAGGGTCTTTTGGAGTCCATCTCCATCCTAACAAGGGAAACTAAGAATTAAAACAAAGAGCATCTAGAATATAGGCACAAAAGAAAAAAGGAGTGGAATTTCCTGCGGTTTTATCTTGTCTGTAATCGAGTATTCTATTAGCCATTCTATCAGAGAGAATAACAGCCCAATCCATAATGTCGGAATTGACAACAGCTAAGATTAATGGGACCATTTGTATAGAAAACCTAGCGGAATTATCATTACCAAATAATCTACACATCATGGCAGCGGCATAGCAATACGGAGGTAAGAGGGAATCTACAGAATACATACCAGATGCTTCATTTCTGTGCTTCTCAGGATTTTTCCTCCAATCTTTGATAGGATCGGATTGAAATTTATTATTATCAGAAAACTCTTTGATAAATTCTTTGTTATACACCTTCTGCGGATCAGGAAGATGATACATTGCCTTAATGTCTTCTGCTTTAAACGATCCAAAAGACACTCCAGTAGCTGAAACAAACGTTCTGTCCTTTATCTTCACACTGTCGATGACCCATCGAATTACATCATAATAAGGCATGATGCTTGCTCTGGCTGCAATTCGATGAAAAAATGAATTTGCAAGTGATTTTTCAGTAATCACTGAGTCAGAATCTGAGCTATCTTCGTCTGGAACTGATGCCTTTTCCACTGTGACTTTGGGGTTTTCTTTCTCCAATAGATTGTAAACTCCTTCCCACGTCATTCTTCTGAGCCCTTGGCATGATGTATCTGTAACTAATCTCAGTTTTTTTGGCTTCTCTTTTGAGACTGTAGGAGTCTCAACAAACTTAACTGGAACAGCGGTCTTGGCTCTTCTCGCTCTCTTCGACATTTCTACGTTTGATGCTATTTCCCTTTGCCTGTGAACGAAAGGGTTCAGTGTTCCTTGGCTCTCCAAAACAATAAACTTTCAGTCGTGACAAACAAGCAACTTGAACGGAACGATTATGAACTCATGATTCGTTATTTATTGGTTTCGTATAGTGCGTAAATGTTCTTTTTGGGTCACACTCACGTATTAAAAACGAAATCATCAACCAATATTCATTTGATTTGCTATTGAATACCCACATACAAATGAAGATTTGTCGCTTGTGAAATATTATAATATTCACCTATCCTGAAATTTTTGAATGTAATAAATGTCATTTATCAATCGCATCGAAAGTTTTCAAATGGCACATAAATATCATAATACAAATTTCTTCGATTGGCCAATTGCGATTGTAAACTTTTACCAATTTCTGATTAGATGGTTTTAGATCGCAATCGGAGAATTTCAATCGAAAAGAATTGTTAATAGCTTTCTTCGATTTCCGACGGTAGGGTCCACCATATAAAAGTTTTTGTCATTTAAACGAACAAATGTTTGTTTTCTTTTGAAAAGCGTTTGTTGTAATAACGCGCGTCACATCGGAGAATTTGAAATTAACCGCAAAGAGCTTATTAAAGAGTATCCCGATCATGCGATTGCGACTGGTCGCATCGCATCGGAAGTATGTGAATGGATAACTTAAACTCTTTGCGATTGAAGTTTTGCGATCGAACTAATCGCATCGGAGGATTTGGGTTTGTATGTCAAATTTCCTCTAAGGCTTTTCTCCGATCTCCGATTGCGATTGTTATTCATTGGACTTTTAAACTTGATTTGTTTTTTATGATAAGGTCTTCTATATTTGATCGGGTCGGAAGTTTTGAATGTTGTATTTGGTTTGTATACAAACAAAGATGAGATTTTTCAAAACAATGAATCTTTATTTCTAAGTCTTTTATTTCTATAAAAAGAAAAAGGGACCCTATTTCTAAATGAATTTTATTCTAAAATTAAGAAAAAGGGAGGTTTGTTGTATAGTACAACAATTGGCAATTCACTGAAAGAACTAGTTATCTCTGAAAAAATAAAATGAATACTATATTTTTAGTAAGTAAATATTTTTAAAGAATATTTTTAGTAAGTAAAGATTTTTAAAGATAATGAAAACTATCCTAGGATAATTAAAAATAAAATCTAACTTATGAAAAAGAATAAAAATTATTTACAATTTCTTTCTAGTTTCTTGAGAATAAAAACATTTTT
Source organism: Pinus albicaulis (assembly GCA_034641835.2). NCBI lineage: Eukaryota > Viridiplantae > Streptophyta > Pinopsida > Pinales > Pinaceae > Pinus > Pinus albicaulis. The sequence goes on from CM076569.1 coordinate 983,162,437, forward strand.
GGATTATCTCAAGCTTTGATTGGTATTAATAATAAAGTAAGTGAATTTCTCCAAGTTTGGTTTTATAATATACTCTATTTTCATAGCTATTGCCTCTGCTGCCCGCAAACGTTCATAGTTTCGACAGGGTTACCTTTTAACCATTAACTATTCATTGTCCCATCCAACTAAGATTATGACTTTTTAAAAGATAAATTCATAAGACATATTATCTCATGTTTTTTGTCTTTTATTTATTTTTTATTTTTTATTTTTAAGGGCCATTGTTCTGGTTTGGTAGCCAGTTATTAACAATGCCATTCACTAGTTGTAATTAAACTGGACAAGCTGGCTCGTGATGAGACCCCTTGTCTTATATTTATAACCCATTACCCTGTTTTGATGTGCAGTATTGGTAATGTCAGTTTCATTACTTCTTATGAATATGGTAAGTCGGCTCATGATGAGACCTCTTATCTCTTAAATTTTTTTACATAATTTCTTTGAATTACATTCTAAAAAATCGCAACCTAAATGGATGGGGTGAAATAGTTTTATCCTTAAGAATCAATGGATGACAATTTTCAGAGTTTTTTGAGTACCAAGACTTGAATAATCTTTACTTTTATAGATAACCTTTCTCTGCTTAACAAACTTATAATGATTTACATTTCCCTCAAGTTTTCAAAAGATCATGCAAATAATTGGAATAATCTTTCAAAGTTTAACATCTTATTTAAAACTATCAAAAGACTATGATCATTTCTTTAAAAATTCTTATTTACATAAAATAAATATTTATAATATTCTTCCAAAAAAATTTTCTAACAAGTAAACAGTCAATTAGAGATTCATTAACAACCTTTATTTGTAAAAAAAATTAAAAACTTTGCAGAAAGGAATATGTACAGTTTTAAGAAGGGGTTACCTCATGAAAAGAATTTCTTCAAGATAAGCCCATTTACAGGAAGAGATTCTCTCTTACCTGTTAGATCTTGGAGTATGAATGTATTTGAACCTATCTTTTAAACGATCTGAAATGGTCCAAGCCACATTTTCTGAAACCTGGTATGCTTACCTTTTTCTTCATGTGCTTTATCCCATTTCAGAACAAGATCACCAACTGAAAATTTTTTTGAGCCGGTAGAACTTGCATCAAAAGAAGATTTTACAAGATGTTGATGTTTTTCATGAATAATTTTAGCTTTATCTCTATCTTCTTCTAGTTTAAGGATTTGATCATATCTCAATTGAATGGATGAAGAAGGATTTTCTTCAATAAATTGCACTAGGGCTAATGATGGAAGAATTAAATTTGATGGTATCACAGCTTCTTTTCCATAAACTAAATTGAAAGGTGAAGTTCCTATTGAAGATTTTTCAGTGATACGATCAGTCCATAATGCAAATATTAAAGACTTGTGCCAATTCTTTTGATTTTGATCAATAGTCCTTTTAATGATTTTGATGAGATTTTTGTTAGTGGATTCAGCCAAACCATTACCTTGTGGATAATAATTTGCTGAATATTTCAGTTTGAAACCGCTCTTGACTGCAAATTCTATTAAACTATTTATGGAAAAATAAGATGCATTATCAAAGACAAGAGCTTGAGGTACACCAAACTTGGTTATGATGAATTGATCTATGAAATCAATAATTGCATCAGAATTGGCTACCTTCAAAGGGATTGCCTCTACCCATTTTGTAAAGTAATCAGTTGCAGTAAGGATGTACTTGTGCTGTTTGGAAGAATGAGGTACTATTTCACCAATAATGTCAAGCCCCCATTGTTCAAATGGTTGCTCAATACTCACTGGTTGCAAAGGAAAAGCTGGTTTCCTTTGTCTTCCACTTGCAGTTTGGCAAATTCTGCACTTCCTTACGTAGTCATGTGTATCTTTAAAAAGGGTAGGCCAATAATAACCAGCACGAATTATTTTGTGAGCTGTGGTATCACCTCCAAAATGACCTCCTGCTGGTCCATCATGCAACTCCTGCAAAACCTTTTCAGCTTCAGTCTTTTCAAGACATCTTAATAAAATTGAATCTTAATTTTTCCTAAATAACACATTATCAATGATATCATATTTAATAGCCTTTAACCTTAAAGCACATTTTCTCTTATGGCTGATATTAGAAGGAGCATACCCATTTTTCAAGTAATAGATGAGATCAGCATACTGAGATTCAGAATCTGTAACACTTATCTTACTTACTTGAATATCTTGATTTGAATCTTGATTTTCTGGTATGTTATGAGCTCCTGCTAATAATCTGCAAAAACCTTGTCCTCTAACAATCTTAGCTGGTTTAATATCAACATCATATTCTTGCAAAGCTGTTACCCAGTTAGCTCGTTTTTCTCCTACTTCTCTCTGAATTAATAATTTCTTCACTGTAGAGAATGGTACAATGATTTTTGTATGAGTTTTCAAGAGAAAAGGTGTGAAATGCTTGATTGATTTAAAAATGGCAAAGGCTTGTTTTTCAACATCGGAATAATTCAACTCAGCTCCTTGCAGATTTGAGCTAAAGAAATAAATTGGTGCTTCAATTTTCTGATCATTGAGCTGTGTTAAAACCGCTGCATAGGATGTCTCGGTGGCCAACGTATACAAAATAAAATCTTTAGAAAAATTCGGGGTACTCAATGCTGGTGCATTATTGATCGCTTGTTTGATCGCCTTAAAGGCTTCTTTCTCTTTATGCCCCCATTTGAATACTGAATTCTTCTTGATCATATTTTGCATAGGTAAAACAATTAAAGAAAAATCAAGAATGAATCTTTTTACAAAATTGATCTGTCCAAGAAATGATTGCATGGATTTTTTGTTATGAGGTAAAGAAATATCAGAAATTTCTTTTACTCTATCTGGATCAATGTATATACAATATTTTGACACAACAAATCCTAATAGTTTTCCTTCATCCAAAGCAAAGAAAGATTTCTTTGGATTTAAGGAAATACCAAACCTTCTACATCTTTCAAATATTTGTTTTAGATCATGTAGATGATTGGTTATCTTTTTTGAAAATACTGTTATGTCATCAAGATAAACAACAACTCACTTATTGATCAGATCTTTAAACGCTATGTCCATGGCTCTTTGGAAAGTTGCTCCTGCATTTATTAAACCAAAAGGCATTTTTTGATAAGCATAAGTTCCCCATTTTGTTCTGAAAGTTGTTTTCAATCTGTCATCTGGATGAACTAAGACTTGATTATAGCCTGAAAATCCATCAAGAAAGGACATAAGTTCAGAACCAGCTACCTTTTGAAGTATCTGTTCCATGGTTTGCAATGGGAAATTGTCTTTTAAACATGCCTTGTTTAAATTTCTGAAATCAATACAGATTCTTATATCACCATTCTTCTTCCTTACAGGTACCATATTGGAAACGCAATTGGAGTGCCTGACAGGAAAAATGATTTTGGATTTTAAAAGTTTATTAAATTCTGATTTGATTTGTCCTTAGAGATTTGGATGAACCTTCCATAGCTTTTGTTGAACAGGTTTAATATCAGGAAGCATTGGAATTGTGTGTTGAATAACTGAAGTATCATACGTTTTTAAATCATCATAATTCCAAGAAAAAACGTTTTTATATTTGTTCAAGAGTTTAATGAAAGCATTCCTTTCCTCTGGTGTTAAATTGAGTCCTAAATTAACATTTTGAGGTTTGGAATCAAAACCAAGATTTACTAATTCAAACTTCAAAGTGGAACTTTGAAGTTTGGCATTAGTGACTTTCTTAAATCTGTCTTTAATATCATATAAGTCCTCCAATTTAACAACAGATTTCGGAAAGGGATTTTCATTACCTTTTGAAGCAATTTGTAAATCATGATCATTTTCATCAATACATTGCTCATCATATGATTTCTCTGAAGTCATGAAATTTAAAATATCTTGATCATGATAGAAAACTCTCCAATTTGTGACATTATCGGGGACAAATGGGCGAAAAATCAATTCTACGGAAAACCTATCAGGACTACAATCTTCAGCAGGAAGGAGTTTAGATACAACATTAGCTAACAAGTCAGCTGATGTATTTTGATTCCTAGGAGAAATATTGAATGCTAAAAAATGAGTGGTAAGATCTTGTAATAGGTTTTGATAGTGTTTAAGATGTCCTGAAAGGCAATGAATAGTATTCCTAACTTGTTTTATGACAATTTCGGAATCACCAAAGACTTTCAATTATTTAACATCTAACCCTATAGCTTTATAAAGTCCTTGAACCAAGGCTTCATAATTTGCGGTATTATTAGTACACTCAAATTCTAGCCTACATGACAGCATGGTTTTCTCTCCATCTGGATCAATTAAAATGCATCCTGCTCCAGCGCCATCACTAGACTTTGATCCATCAAAATATAACGACCAAAATAAAGATTTATCTATTGACTTATCTACAATTACATCAGAAGTATTTACAATTATGGAAGAATCGGATTGTGAAAAATTTTCTATTTGAGAAACAAAAGTATTTACAGAAAAAGGTGATTGGGGTGCTTCGAAGTTTCCAAGAAATGATTAAGCAGAATAACCTCCAAGAATATTGTTGTTGAATGCCACAGGTTCATTAGGTTGTTCAAATTCAGTGACAGTGTGGGTCATATGTTTTTCTCGTTCAATTTTGATTTGATTTGGTTTCCCTTTGTAGGGAAGCCACATATGTGAATAATCAGTCGAGATATAACATTAAGTTTCGCAGACCAGTCCCTGCTTAAGATTAATCCATAGAATTCAGGAATATCAGCAATCAAAATATCAATTCTTTGGACAATTCTAGGATCGGAAGCTAATCTGATAGTAACTGAATTGATTTCTCCTACAACTTGAACTTTAGAGCGATCCAATTGAACAATATGAACTGCCGATTTCTGTGTTTCGATATTCAATTTGGCACAAACAGAAGTAGGCATTATATTAGAGGAAGCTCCAGAATCAATCAAACAATTATGCAGATTCTTATTGTACATTTCATAAGTCAGAAGAAAAGGAGGAGTTTGAGAATTTGACTTTTCTCCAATGAGCACTGTATCAGTAGCATCTACCTTATCTGGTGGCTTACCAGCTCCTCTAGCTGCTTTTGCAACTACACCACTTGGTAAAGGAGCAATTGGTGTAGTGTTTAATTATTTCAATAACAACTTCTGCTGGTGTTTTAGTTTGCTGAGTTCATGTAAGGAAATATTGGCTTTAATCTTTTTCATGTCTTCAACAATGTTATACTCCATAGGATCTGACACCACTAAAGTCTTTGTTGTTGATGTGGGAGGATTAGAAGAAGATGGCTGATTTTGAGTAGGTAATGGAGAAGCTTTCTTTGCAGGGGATTTGTCTTTGGTACTTGGAGTTGTGATTTTATTTTTAGGAGCTGTTTGTACAGGCTCTGACGTAGATTTACTCCTAGTACTTACAGGCATAGCTTCTTGTTCTACCTCACTATCAGAATTGGGGAGAATAAAATCCCACATTCCATGTAACTCAGCTATTTCTTCATTCTCGTCTTCCTCATCTGATACTAAAGATGTATCTTCTTCTTCTTCTTCTTCCTCTGATTCTGCATTAGAGATTGCATTAGGAGGTCTAGATTCAACTTGGTTTCTTTTGAAATTTTGGAATGGTTTTTTAGTAGAAGTTTCAGCTACTTGTTTTTTAATTTCAACCATTTCATTTGACATGGTTTTAAGAACTTTTTGTAAACCTTCCATGTCATATGGATCTTTGGCCTTTTTCTTTGAATCATCTTTGAAGCTGACTTTCTTCGATTTCCTTTCCTCAATAGCATTTTTCTTTTCTAGATAAATAATTCGTTTTTCTACTGCAATAGCCTCTTTCATATTCTCAGCTAATGTAGGTTTTGCAACTCTATCTACAAAAATTTCTATGTTTGAGGGTAAGGCAGTTATATACCATTCACTTCTGACTTGTTCACTAGGCCTTGAATCTGTGTGAATTTTGTTTAAAATTTTGTTGAATCTAGCGTTGAATTCTTTAATGGGTTCCATGGGTTATGCTTTCAAATTTGAGAGATCGTTGATTAAAGTAGCTATTGATCTGTCATCTCCAAATTTGGTTAGAAAATGATCTGCAAAAATGGCCCAACTTGTTATGGATCCCGAAGGTAATGAAAAGTACCATGATCCTGCTGCTCCTTGAAGAGTATAAGGGAATAGTCTGACTACAACATCTTCATGTGTGACTACATTCAAATTTACAGCCAGCATAAATTTATTGATATGTTCTTCAGCTTGAATGTTAAGATCTGGACTGAACTTTGGAAGCCATTTTCCAGGATTGTCTGGTAAATCATGTAAAGGTGCAGCCATGTTGACTGCCCCTGGAGTAGCCCATGGTCTAGCCATTATTGGAACAACTATTGGAGGAGTAGTAGAAACTGGTGGTGTTTGAATAGAAGTTGTTGGAATAGATGATATTGAGATTGATGATGACTGAGCAGATGATGATTGAGGAGATGATGATTGAGGAGATGATGTGGAAACAACTGTACTTTGTTGAGTTGTGGTTCGGAAATAGGTGATTGAATATGAGATGATGAACTTGTATCACTTTCTGATTCCTATTGAATTCTTTTTGTTTTGCCCTTACTAGGTAAAGGAAATTCTTTCGGAGGAATACCAAGTTTTTGACTTTGCAGCCTAGTAAGAGGTTTTGAAGGAACAAAATTTGAGCTTACACTACCTTCAGATATTTCAGACTCTTCAAGAGATAATGAGAATCCTTTCAATTTATGAATTAAATCTTGAACTTCAGGAGACTCAGGAGATTGCTTGTCTGAATGTTTTGAGATTTTGGTAGTGGGTGTATGAATATTCTTCGCAATTTCTTCTCTAGGATTTTGAATTTCAAAAGAAATTGAAGAAGTTGATGAGGGTGTTTTTCTCTCAGAATGGCTTGTGGATAAAGATTTACTTGCCATTCATAGCTCATGCCCTCCTTCTAGCACCAAAAATGTTGAAGCCTAGAAAATCTTTGCTTCAAACATTGGGGAAAACCACTCGGTCGGGACCTTAGGACAGCTCCTTTTCCGTTTGGTATGGTGGCTCCGACTGGATTTAAAGGACCAGTTTCCTTATAACTAAATGGGTTGGTGAGGGGTTGATTTGGATGGAGTGGAAATGGAACTAAATTGACTGAAATAAAACTATCTAATTAAACTAAGTGCTGATAAAGAAATTCTAACACTAACCCGGGTAATTATATGTGAATACAACTTAAGATTGTTCCAATTTAACAATAACCATGAAAATGTATTATTATTTAAATTGAAATGTGCAGAAACAAATAAATATAACTCTGTTTAAGAAATTAAACAGAGTTATATTAGCATATTGCATTCATCATTGTATACCATCTATATATGCTTATGAAAGATAACATTTCAATTATACTCAGAAATATATATAAAAAGAAATGTTATGAAAACCAAATATATATAAATGATAGCAAATTTTAAAGTGAATATCATATGACAAGGAAATCAACAATGAACAGATAGACATACCTCATTCATTTTGAAGACTTTCAAATGAAATCTGATACTCTAATCCAGTAACTCTGATGTAAAATCAAATCCAAAGGTACAGAAATGCAACACTTCAAAGATAATTTCAGCACAAAATCACCAGATGTGATCCTTTATAAAATATAAGAGGCAATGGAGTACAGAAATGTAAGCTCCCTGTCAAAAATATTACAACTCCGGATCCCTTCTCTAAATGCATGAGATGGATTTAAATAAGAAATTACATAAAAACAGAATCCTACTACTACTGCTACAATCTATCAAATTAAAAACAAAAATACTATCTTAAAAATGAAACTGATTCATTGCTTTTCTTTCTCGCTTGATGTAGCCAAGTTTCAAATTTTCAGCATATCTTGGAGCCTCGGTGGATGACTCATCTCGGAATGTAACTGTCCAGCATATGTGGCATCGGAAAATTCTGGAATTAAACAATCAACAACATTTGAAAGGAATTTAATAGCCATTTGTTGATTGTTTGGCTTAATTAAATAAGTCCACATATTGTCCCAAGATATTGCTTGAAGTTTGTTGATTTGTTGACTTTTATTCATCATTTCTTCTTTCCATCTGTTTTCGTTTTCTTTCACTTTAGGCAAACTGCCAGGAACACAATCTGAAATAAGATTAATTGAATACAAGCTGTCATTGATAAATTGCGTTATATTACTCATCATGCTCCTAGCTCTTGATATTGCTCTCTCGGCTTTCATTATCTGATGTTCCCATTCTGTAAACAAGATTTCTTTATGTCTTTCTTCTATCCTAGGAAGATTAGCTTCTCTTCTTTTTTCTGTATCTTGCCAAGTAAGAAATTCAGAAATCTTTTCATCAGCATCATCAATTTCTTGCCTGAGAGTAATAATGTTCTGGATCAAGGATGATGTAATATCACAAAATGGTTCTGCCTGTGATAATTTTGTACAAAATTCATTTAATTGCTGAGACAGAAGTTTATTAACTTCAAGAGGTTCCGATTTGAATTCACTTAATTTAGGGAAATCTTTAAACCTCTCTAAAACTGCTTGAAATTCTTTTTCCTGTACGATCTTTGCATTCTTCTCATTTTGCAATAAATCTTGTAACTTGGAAATTTCTTCATTCAATTGTTGTTGTTTGCCTAAAACTTGCTCATCAACTTTCTTCTATTCTGTGGCAAGATGTTCTTCTAACTCTTTAGATCTGAGTTCTTGATCCTGTAATCGTTGTTCCAATTGAGCAATCTTTTGCTGACTTTCATTAGCTTGTTCTTCAAGAAAAACTATATGGAGATCTTTTTGATTCATTAACTGAGAAACTTCTGCAGCTTTATCTATTGTTGCAACACTATATGCTCCTGTATATTGAGACAACTTAGTGAGATCCTCAGATGGATTCACTTCATTATTCTTGTAGACAATATTCATGAACTTCTCCTGTGGAGTGGAAAACATGTCCTGATCCATCTTCCTTCTTTTTCTCTGTTTTCTAACAACAGCCTTATGTTTAGGGCTATAAAATACATCCAAAGGAGGGATCTCCTCAATCTTCAATACAATCTTCCCTGTAGGATGTTCAGGAATGATTTCGACGTCCTGATCTTCTTGCTCTTTATCTTTACCCTGCAGTCCTAATTGTTGAGCGAATTGATCATATTGTTTCAACAATTGAGAAGAGACATTAAGATCAGCAGAGTCTATAATTTTCTCATTATTTTCTTTTCCTTCCAATTGTGTATCTGTTTTCTCTGTATTTGTTCCCTGCTCAATGGTTTTGCTATCTGATCCTCCTTTTTGATTATGCACATTAGTATCAGTACTTGTGCATTTTTCTTTTGTTTGAGCTGTGGACTGCTGATCGGTATCTATATCGGATTTGCCATCAGTGCTCACCTTTTCAGTATGTACAGTGGGCTGGTTAGTAGCCGATTGTGCAGTGACTTTACCGGAAGATGTTTCTCCTGGTGTTTTGCGAGATGTACCCTCTGTTTCTGACCCTTGTATTGGAATTCTCAGCTGGTCTAGAGGAACTTTCAACAATCTTTGACTTCTAAATAACAAAAATTTATTCATTTCTTCCTTCTGGAATTTAGACTTGGCTAAATCATAAACTTGAGGAAAATAATTCAACGAAACAAACAAATCATCAAACTCATCTGGTTGATGCTCAAATCGAGCAATCGAAACTGAAGCAGTAACATTAAAAGATATCTGTCGTGGATCATACTGTCTCCCCGGAATGGTCGCAAATTTAAAACCCTTTATTTTGGCGACTTCCTTTTCTGCATGTTTGAAGTCATTCAAAGTGAAATGACCACAATTGAATGGGAATGGAGGCCACATTCTTTTCTTACTATTGTTTAGAGCTATGGATATTCCTTCAACTGTTAATTGATAGGAGATTTCCTGGGTGAGAAGTTTGTCTGGAACAATAAGAGGGAGAACATGGGGTTCCAAAATACTCCCAAAAATCTTGATGTATGTGAATTTCTCTTCTCCAAACCAATCTCCTATTGAGGATAAGTCAGCTTTAGCTTTGTCGGAGAATCTAGGAGGGAAGCGATTGAAAATGGTTTGAAAGACAGGGATAAGGAAACCATGGCATATTCTATACACATTATCTTGGAAATGAACTTTCCAAAGAAGTTTATGATATATATGAATTGGGGTAGGATCTTTGAGAGTCCATTTCCATCCTAACAAGGGAAACTCGGAATTAAAACAAAGAGCATCTAGAATATAAGCACAAAAGAAAAAAGGAGTGGAATTTCCAGCGGTTTTATCTTGTCTGTACACTAGTATTCTATTAGCCATTCTATCAGAGAGAATAACAGTCCAGTCCATAATGTCAGAATTGACAGCAGCTAAGATTAATGGGACCATTTGTATAGAAAACCTAGCAGAATTTCCATTACCAAATAATCTACACATCATGGCAGCGGCATAGCAATACAGAGGTAAGAGGGAATCTATTGAATACATACTGGATGCTTCATTTCTGTGCTTCTCAGGATTTTTCCTCCAATCTTTGATAGGATCAGATTGAACTTTATTATTATCAGCAAACTCTTTGATAAATTCTTTGTTATAAACTTTCTGCAGATCAGGAAGATGATACATTGCCTTAATGTCTTCTGCTTTAAACGACCCAAAAGACACTCCAGAAGCTGAAACAAACATTCTGTCCTTTATTTTCACACTATCGATGACCCATCGAATCACATCATAATAAGGCATGATGCTTGCCATGGCTGCAATTCGATGTAGAAATGAATTTGAAAGTGATTTTTCAGTAATCTCAGAGTCGGAATCTGAGCTATCTTCATCTGAAACTGATGCCTTTTCCATTGTGACTTTGGGGTTTTCTTTCTCCAATAGATTATAAACTCCTTCCCACGTCATTCTTCTGAGCCCTTGGCATGATGTATCTGTAACTAATCTCAGTTTTGTTGGTTTTTCTTTTGAGACTATAGGAGTCTCAACAAACTTAACGGGAATAGCAGTCTTGGTTCTCCTCGCTCTCTTCGACATCTCTGTGTTTGATACTATTTCCCTTTGTCTGTGAACGAAAGGGTTCAGTGTTCCTTGATTCTGCAAGACAATAAACTTTCAGTCGTGACAAACAAGCAACTTGAACGGAACGATTATGAACTCATGATTCATTATTTATTGGTCTCGTATAACACGTAAATGTTCTTTTTGGGTCACAATCATGTATTTAAAACCGAATCATCAACCAATATTCATTTGATTTTCTATTGAATACCAACGTACAATTGGAGATTTGACGCTTTGTGAAATATTATAATATTTACCTATCTTGAATTCTTCGAACGTAATAAATATCATGTATCAATCGCATCGAAAGTTTTCAAATGGTACATAAATATCATAATACAGATTTCACGATTTGCCGATTGCGATTGCAAACTTTTCCGATTTCCGATTAGATAGTTTTAGATCGCAATCGGGGAGTTTCAATAGAAAAGAATTGTTAATGCCTTTCTCCGATTTCCGATGGTGGGGTCTACCATATAAAAATTTTTCTCATTTAAACGAACAAATGTTTGTTTTCCTTTTGAAAAGTGTTTTTTATAATAACGCGCGTCGCATCTGAGAATTTGAAATTGACCGCAAAGAACTTATTAAAAAGTGTTCCGATCATGCGATTGCGATTGGTCGCATCGCATCGGAGGTATGTAAATAGATAACTTAAACCCTTTGCGATTGAAGTTTTGCGATCGAACTAATCGCATCGGAGGATTTGGGTTTCTATGTTAAATTTTCCTCTAAGGGTTTTCTCCGATCTCCGATTACGATTATTATTCATTGGACTTTTACACTTGACTTGTTTTTTATGATAAGGTCTTTTATATTTGATCGGGTCGGAAGTTTTGAATGTTGTATTTGGTTTATATACAAACAAAGATGAGCTTTTTCAAAACAATGAATCTTTATTTCTAAGTCTTTTATTTCTATAAAAAGAAAAAGGGACCCTATTTCTAAATGAATTTTATTCTAAAATTAAGAAAAAGGGAGGGTTGTTGTATAGTACAACAATTGGCGATTCACTGAAAGAACCAGTTATCTCTGAAAAATAAAATGAATACTATATTTTTAGTAAGTAAAGATTTTTAAAGATAATGAAAACTATCCTAGGATAATCAAAAATAAAATCTAACTTATGAAAAAAATAAAAATTATTTACAATTTCTTTCTAGTTTCTTGAGAATAAAAACATTTTTGGGTTATCTCAAGCTTTGATTGGTATTAATAATGAAGTAAGTGAAATTCTCCAAGTTTGGTTTTATAATATACTCTATTGTCATAGGTATTGCCTCTGCTGCCCGCAAACGTTCATAGTTTCGACAGGGTTACCTTTTAACCATTAACTATTCATTGTCCCATCCAACTAAGATTATGACTTTTTAAAAGATAAATTCATAAGACATATTATCTCATGTTTTTTTGTCTTTTATTTATTTTTTATTTTTAAGAGCCATTGTTCTGGTTTGGTAGCCAGTTAATAACAATGCCATTCACTAGTTGTAATTAAACTGAACAAGTTGGCTCGTGATGAGACCCCTTGTCTTATATTTATAAGCCATTACCCTGTTTTGATATGCAGTATTGGTAATGTCAGTTTTATTACTTCTTATGAACATGGTAAGTAGGCTTGTGATGAGACCTCTTATCTCTTAAAATTTTTATATAATTTCTTACAATTACATTTCTAAAAAATCACAACTTAAATGGATGGGATAAAATAGTTTTATCCTTAGAATCAATGGATGACAATTTTTAGAGTTTCTTGAGGACCAAGACTTTGAAAAAATATTTACTTTTATAGATAACATTTCTCTGCTCAATAAACTTATAATGATTTACATTTTCCTCAAGTTTTCAAAAGATCATGTAAATGATTGGAATAATCTTTCAAAGTTTAACATCTTATTTTAAACTATCCAAAGACTGTGATCATCTCTTTAAAAATTCTTATTTACACAAAATAAATATTTATAATATTCTTCCTAAGAAATTTTCTAAATAGTAAACAGTCAATTAGAGACTCATTAACAACCTTTATTTGCAAAAACAATTAAAAACTCTGCAGAAAGGAATATGTACAGTTTAAGAAGGGGTTACCTCCTTATGAAAAGAATTTCTTCAAGATAAGCCCATTTACAGGAAGAGATTCTCTCTTACCTGTTAGATCTTGGAGTATGAATGTATTTGAGCCTATATTTTCAATGATCTGAAATGGTCCAAGCCACATTTTCTGAAACTTGGTATGTTTACCTTTTTCTTCGTGTGCTTTATCCCATTTCAGAACAAGATCACCAATTGACAAAATTTTGAGCCGGTAGAACTTGCATCAAAAGAAGATTTTACAAGCTGTTGATGTTTTTCATGAATAATTTTTGCTTTATCTCTATCTTCTTCTAGTTTAAGGATTTGATCATATCTCAATTGAATGGATGAAGAATGATTTTCTTCAATAAATTGTACTAGGGCTAATGATGGAAGAGTTAAATTTGATGGTATCACAACTTCTTTTCCATAAACTAAATTGAAAGGTGAAGTTCCTATTGAAGCTTTTTCAGTGATACGATCAGCCCATAATGCAAAGATTAAAGACTTGTGTCAATTCTTTTGATTTTGATCAATAGTCCTTTTAATGATTTTGATGAGATTTTTGTTAGTGGATTCAGCCAAACCATTACCTTGTGGATAATAATTTGCTGAATATTTCAGTTTAAAACCTCTTTTGACTGCAAATTCTATTAAACTATTTTCGGAAAAATAAGATGCATTATCAAAGACAAGAGCTTGAGGTACACCAAACCTGGTTATGATGAATTGATCTATGAAATCAATAATTGCATTAGAATTGGCTACCTTCAAAGGGATTGCCTCTACCCATTTTGTAAAGTAATCAGTTGCATTAAGGATGTACTTGTGCTGTTTGGAAGAATGAGGTACTATCTCACCAATAATGTCAAGCCCCCATTGTTTGAATGGTTGCTCAATAGTCACTGGTTGCAAAGGAAAAGTTGGTTTCCTTTGTCTTCCACTTGCAGTTTGACAAATTCGGCACTTCCTTACGTAATCATGCGTATCTTTAAAAAGGGTAGGCCAATAATAACCAGCACGAATTATTTTGTGAGCTGTGGTATCACCTCCAAAATGACCTCCTGCTGGTCCATCATGTAGTTCCTGCAAAACCTTTTCAGCTTCAGTCTTTTCAAGACATCTTAATAAAATTGAATCATAATTTTTCCTAAATAACACATTATCAATGATCTCATATTTATCAGCTTTTAACCTTAAAGCACATTTTCTCTTATAACTGAGGTTAGAAGGAGCATACCCATTCTTCAAGTAATAAATGAGATCAGCATACTGAGATTCAGCATCTGTAACACTTATCTGATTTACTTGAATATCTTGATTTGAATCTTGAATTTCTGGTATGTTATGAGCTCCTGCTAATAATCTGCAAAAACCTTGTCCTCTAACAATCTTAGCTGGTTTAATATCAATATCATATTCTTGCAAGGCTGTTACCCAGTTAGCTCTCTTTTCTCCTACTTCTTTTTGAATTAATAATTGCCTCACTGCAGAGAATGAGACAATGATTTTTGTATGTGTTTTCAAGAGAAAAGGTCTGAAATGTTTGATTGATTTAAACATAGCAAAGGCTTGTTTTTCAACATCGGAATAATTATGCTCAGCTCCTTGCAGATTTGAGCTAAAGAAAGAAATTGGTGCCTCAATTTTCTGATCATTGAGCTGTGTTAAAACAGCTGCATAAGATGTTTCGGTGGCCAAAGTATACAAAGTAAAATCTTTAGAAAAATCCAGGGTATTCAATGCTGGTGCATTAATGATCGCTTGTTTGATTGCCTCAAAGGCTTCTTTCTCTTTATGCCCCCATTTGAATACTGAATTCTTCTTGATCATATTTTGCATAGGTAAAACAATTAAAGAAAAATCAGGAATGAATCTTTTTACAAAATTGATCTGTCCAAGAAATGATTGCATGGATTTTTTGTTATGAGGTAAAAAAATATCAGAAATTTCTTTTACTCTATCTGGATCAATGTATATACCATCTTTTGACACAACAAATCCTAATAGTTTTCCTTCATCCAAAGCAAAGAAAGATTTCTTTGGATTTAAGGAAATACCAAACCTTCTACATCTTTCAAATATTTGTTTTAGATCATGTAGATGATTGGCTCTCTTTTTTGAAAATACTGTTATGTCATCAAGATAAACAACAACTGATTTATTGATCAGACCTTTAAATGCTATGTCCATGGCTCTTTGGAAAGTTACTCCTGCATTTATTAGACCAAAAGGCATCTTCTGATAAGCATAAGTTCCCCATTTTGTTCTGAAAGTTGTTTTCAATCTGTCATCTGGATGAACTAAAACTTGATTATAGCCTGAAAATCCATCAAGAAAGGACATAAGTTCAGAACCAGCTACCTTTTGAAGTATCTGTTCCATGGTTGGCAATGGGAAATTATCTTTTAAACATGCCTTGTTTAAATTTCTGAAATCAATACAGATTCTTATATCACCATTTTTCTTCCTTACAGGTACCATATTGGAAACCCAATTGGAGTGCCTGACAGGAAAAATGATTTTGGCTTTTAAAAGTTTATTAAGTTCTGATTTGATTTGTCCTTAGAGATTTGGATGAACCTTCCTTAGCTTTTGTTGAACAGGTTTAATATCAGGAAGCATTGGAATTGTGTGTTGAATAACCGAAGTATCATACGTTTTTAAATCATCATAATTCCAAGCAAAAACATTTTTATATTTGTTCAAGAGTTTAATGAAAGCATTCCTTTCCTCTGGTGTTAAATTGAGTCCTAAATTAACGTTTTGAGGTTTGGAATCAGAACCAAGATTTACTAATTCAAACTTCAAAGTGGAACTTTGAAGTTTGGCATTAGTGACTTTCTTAAATCTGTCTTTAATATCATATAAGTCCTCCAATTTAACAACAGATTTCGGAATGGGATTTTCATTACCTTTTGAAGCAATTTTTAAATCATGATCATTTTCATCAATACTTTTCTCATCAACAGAAATACTATCTTAAAAATGAAACTGATTCATTGCTTTTCTTTCTTGCTTGATGTAGCCAAGTTGCAAATTTTCAGCATATCTTGGAGCCTCGGTGGATGACTCATCTCGGAATGTAACTGTCCAGCATATGTGGCATCGGAAAATTCTGGAATTAAACAATCAACAACATTTGAAAGGAATTTAATAGCCATTTGTTGATTGTTTGGCTTAATTAAATAAGTCCACATATTGTCCCAAGATATTTCTTGAAGTTTGTTGATCTGTTGACTTTTATTCATCATTTCTTCTTTCCATCTGTTTTCGATTTCTTTCACTTTAGGCAAACTGCCAGGAACACAATCTGAAATAAGATTAATTGAATACAAGCTGTCATTGATAAATTGCATTATATTACTCATCATGCTCCTAGCTCTTGATATTGCTCTCTCAGCTTTCATTATCTGATGTTCCCATTCTGTAAACAAGATTTCTTTATGTCTTTCTTCTATCCTAGGAAGATTAGCTTCTCTTCATTTTTCTGTATCTTTCCAAGTAAGAAATTCAGAAATATTTTCATCAGCATCATCAATTTCTTGCCTGAGAGTAATAATGTTCTAGATCAAGGATGATGTAATATCACAAAATGGTTCTGCCTGTGATAATTTTGTACAAAATTCATTTAATTGCTGAGACAAAAGTTTATTAACTTCAAGAGCTTCCGATTTAAATTCACTTAATTTAGGGAAATCTTTAAACCTCTCTAAAGCTGCTTGAAATTCTTTTTCCTGTACGATCTTTGCATTCTTCTCATTTTGCAATAAATCTTGTAACTTGGAAATTTCTTGATTCAATTGTTGTTGTTTTCCTAAAACTTGCTCATCAACTTTCTTTTTTTCTGTGGCAAGCTGTTCTTCTAACTCTTTAGATCTGAGTTCTTGATCCTGTAATCGTTGTTCCAATTGAGCAATCTTTTGCTGACTTTCATTAGCTTGTTCTTCAAGAAAAGCTATATGGAGATCTTTTTGATTCATTAACTGAGAAACTTCTGCAGCTTTATCTATTGTTGCAACACTATATGCTCCTGTATATTGAGACAACTTAATGAGATCCTCAGATGGATTCACTTCAGTATTCTTTTAGACAATATTCATGAACTTCTCCTGTGGAGTGGAAAACATGTCCTGATCCATCTTCCTTCTTTTTCTCTGTTTTCTAACAACAACCTTATGTTTAGGGCTATAAAATACACCCAAAGGAGGTATCTCCTCAATCTTCAATACAATCGGCCCTGTAGGATGTTCAGGAATTATTTCGACGTCCTGATCTTCTTGCCCTTTATCTTTATCCTGCAGTCCTAATTGCTGAGCAAATTGATCATATTGTTTCAACAATTGAGAAGAAACATTAAGATCAAAAGAGTCTATAATTTTCTCAGTATTTTCTTTTCCTTCCAATTGTGTATCTGTTTTCTCTGTATTTGTTCCCTGCTCAATGGTTTTGCTATCTGATCCTCCTTTTTGATTATGCACATTAGTATCAGTACTTGTGCATTTTTCTTTTGTTTGAGTTGTGGACTGCTGATCGGTATTTATATCGGATTTGCCATCAGTGCTCCCTTTCTGAACATCAGGTTTGCCATCAGTGCTCACCTTTTCAGTATGTACAGTGGGCTGGTTAGTAGTCGATTGTGCAGTGACTTTACCGGCAGATGTTTCTCCTGGTGTTTTGCCAGATGTACCCTTTGTTTCTGACCCTTGTATTGGAATTCTCAGTTGGTCTAGAGGAACTTTCAACAATCTTTGACTTCTAAATAACAAAAGTTTATTCATTTCTTCCTTCTGGAATTTAGACTTGGCTAAATCATAAACTTGAGGAAAATCATTCAACGAAACAAACAAATCATCAAACTCATCTGGTTCATGCTCAAATCGAGCAATCGAAACTGAAGAAGTAACATTAAAAGCTATCTATCGTGGATCATACTGTCTCCCCGGAATGGTCGCAAATTTAAAACCCTTTATTTTGGCGACTTCCTTTTCTGCATGTTTGAAGTCATTCAAAGTGAAATGACCACAATTGAATGGGAATGGAGGCCACATTCTTTTCTTACTATTGTTTAGAGCTCTGGATATTCCTTCAACTGTTAATTGATAGGAGATTTCCTGGGCGAGAAGTTTGTCTGGAACAATAAGAGGGAGAACATGGGGTTCCACAATACTCCCAAAAATCCTGATGTATGTGAATTTCTCTTCTCCAAACCAATATCCTATTGAGGATAAGTCAGCTTTAGCTTTGTCGGAGAATCTAGGAGGGAAGCGATTGAAAATGGTTTGAAAGACAGGGATAAGGAAACCATGGAATATTCTATACACATTATCTTGGAAATGAACTTTCCAAAGAAGTTTATGATATATATGAATTGGGGTAGGATCTTTGGGAGTCCATTTCCATCCTAACAAGGGAAACTCGGAATTAAAACAAAGAGCGTCTAGAATATAAGCACAAAAGAAAAAAGGAGTGGAATTTCCAGCGGTTTTATCTTGTCTGTACTCGAGTATTCTATTAGCTATTCTATCAGAAAGAATAACAGCCCAGTCCATAATGTCGGAATTGACAGCAGCTAAGATTAATGGGACCATTTGTATAGAAAACCTAGCGGAATTATCATTACCAAATAATCTACACATCATGGCAGCGGCATAGCAATACGGAGGTAAGAGGGAATCTACAGAATACATACCGGATGCTTCATTTTTGTGCTTCTCAGGATTTTTCCTCCAATCTTTGATAGGATCAGATTGGACTTTATTATTATCAGCGAACTCTTTGATAAATTCTTTGTTATACACCTTCTGCGGATCCGGAAGGTGATACATTGCCTTAATGTCTTCTGCTTTAAACGACCCAAAAGACACTCCAGAAGCTGAAACAAACGTTATGTCCTGTATATTCACACTATCGATGACCCATCGAATTACATCATAATAAGGCATGATGCTCGCTCTGGCTGCAATTCGATGCAAAAATGAATTTGCAAGTGTTTTTTCAGTAATCTCAGAGTCGGAATCTAAGCTATCTTCATCTGGAACTGATGCCTTTTCCACTGTGACTTTGGGGTTTTGTTTCTCCAATAGATTGTAAACTCCTTCTCACGTCATTCTTCTGAGCCCTTGGCATGATGTATCTGTAACTAATCTCAGTTTTGTTGGCTTCTCTTTTGAGACTGTAGGAGTCTCAACAAACTTAACAGGAACAACGGTCTTGGCTCTTCTCGCTCTCTTCGACATTTCTGTGTTTGATATTACTTCCCTTTGTCTGTGAATGAAAGGGTTTGGTGTTCCTTGGCTCTGCAAAACAATAAACTTTCAGTCGTGACAAACAAGCAACTTGAACGGAACGTTTATGAACAAATGATTCGTTATTTATTGGTTTCGTATAGCGCGTAAATGTTCTTTTTGGGTCACACTCATGTATTAAAAACCAAATCATCAACCAATATTCATTCGATTTGCTAATAAATACCTACGTACAAATGGAGATTTGGCGCTTGTGAAATATTATAATATTCACCTATTCTGAACTTTTCGAATGTAATAAATATCATTTATCAATCGCATCAAAAGTTTTCAAATGGCACATAAATATCATAATACATATTTCTTCGATTGGCCGATTGCGATTGAAAACTTTTCCGATTTCCGATTAGATTGTTTAGATCGCAATCGGGGAGTTTCAATCGAAAAGAATTGTTAATGGCTTTCTCCGATTTCCGATGGTGGGGTCTACCATATAAAAGTTTTTCTCATTTAAACGAACAAATGTTTGTTTTCCTTTTGAAAAGTGTTTTTTATAATAACGCGCGTCGCATCGGAGAATTTGAAATTGACCGCAAAGAACTTATTAAAAAGTGTTCCGATCATGCGATTGCGATTGGTCGCATCGCATCGGAGGTATGTAAATAGATAACTAAAACCCTTTGCGATTGAAGTTTTGCGATCGAATTAATCGCATCGGAGGATTTGGGTTTCTATGTTAGATTTTCCTCTAAGGGTTTTCTCCGATCTCCGATTGCGATTATTATTCATTGGACTTTTACACTTGACTTGTTTTTTATGATAAGGTCTTTTATATTTGATCGGGTCAGAAGTTTTGAATGTTGTATTTGGTTTGTATACAAACAAAGATGAGCTTTTTCAAAACAATGAATCTTTATTTCTAATTCTTTTATTTCTATAAAAAGAAAAAGGGACCCTATTTCTAAATGAATTTTATTCTAAAATTAAGAAAAAAGGGAGGGTTGTTGTATAGTACAACAATTGGTGATTCACTGAAAGAACCAGTTATCTCTGGAAAAATAAAATGAATACTATATTTTTAGTAAGTAAAGATTTTTAAAGATAATGAAAACTATCCTGGGATAATCAAAAATAAAATCTAACTTATGAAAAAGAATAAAAATTATTTACAATTTCTTTCTAGTTTCTTGAGAATAAAAACATTTTTGGGTTATCTCAAGCTTTGATTGGTATTAATAATGAAGTAAGTGGATTTCTCCAAGTTTGGTTTTATAATATACTCTATTGTCATAGGTATTTCCTCTGCTGCCCGCAAACGTTCATAGTTTCGACAGGGTTACCTTTTAACCATTAACTATTCATTGTCCCATCCAACTAAGATTATGACTTTTTAAAAGATAAATTCATAAGACATATTATCTCATGTTTTTTTTCTTTTATTTATTTTTTTATTTTTAAGAGCCATTGTTCTGGTTTGGTAGCCAGTTAATAACAATGCCATTCAATAGTTGTAATTAAACTGAACAAGTTGGCTCGTGATGAGACCCCTTGTCTTATATTTATAAGCCATTACCCTGTTTTGATGTGCAGTATTGGTAATGTCAGTTTTATTACTTCTTATGAATATGGTAAGTCGGCTCATGATGAGACCTCTTATCTCTTAAAAATTTTAACATAATTTCTTAGAATTACATTCTAAAAAATCACAACCTAAATGGATGGGGTGAAATAGTTTTATCCTTAAGAATCAATGGATGACAATTTTTTAGAGTTTTTTGAGTACCAAGACTTGAATAATCTTTACTTTTATAGATAACCTCTCTCTGCTTA
This sequence comes from Pinus albicaulis, assembly GCA_034641835.2. Lineage (NCBI taxonomy): Eukaryota > Viridiplantae > Streptophyta > Pinopsida > Pinales > Pinaceae > Pinus > Pinus albicaulis. Next base: position 983,183,666 of record CM076569.1, read on the forward strand.
ATAAACTTATAATGATTTACATTTCCCTCAAGTTTTTCAAAAGATCATGCAAATAATTGGAATAATCTTTCAAAGTTTAACATTTTATTTAAAACTATCAAAAGACTATGATCATTTCTTTAAAAATTCTTATTTACATAAAATAAATATTTATAATATTCTTCCTAAGAATTTTTCTAACAAAGTAAACAGTCAATTAGAGACTCATTAACAACTTTTATTTGAAAAAACAATTAAAAACTTTGCGGAAAGGAATATGTACAGTTTAAGAAGGGGTTGCCTCCTTATGAAAAGAATTTCTTCAAGATAAGCCCATTTACAGGAAGAGATTCTCTCTTACCTGTTAGATCTTGGAGTATGAATGTATTTGAGCCTATCTTTTCAATGATCTGAAATGGTCCAAGCCACATTTTCTGAAACTTGGTATGCTTACCTTTTTCTTCATGGGCTTTATTCCATTTCAGAACAAGATCACCAATTGACAAAAATTTTGAGCCGGTAGAACTTGCATCAAAAGAAGATTTCACAAGCTGTTGATGTTTTTCATGAACAATTTTAGCTTTATCTCTATCTTCTTCTAGTTTAAGGATTTGATCATATCTCAATTGAATGGATGAAGAAGGATTTTCTTCAATAAATTACACTAGGGCTAATGATGGAAGAGTTAAATTTGATGGTATCATAGCTTCTTTTCCATAAACTAAATTAAAAGGTGAAGTTCATATTGAAGCTTTTTCAGTGATACGATCAGCCCATAATGCAAAGATTAAAGACTTGTGCCAATTCTTTTGATTTTGATCAATAGTCCTTTTAATGATTTTGATGAGATTTTTGTTAGTGGATTCAGCCAATCCATTACCTTGTGGGTAATAATTTGCTGAATATTTCAATTTAAAACCTCTTTTGATTGCAAATTCTATTAAACTATTTCCAGAAAAATAAGATGCATTATCAAAGACAAGAGCTTGAGGTACACCAAACCTGGTTATGATGAATTGATCTATGAAATCAATAATTGCATCAGAATTGGCTATCTTCAAAGGGATTGCCTCTACCCATTTTTTAAAGTAATCAATTGTAGTAAGGATGTACTTATGCTGTTTGGAAGAATGAGGTACTATCTCACCAATAATGTCAAGCCCCCATTGTTCAAATGGTTGCTCAATACTCACTGGTTGCAAAGGAAAAGCTGGTTTCCTTTGTCTTCCACTTGCAGTTTGGAAAATTCTGCATTTCCTTACATAGTCATGTGTATCTTTAAAAAGGGTAGGCCAGTAATAACCAACACAAATTATTTTGTGGGCTGTGGTATCACCTCCAAAATGACCTCCTGCTGGTCCATCATGCAACTCCTGCAAAACCTTTTCAGCTTCAGTCTTTTCAAGACATCTTAATAAAATTGAATCATAATTTTTCCTAAATAATACATTATCAATGATCTCATATTTAATAGCCTTTAACCTTAAAGCACGTTTTCTCTTATAGCTGAGATTAGAAGGAGCATACCCATTCTTCAAGTAATAGATGAGATCAGCATACTGAGATTCAGAATCTGTAACACTTATCTGACTTACTTGAATATCTTGATTGGAATCTTGATTTTCTGGTATGTTATGAGCTCCTGCCAATAGTCTACAAAAACCTTGTCCTCTAACAATCTTAGCTGGTTTAATGTCAACATCATATTCTTGCAAAGTTGTTACCCAGTTAGCTCGTTTTTCTCCTACTTCTCTCTGAATTAATAATTGTCTCACTGCAGAGAATGGGACAATGATTTTTGTATGAGTTTTCAAGAGAAAAGGTCTGAAATGCTTGATTGATTTAAACACAGCAAAGGCTTGTTTTTCAACATCGGAATAATTCAGGTCATCTCCTTGCAGATTTGAGCTAAAGAAAGAAATTGGTGCTTCAATTTTCTGATCATTGAGCTGTGTTAAAACAGCTGCATAGGATGTCTCGGTGGCTAAGGTATACAAAATAAAATCTTTAGAAAAATCCGGGGTACTCAATGTTGGTGCATTAATGATCGCTTGTTTGATTGCCTCAAAGGCTTCTTTCTCTTTATGCTCCCATTTTAATATTGAATTCTTCTTGATCATATTTTGCATAGGTAAAACAATTAAAGAAAAATCAGGAATGAATATTTTTACAAAATTGATCTGTCCAAGAAAAGATTGCATGGATTTTTTGTTATGAGGTAAAGAAATATCATATATCTCTTTTACTCTATCTGGATCAATGTATATACCATCTTTTGACACAACAAATCCTAAGAGTTTTCCTTCATCCAAAGCAAAGAAAGATTTCTTTGGATTTAAGGAAATACCAAACCTTCTACATCTTTCAAATATTTGCTTTAGATCATGTAGATGATTGATTCTCTTTTTTGAAAATACTGTTATGTCATCAAGATAAACAACAACTGACTTATTGATCAGACCTTTAAACGCTATGTCCATGGCTCTTTGGAAAGTTTCTCCTGCATTTATTAGTCCAAAAGGAATTTTTTGATAAGCATAAGTTGCCCATTTTGTTCTAAAAGTTGTTTTCAATCTGTCATCTGGATGAACTAAGACTTGATTATAGCCTGAAAATCCATCAAGAAATGACATAAGTTCAGAACCAGCTACCTTTTGAAGTATCTATTCCATGGTTGGCAATGGGAAATTTTCTTTTAAACATGCCTTGTTTAAATTTCTGAAATCAATACAGATTCTTATATCACCATTCTTCTTCCTTACAGGTACCATATTGGAAACCCATATGGAGTGCCTGACAGGAAAAATGATTTTGGATTTTAAAAGTTTATTAAGTTCTGATTTGATTTATCCTTCAAGATTTGGATGAACCTTCCTTAGCTTTTGTTGAACAGGTTTAATATCAGGAAGCATTGGAATTGTGTGTTGAATAACCGAAGTATCATATGTTTTTAAATCATCATAATTCCAAGCAAAAACGTTTTTATATTTGTTCAAGAGTTTAATGAAAGCATTCCTTTCCTCTGATGTTAAATTGAGTCCTAAATTAACGTTTTGAGGTTTGGAATCAAAACCAAGATTTACTAATTCAAACTTCAAAGTGGAACTTTGAAGTTTGGAATTAGTGACTTTCTTGAATCTGTCTTTAATATCATATAAGTCCTCCAATTTAACAACAGATTTCGGAATGGGATTTTCATTACCTTTTGAAGCAATTTCTAAATCATGATCATTTTCATCAATAATTTGCTCATCATATGATTTCTCTGAAGTCATGAAATTTAAAATATCTTGATCATGATAGAAAACTCTCCAATTTGTGACGTTGTCTGGGATAGATGGACGAAAAATTAATTCTACAAAAAACCTATCAGGACTGCAATCTTCAGCAGGTAGGAGTTTAGATGCAACATTAGCTAACAAGTCAGCTGATGTATTCTGATTCCTAGGAATAGGAGAAATATTGAATGCTAAAAATTGAGTGGTGAGATCTTGTACTAGGGTTTGATAGTGTTTAAGATGTCCTGAAAGGCAATGAATAGTATTCCTAACTTGTTTTATGACAATTTCGGAATCACCAAAGACTTTCAAGTATTTAACATCTAACCCTACAGCTTTATAAAGTCCTTGAACCAAGGCTTCATATTCTGCAGTATTGTTAGTACACTCAAATTCTAGCCTACATGACAGCATGGTTTTCTCTCCATTTGGATCAATTAAAATGCATCCTGCTCCAGCTCCATCACTAGACTTTGATCCATCAAAATATAATGACCAAAATAAAGATTTATCTGTTGACTTATCTACAATTACATCAGAAGTATTTACAATTCTGGAAGAATCGAATTGTGAAAAATTTTCTATTTGAGAAACAAAAGTATTTACAGAAAAAAGGTGATTGGGGTGCTTTGAAATTTCCAAGAAATGATTCAGCAGAATAACCTCCAAGAATATTGTTGTTGAATGCCACAGGTTCATTAGGTTGTTCAAATTCAGTGACAGTGTGCGTCATATGTTTTTCTCGTTCGATTTTGATTTGATTTGGTTTCCCTTTGTAGGGAAGCCACATATGTGAATGATCAGTCGAGATATAACCATTAAGTTTTGCAGACCAGTCCCTGCTTAAAATTAATCCATAGAATTCAGGAATATCAACAATCAAAATATCAATTCTTTGGACAATTCTAGGATCGGAAGCTAATCTGATAGTAACTGAATTTATTTCTCCTACAACTTGAACTTTAGAGCGATCCAATTAAACAATATGAATTGCCGATTTCTGTGGTTCGATATTCAATTTGGCACAAACAGAAGTAGGCATTATATTAGAGGAAGCTCTAGAATCAATTAAACAATTATGCAGATTCTTATTGTACATTTCATAAGTCAGAAGAAAAGGAGGAGTTTGAGAATTTGACTTTTCTCCAATGAGCACGGTATCAGTAGCATCTACCTTATCTGGTGGCTTACCAGCTCCCCTAGCTGCTTTTGCAACTACACCGCTTGGTAAAGGAGCAATTGGTGTAGCGTTTAATTCTGTCAATAGCAACTTCTACTGGTGTTTTAGTTTGCTGAGTTCATGTAAGGAAATGTTGGCTTTGATCTTTTTCATGTCTTCAACAATGTTGTACTACATAGGATCTGACACCACTAAAGTCTTTGTTGTCGATGTGGGAGGATTAGAAGAAGATGGCTGATTTTGAGTAGGTAATGGAGAAGCTTTCTTTGCAGGGGATTTGTCTTTGGTACTTGGAGTTGTGATTTTCTTTTTAGGAGCTGTTTGTAAAGGCTCTGCTGTAGATTTACTCCTAGTACTTACAGGCATAGCTTCTTGTTCTACCTCACTATCAGAATTAGGGAGAATAAAATCCCACATTCCATGTAATTCAGCTATTTCTTCATTCTCATCTTCCTTATATGATACTAAAGATGTATCTTCTTTTTCTTCTTCTTCCTCTGATTCTGCATTAGAGATTGCATTAGGAGGTTTAGATTCAACTTGGTTTCTTCTGAAATTTCGGAATGGTTTTTTGGTAGAAGTTTTAGCTACTTGTTTTTTAATTTCAACCATTTCATTTGACATGGTTTTAAGAACTTTCTGTAAACCCTCCATGTCATATGGATCTTTGGCCTTTTTCTTTGAATCATCTTTGAAGCTGACTTTCTTTGATTTCCTTTCCTCAATAGCATTTTTATTTTCTAGAGAAATAATTCGTTTTTCTACTGCAATAGCCTCTTTCATATTCTCGGCTAATGTAGGTTTTGCAGCTCTATCTACAAAAATTTCTATGTTTGAGGGTAAGGCAGTTATATACCATTCACTTCTGACTTGTTCACTAGGCTGTGAATCTGTGTGGATTTTTTTCAAGAGTTTTTTGAATCTAGCGTTGAAATATTTAATGGGCTCTTTGGGTTCTATCTTCAAATTTGAGAGGTCATTGAGTAAAGTAGCTATTGATCGGTCATCTCCAAATTTAGTTAAAAAATGATCTGCAAAAATGGCCCAACTTGTTATGGATCCCGAAGGTAATGAAAAGTACCATGATCTTGCTGCTCCTTGAAGAGTATAAGGGAATAATCTGACTACAACATCTTCATGTGTGACTCCATTCAAATTTACAGCCAGCATAAAGTTATTGATATGTTCTTCAGCTTTGAATGTTAAGATCTGGGCTAAATTTCGGAAGCCATTTTCCAGGATTGTCTGGTAAATCATGTAAAGGTGCAGCCATGTTGACTTCCCCTGGAGTAGCCCATGGTCTAGCCATTATTGGAACAACTACTGGAGGAGTAGTAGAAACTGGTGGTGTTTGAATAGAAGTTGTTGGAATAGATGATGTTGAGATTAATGATGATTGAGGGGAAGATGTTTGAGGAGATGATGTGGGAACAACTGCACTTTTTTGAGTTGTGGTTTCGGAAACAGGTGATTGAATATGAGATGATGAACTTGTATCACTTTCTGATTCTGATTGAATTCTTTTTGTCTTGCCCTTACTAGGTAAAGGAAATTATTTCGGAGGAATACCAAGTTTTTCACTTTGCAACCTAGTAAGAGGTTTTGAAGGAACAAATTTTGAACTTACACTACCTTCAGATATTTCAGACTCTTCAAGAGATAGTGAGAATCCTTTCAATTTATGGATTAAATCTTGAACTTCAGGAGACTCAGGAGATTGCTTGTCTGAATATTTTGAGATTTTGGTAGTGGGTGTATGAATATTCTTCGCAATTTCTTCTCTAGGATGTTGAATTTCAGAAGAAATTGAAGAAGTTAATGAGGGTGTTTTGCTCTCAGAATGGCCTATAGATAAATATTTACTTGCCATTCATAGCTCAAGCCCTCCTTCTAGCGCCAAAAATGTTGAAGCCTAGAAAATCTCTGCTTCAAACATTGGGGAAAACCACCCGGTCGGGACCTTAGGACAGCTCCTTTTCTGTTTGGTATGGTGGCTCTGACTGGATTTAAAGGACCAATTTCCTTATAACTAAATGGGTTGGTGATGGGTTGATTTGGATGAGTGGAAATGGGACTAAATTAACTGAAATAAAACTATCTAATTAAACTAAATGCTGATAAAGAAATTCTAACACTAACCCGGGTAATTATAAGTGAATACAACTTAAGATTGTTCCAATTTAACAATAATCATGAAAATGTATTATTATTTAAATTGAAATGTGCAGAAACGAATAAAGATAACTCTGTTTTGAGAAATTAAACAGAGTTATATTAGCACATTGCATTCATCATTGTATACCATCTATATATGCTTATGAAAGATAACATTTCAATTATACTCAGAAATGATATATAAAAGGAAGCGTTGTGAAAACCAAATATATATAAATGATAGCAAATTTTCAAGTGAATATCATATAACAAAGGAAATCAACAGTGAACAGATAGAAATACCTCATTCATCTTGAAGACTTTCAAATGAAATCTGATACTCTAATCCAGTAACTCTGATATAAAATCAAATCCAAAGGTACAGAAATGCAACACTTCAAAGATAATTTCAGCACAAAATCACCAGATGTGATCCTTTATAAAATATAAGAGGGAATGGAGTACAGAAATGTAAGCTCCAAGTCCAAAAATATTACAACTCCGGATCCCTTCTCTAAATGCATGAGAGGGATTTAAATAAGAAATTACATAAAAACAGAATCCTACTACTACTGCTACAATCTATCAAATTAAAAACAGAAATACTATCTTAAATGAAACTGATTCATTGCTTTTCTTTCTTGCTTGATGTAGCCAAGTTGCAAATTTTCAACATATCTTGGAGCCTCGGTGGATGACTCATCTCGGAATGCAGTTGTCCAACGTAGGTGGCATCAGAAAATTCTGGAATTAAACAATCGACAGCATTCGAAAGGAATTTAATAGCCATTTTTTGATTGTTTGGCTTAATTAAATAAGTCCACATATTTTCCCAAGATATTGCTTGAAGTTTGTTGATTTGTTGACTTTTATTCATCATTTCTTCTTTCCATCTGTTTTCAGTTTCTTTCACTTTAGGAAAACTGCCAGGAACACAGTCTGAAATGAGATTGATTGAATACAAGTTGTCATTGATAAATTGCGTGATATTACTCATCATGCTCCTAGCTCTTGATATTTCTCTCTCAGCTTTCATTATCTGATGTTCCCATTCTGTAAACAAGATTTCTTTATGTCTTTCTTCTATCCTAGGAAGATTAGCTTCTCTTCCTTTTTCTGTATCTTGCCAAGTAAGAAATTCAGAAATCTTTTCATCAGCATCATCAATTTCTTGCCTGAGAGTAATAATGTTCTGAATCAAGGATGAGGTAATATCACAAAATAGTTCTGCCTGTGATAATTTTGCACAAAATTCATTCAATTGTTGAGACAGCAATTTATTAACTTCAAGAGCTTCCGATTTGAATTCACTTAATTTAGGGAAATCTTTGAACCTATCTAAAGCTGCTTGAAATTCCTTTTCTTGTAAAATCTTTGCATTCTTCTCATTTTGCAACAAATCTTGTAACTTGGAAATTTCTTGATTCAATTGTTGTTGTTTGCCTAAAACTTGCTCATCAACTTTCTTCTTTTCTGTAGTAAGTTGTTCTTCTAACTCTTTAGACCTAAGTTCTTGATCATGTAATCGTTGTTCCAATTGAGAAATATTTTGCTGACTTTCATTGGCTTGTTCTTCAAGAAAAGCTATATGGAGATCTTTTTGTGTCATCAACTAAGAGACTTCTGCAGCTTTATCTATTGTTGCAGCACTATATGCTCCTGCATATTGAGACAACTTAGTGAGATCCTCAGATGGATTCAGTTCAGTATTCTTGTAGACAATATTCATGAACTCCTCCTGTGGAGTGGAAAACATGTCCTGATCTATCTTCCTTCTTTTTCTTTGTTTTCTAACAACAACCTTATGTTTAGGGCTATAAAATACATCCAAAGGAGGGATCTCCTCAATATTCAATACAATCTGCCCTGTAGGATGTTCAGGAATGATTTCGACATCCTGCTCTACTTGCTCTTTATCTTTATCCTGCAGTCCTAATTGCTGAGCAAATTGATCGTATTGTTTCAACAATTGAGAAGAAACATTAAGATCAGCAGAGTCTATAATCTTCTCAGTAGTTTCTTTTCCTTCCAATTGTGTATCTGTTTTCTCTGTATTTGTTCCCTGCTCAATGGTTTTGCTATTTGATCCTCCTTTTTTATTATGCACATTAGTATCAGTACTTGTGCATTTTTCTGTTGTTTGAGCTGTGGATCGCTGATCAGTATTTCGATCGGATTTTCCATCAGTGTTCCCTTTCTGAGCATCAGGTTTGCCATCAGTGCTCATCTTTTCAGTATGTACAGTTGGCTGGTTAATAACCGATTGTGTAATGAATTTACCAGCAGATGTTTCTCCTGGCATTTTGCCAGATGTACCCTCTGTCTCTGACCCTTGTATAGGAATTCTCAGTTGGTCTAGAGGAACTCTCAAAAATCTTTGACTTCTGAATAAAAAAAATTTATTCGTTTCTTCCTTCTGGAATTTAGACTAGGCTAAATCATAAACTTGAGGAAAATCATTCAACGAAACAAACAAATCATCAAAATCATCTGGTTCATGCTCAAATCGAGCAATTGAAACTGAAGCAGTAACATTAAAAGCTATTTGTCATGGATCATACTGTCTCCCTGGAATGGTTGCAAATATACAACCCTTTATTTTGGCGACTTCCTTTTCTGCATGTTTGAAGTCATTTAAAGTAAACTGACCACAATTTAATGGGAATGGAGGCCACATTCTCTTCTTACTATTGTTTAGAGCTCTGGATATTCCTTCAACTGTTAATTGATAGGAGATTTCCTGGGCGAGAAGTTTGTCTGGAACAATAAGAGGAAGAACATGGGGTTCCACAATACTCCCAAAAATCATGATGTATGTGAATTTCTCCTCTCCAAACCAATCTCCTATTGAGGATAAGTCAACTTTAGCTTTGTCTGAGAATCTAGGAGGGAAGCGATCGAAAATGGTTTGAAAGACAGGGATAAGGAAACCATGGCATATTCTATACACATTATCTTGGAAATGAACTTTCCAAAGAAGTTTATGATATATATGAATTGGGGTAGGGTCTTTGGGAGTCCATTTCCATCCTAACAAGGGAAACTCGAAATTAAAACAAAGAGCGTCTAGAATATAGGCACAAAAGAAAAAATGAGTGGAATTTCCAGCGGTTTTATCTTGTCTGTACTCGAGTATTCTATTAGCCATTCTATCAGAGAGAATAAAAGCCCAGTCCATAATGTCGAAATTGACAGCAGCTAAGATTAATGGGACCATTTGTATAGAAAACCTAGCGGAATTGTCATTACCAAATAATCTACACATCATGGCAGCGGCATAGCAATACGGAGGTAAGAGGGAATCTACAGAATACATACTGGATGCTTCATTTCTGTGCTTCTCAGGATTTTTCCTCCAATCTTTGATAGGATCAGATTGAAATTTATTATTATCAGCAAACTCTTTGATAAATTCTTTGTTATAAACCTTCTGCGGATCAGGAAGATGATACATTGCCTTAATGTCTTCTGCTTTAAATGACCCAAAAGACACTCCAGAAGCTGAAACAAACATTCTGTCCTTTATTTTCACACTATCGATGACCCATCGAATCACATCATAATAAGGCATGATGCTTGCTTTGGCTGCAATTCGATGTAGAAATGAATTTGCAAGTGATTTTTCAGTAATCTCAGAGTCGGAATCTGAGCTATCTTCATCTGGAACTGATGCCTTTTCTACTGTGACTTTGGGGTTTTCTTTCTCCAATAGATTGTAAACTCCTTCCCACGTCATTCTTCCGAGCCCTTGGCATGATGTATCTATAACTAATCTCAATTTTTTTGGCTTCTCTTTTGAGACTGTAGGAGTCTCAACAAACTTAACGGGAACAGCAGTCTTGGCTCTCCTCGCTCTCTTCGACATTTATGTGTTTGATACTATTTCCCTTTGTCTGTGAACGAAAGGGTTCAGCGTTCCTTGATTCTGCAAGACAATAAACTTTCAGTCGTGACAAACAAGCAACTTGAAAGGAACGATTATGAACGCATGATTCATTATTTATTGGTTTCGTATAGCGCGTAAATGTTCTCTTTAGGTCACACTCATGTATTTAAAACCGAATCATCAACCAATATTCATTTGATTTGCTATTGAATACCAACGTACAATTGGAGATTTGACGCCTTGTGAAATATTATAATATTTACCTATCTTGAATTCTTCGAACGTAATAAATATCATGTATCAATCGCATCGAAAGTTTTCAAATGGTACATAAATATCATAATACAGATTTCTCGATTGGCCGATTGTGATTGCAAACTTTTCCGATTTCCGATTAGATGGTTTTAGATTGCAATCGGAGAGATTTAATCGAAAAGAATTGTTAATGGCTATCTCCGATTTCCAATGGTGGGGTCTACCATATAAAAGTTTTTTTTTCATTTAAACGAACAAATGTTTTTTTTTTTTGTTTTGAAAAGTGTTTATTATAATAATGTGTGTCGCATCGGAGAATTTGAAATTGAACGCAAAGAATTTATTAAAAGTGTTCCGATCATGTGATTGCGATTGGTCGCATCGCATCGGAAGTATGTAAATGGATAACTTAAACCCTTTTCGATTGAAGTTTTGCGATCGAACTAATCGCATCGGAGGATTTGGGTTTATATGTTAAATTTTCCTCTAAAGATTTCTCCGATCTCCGATTGCGATTATTATTCATTAGACTTTTACACTTGACTTGTTTTTTATGATAAGGTCTTTTATATTTGATCGGTTCGGAAGTTTTGAATGTTGTATTTGGTTTGTATACAAACAAAGATGATCTTTTTCAAAACAATGAATCTTTATTTCTAATTCTTTTATTTCTATAAAAAGAAAAAGGGACCCTATTTCTAAATGAATTTTATTCTTAAATTAAGAAAAAAGAAAGGGTTGTTGTATAGTACAACAGGAGGTTGACATGGCAGAGCGAGTGGAAAACAAGTCAACTGAGGAGATAATCATAGAAAAGGAATCAGAGATAGTAGAACTCAAAGATAGCCTCTCAAGGGAAAATTTCATGATAACATTCCCATAACAAGAAAACATGCAATTGAAAGTGAAACAACTGCTCCTAAGCAAACCAAAGGCAGATATTGAGGAAAATAAAGGTAAGGAAAAATTAGTAATAAATTTTGATCAGTTTGAAGACAAGGAGGCTGAGATAAATCCAAGGAGGGCAATAACAAGAGGATTAAACAGGCAAAAAGAGCAAGAAACAAAGTTACCTCCTCCATTAGGTCAACAAAGTTTTGATGATTTGATTACTACTAAAATAGAGAAATACAAAGAGTTCTGGCTTGATAGGGTGAATGAGCATCTAGAGAATCTCTTAAATAAGGAAAAAAGAAACAATAACTTCTAGAGGCACATGGTGAGACACTACTTCACCAGGAACCAGATTGCTCAAATCGAGGTTAAAATTTTGAAGAAAAAGTTTAAAGAAACCCTAATTAAGCTAAAGAAGAAATATAACTTGGATTTGTTGGTTGAGGCATCTCTAGTTGTCTAGATCATCATTCAAGGATACCATGGACCAAAATTTAGCATTTTTTGAGAATTTTTGGTATTTTTTGTGATTTTTGGAAAATTCTAGAAATTTCACTCTTGCAGAAGCATAGCGTGGCCATGCGACGCTTTACCTTAGAGGCTCCAATGGAGGTTTTATTTACATGGTTGGATTCCTTTTGAAGTCCACATTCCAAATATGGTTTTGGTTTTTCATGAGAACTTCTAATTTTGAAGAAAAACCCAAAAAAACACCATATTTTTCATGCTTCTGCCAATGTTTTTCACTACATGCTACACTTCTAGAGTAAGCTTGGAAAAATGAAGTTTTGAAGGCATTGAAAGTGGTATTTTGTCAGTTTTAAGGTTGGGTTGGATAGAGGACATCCATTTCTACCTTGAAAAATCTTCATATCAGCAGAAAGATGAAAAAAATCAGCTCAAAATGCCCTCCAAGTGCACGTGACGCCTCTGACAAAGCACACAATGCTTTTTCCAGGCACACAACACTTCTGTGTTGGATGCTTTCTCCACATGTGTCAATGCAAAATGGTCAAATATTAGAGGTTACAGTTGTCTCATGAGTTGTTTTATGGACAAGGAAGTCTATTTATGCCCCTCATTGTTGAGGAATCTTGTAATTACTCAAGGAGACAAATACTCCTAGTTATTAGCTAAATTTGGGGGGATTGTTTCTAACTTCCCTAAATTCTAGGTAATGATTCATTAGGTGAATTTATGAGGTATTTTGGATTAGGTTTCAAATCATTGAGGTGGCATCTTCTCTATTTTCTATATGTACTCCAACTCAAGTCATTTTAGAGGTTGGATAGTTGATATTGTAGTGTGGAGCTTATGTACATCTTTTTACAGTGAAATCAAAGACATGTTATAGCTATAATTTTGGGACTCTAGTGGTATGCTTATTAGCATTGTTTTTTCTCAGTAACACCATAAAATTTAATGTTTATTTTTCCATGAAATCACATGTATTCTTCTATATGATAAACCTTATGAGTCTATAAACATAATTCTTACTTTTTATGCTATTTTATAATATTTTCATAAATTTGTTCTACTTCCTCTGATGAATGAACTCATGTAATATGCTCATTCTGACTCTCTCTTTTCAAACCCTATACCACAATAAAAATATAATTGTGTTTCTAAGTATACCTACCTGGCCTCATTTTCATCTTTGTAGTTGTTCATTTGAAATCTAACTTTGAAACCTAGACCTAGTTCCTAGACGGACACTTCCTATCTAGCGAATTCAAAACAAAACCCTAGTAAAAATCACTAAGCTTACATCTAGCCTAAGATATTTTCCTTTCCAATCACCTAATTGAAAGTGAAATTGACATCAAGAGAACCCTCTCTGGTTTGGTATGGCTAGCTACCAAATCTAAATATTGGTTTGAGGTTACCTCCTTTAGTCTCCTTTCTTAGCCTTGGGAAATAAAGGGCGTGATAACATTTTCTATGGAGATTTATAAATCCAACTCGATACAATATTTACAATAATATACACATGCACATTTTCTCTAACCAGCAAATAAAAGGATACGATGCTTGCATCTGCAACAAGGAAATCTAGAGACTCACACCTCCACCCTCAAAGTAATACCAGGATTCACCTCCTTCCCAGGAAGTCCAGAATCCATTTCCAAAGTCAAAGCTACATTAAATGTCCAACACTATAATATTGTGCTATTGTACCCTTAGTGAACCATTACCGCCTCAATTTTCCAGGGCACACTCCTAGTGTGCATCTAATTCCATCTGACAATGCTAATTACCAAAACAAATCCATCTCCAACCTTCCCTTCTCTACTACACAGTTCCTCGAGCAATCCGGTCACCCCCTTTCATGCAGTCACACACCTTCCAAGTTTCGTTGGTGTTGGGATGCTAGTTTTTCATTATTATCATCACTTTGTAATACCTATTTCATCCATTTCTACCATTCTTTAATAAATTAATGATTATTATGCATGATTTTACCAATGATGGTTTATTAATATATTTTGTAACATCGCTCACCATTTTAGCCTCCAAGATATTTTCCAGATTGCAGATTTGATCTCCAGCTCATCATTCAATATTCCAACTCAGAAATTCGCTGGAATAAGAAGTGATAGTTTTGTGTTGGACATTCTGGGAAAATGGAGAAGAATTTGGAAAATCCGAAACATGGGTTTTGTCCAGAACAGACCGAATTAACTTTATTAGAGAATGGTTTGCCCAAATTCGGTCTATATTAAGAGAAACGAAAGGTTATCTGAAGACGATTTTCCTAGATTCACTGTTGCAGCCGTTTTCCAAATTATCTCAGCTGCAAATCCAAATTCGACCTGTTCCTATTGAATGATTGATGGAAATATATTTTCTTGTTGATCAATTGGTTGAATACAATCCAAATTTGTTATGAGAATCATTTTTTAATCATCTTTGTTGTAACTTCTCTCTACGCTATGTGTATTAAAATGAGAAACATAGATCAAAGAAGCAGATGGTATTCGGAGAGCATGCATTGTCATTATTCAGATTTTCCCTATTGTATTTTCACGATTATTGATCAACTCTCGTTGGTTAAAACAGAGTGTGATTTCCTGTAAACTTCTTTACACATGATTAATATATAATTCGGTTGTTGTTCCATTATTTGATACTGGAATAGTTCAACAGTGCTCCACTAGCGGCAAAGGGCCCGGCCCTGGTGGATCCACTTGCCATCTGTATCATTACTTTATGATTCTAGTTGTGTGATGGTTTGAATTAGTTCTCACTTTCTTTAGTTGCATTGCTTCACGGTTTCCATGCTTAATAGTTTACTATTTCAATGCTTTATGAAATTGGTGTGTTGCATCAGTGAATTGCATTGTTGATACTTTCCAACATAACAAGATATTTATTTCTTTATAACTTGTATTGTTATGCTTTGCAATTACAGAGCTTCGCTATTTAGGATTTTTTGTTCATTTCCGTCAAGTAGGATTTGCTTTTCATTTACATTTGTTGTTTAATTCCATTAAATAGGATTTGATATTCATTTCCATTTGTTGTTCATTTCCAGTAAATAGAACTGTTGTTCATTTCTATTAATTAGCTTTACCATTTATTCATTTCTTGCAAGAGTTTGGTTTTGCCTTGGAGTTTTATTACAGAAATCTTGCTTGGTCTATTTTCATTAGCAGCATTAGTGAGTTAACATAGTTACCATTTCCATTTAATTGCTTTAGTGTGGAGTGTAAAATCATCAACTGTAAAGGACATTGGTTGTTACTGCCTACGTTCTCAGATTGATTACCTTGTTCATATTTGATTTCATTTACATCAGTTGACAGAGGAAAGAGTTATTACTACTGCATCCTTGACTGATGATTGTTGAGTGAAGTGATTGAATTTCAGAACATTGAGTTTCATATTGTTGTAATTAGATTTCATTTTCAAGCATCTGTTTACTCTTGTATTTGAAAGATCTATACTACATTTTAAGAAACACTACTCTCTGAGATTATAGCGCGCACATATTGTGTATACTCTTGAAATAAGAGGACTTTCCTAGGTTGATAATTAATGTGGGATAAATAGGAGTTTTAAAAGGCACCTTTTAGCACCCAACAGTTGGCACCCCCATCCTGAGCAGTCCATCCCTTGGCAAGGCTTCCTCATATCAGATTATAAAAAAACCAAGGCATATCCCTGCCTCAAAATCATCATATTTTTCATAGCATGCTCATGGCAATCAATGGACACTATTGGGTACCAGTGTCCCACAATTTCCATGCTCCTAAAGAACTTTACCAACATATTTCTACTTGTTTCCATTCCTTTTGTTGTTGCTGCTAATGCTTGCAATTAGTTTCAACCACCCAACCGAGAATTTCCATGCTTCCTATACCAAGCACATAACTACCATTAGATTCAAAATAAATTGAAATAACTTCAAATCATACCTCATTGATAGCTCGTCAGTAAGGTACACTTACACTTTTGTTTACATCCTTACACACAATTCAAATTAGTTGTTTGATAAAATAATCATGTACAAACATATCACGTCTGGTTAGCTCAAAACACAACCATCATAGATCAAAATCATTAATCACATTCAACCATCATAAACCATAATCACAAATCACATGTAACCATTACAAGTCAAAATCATAGGTCACATGCATAATAAAACTGGAATAAAATATTGATACCTATCCTTCATTGGTCCTTACTTCTGCCTTTGTTCTCTCTGTACACACACCAGATTGGTTTCCACTCACGACAACCATCTAATGCCTTTGCTTCTCTTCAATCATGTACATATACACACATTGTACATCACAACATGTAACCCACATAAGACATACAACACCATACAATACACGCACCCACATTAACATATGGCACATACACCTACACCCTATTTACAATGCAACACAATACTTATGCCTACACCAGCATACAACACATACACCTACATGCGATTTACAATACAACACAATACATGTGCCTACATCGACAGACAACACATACACCTATACTTGGTGTAAAATACAACATAATACATACACCTACACCAGCATACAACACATACACCTATACCCAATGTACAATACAACACAAGATATATGCCTACACCGACATACAACACATACACCTACACCCAATGTACAATACAATGCAACACATATACATATACAGAGTACAACACAATTAATACACATGTCATGATACCACGACTACACCATGCATGTACATAGTACCACATGCCTACAACACAACATGTATGACATGTACACAATACCACATGTATACCAGTACCATATGCTAAACATGTACACAGTACCACCTGTACACAACACTACCTGCACAACATCACATGTACATGACACCACCTGCACAACGTGTACACAACACCAAATGTACACCGCACCACTTGTACAATGTGTACAAAATACCACATGCACTACATGTACACAACGCCACATGCACCACATGTACACGACACAACCTACACACAACACCATATGTACAACATGTACAAAACACCACATGTACAATCATGCACACAACACCATATGTACATAGCACCATATGTAAAACACACAAACAACACCATATGTACATAACAATGCATATACAACATGTGTATAGCACCATGTGTACATACCACAACATATCCAACATGGGCACAACACCACATATCCAACATGCGCACAATACGATTTGTACACAACACTGCGTATCCTACATGTACATAGCACCATCTATGCATATCACTACATATGCAATGTACACACAACACCATATATATAACAAGCATACAACATCATATGTACACAATACTACATATGTTACATGTACACATCACCATAGGTATAATTACTGAATATACAACATGCACAACATATGCATAACAATAGTACTACACATCCATAGACCACACACTGACTGTTGGAACGGGGTTCCCTAAGCTACGTTTTTTATATAACTTTGTAATAATTGGTCTTGTGTAGGGATTTTTGGGCGGGTTAAAGCCTCCAATGTTTTGTAATGGGTTAAATGGTAAACCTAGGGTCTGCAAACCATGGTTTGCGAACCATCGGATAGCAAAGGCTACGATGATATAAATAGATAGCTAGTTGGGTCTAGTAAGCAAGCATAAGTAAGATTGATGCTATGTGTGAACTGTTAAGATCTGTCTAGGGTTGTTTGGGTAAGGACTCCTGCTGGCTGTGTGCATGGAGATCCTCAGTTCTGCTGTGTGCAGACACCACTGGTTGTGTGCATAGGCTGTGTCTTGGGTTGTAATTGGGTTTTTTGGATACTAATGTTAATATATTTTAAGTATCTTATGATATCTGGACTGATCGTTTTTATTACTGAAGTGCATTTTTGTTATTGATTTGAGCTGCGAATGTATCTGTGATCTATAAATTAGCTGCGATTATAAAGCTCTATGATAGTAATTGTTGATGCGCACATGGATGTGAATGTATTGATCGGATCTGTTAATGATAGTAGCTTTGTTATGGTTACATGATGATTACATTATTAAAATCTTGATAATAGACTTGTTCTGTGTGAACCTGATAGTGCAACAAAGATATGCCTTAGTCACCTACTCTCTCCCAGGGTGCAGAAACTTGGTTCTAGCCCCCTCCCATACTACTTCGGGTGATACCTTGGCCTGCGAAATCAGGTCATTGCCGAAAGGGCCAGTACTATAGGGGTTTGTTGGCAAACCTTAACCTCTGAACCTAGGTCAAGACCCTTCAAGCCAACACTGACCCCACAAGCAACCTTGCTTATAGTGTCTTTCCACTATCCATGTTCATCCTAGCATGCCAAGGATCACACTAATTTCACTTTGATGATGTACCCCTCAGCATTACCCGTCCATAACATAAACATAGGCATCGTACAAGCATATAATATCAATTCATGTCCACATGATATTGACCTCATAAATATGTCAGGGTTACACTTCCTACTTGATTCCTCATAAGACCAAGAACCTCTTCATGCCATTCACCTATGTAAGCCATCATTCCTCCACAAGAATAATCCTTGAAAACCCTGTCATACAGTGACATAGATACTACACACATACATATATATAATCATTAACATAAAACAATCACGATCTTATCAAGCAATGACATACATACACACATATATACATACAAACATTAGCATTAAACAATCATGATCCATGATGACCCTGTCAGACACGAAATAAATACATACATACATGTATACATATATAAGCATCAACCTAATCATGATCACAACATAATTTCTAGATATCATAAGATCTAGGTTAAGAGAACTTCATTTATTCATGCAAAAAATGCACAATGTTGAGAACAACAGTTCCCAACATAGCCAAGGCATATAACACCTCAGATCCATTCACTTTACCTTTCGTGTTACCTTTCTCGTGATTGTTCTGTCGCCTTCCATTTACCTCAATGGACACAACACTTCCAACTAGCTACCATATTCTTACCTTCAACTACCCTTATAAATGCACCAGGCTTAATCCAAGTCTTTCATTACTTTTGGGTACCACAAAGCTCTCCTCGAGCTCCACTAAATTTCCCTTTCCCAAACCAATTCCCAAGGTCACTCTCAAACATAAAATGCAAGAACAAGAAATAAACAAGAAGAAAACCATAAAAAAAAAAAACAAAATCAATATCACGCCGCAACAAAGTGGCAAGGCCTTGCACTAGACATAAACAAAGCGGCAAATCAAGCGCAAACAACTCATAAAAGACTGAAAGCACAAGACTAGAAACAAACACCATGACTCAATTCCACATGGGTTCCCAAATCTTCTAAGGGACATCTCAAATTGAGCCTTGTCAAATATTTCATGGCAATCTCTTTTTCCATGCAATCCCCTACATCATACTTCCATACACACATAATTGTGAGTGCATAAATAAACATAACAACAAGCTAGTTACCTTACCTTGTTGTGCCAATCACGTTGCCTTGTAATTGAATACACACATGTCAGTCACATGTTCCAAATATCAATACAACATATATATTAATTTGGAATCAACATTTAAAAATTCTAAAAACCATGTCATAATCAACAATCAACTCACAGTCATCAGTCATAATACATGATGCTACAATTATCACCTATTTACACTCAAGTAGATATCAATTGTCTCAATGCATACATGTTATTACAACCATCTTAAAACAAGATCACGACTTCATGTGTAACATCTCTGGTTCCACGCCAAAAAAATATATATATCTATAGAATTTATACTATTCACACGCCATATACTTCTATGGTTTGTCACCTTCAAACGAATAAATCTTGCCAACCATTTTTAGTTGCTATAATTTTAATCAAATTAGTTTTCCATGATAATTACTTCATCATGATTTTATATGATCATGCCTTTTTCATTACGTGAACATATGATCTTGAAAACTAAAATTCCACTTAGAATTTCCAAGGAGACTCTACGTCTATAAAACAATCCCATTTTATCTTACATGGAACTTATAGGTCAATAGTTAAATCCCACCCTTAACTATTACTAACCAACTCATTTCCATGTTAACTACTTGATACCTCTTCTAAGTCTATTCCTCTCCAGCCATATCGACATTGACTTAAATTTGATTAAAAGTTATGAATTATCTCTACTTTCTGAGATATATATATAATGTTTCATAAGAGGACTTACCTTTTTAATGGTCTCATTCTCATGGATATTAATTATCACATAGAAATTTCCCCTCTACATAAACCTTACGAAAGCTCTATCTTAATTTCAGTAAATATTTCATTTAACTCGTTGACCCCTAGTAGAATTAACCATGAGCCTTGCAATCGAATTTGTATTTAGATTGGTCTCACATTAATTCCATTCAATTAAAATAATTGGCCACTTACCTTGGAATATCTATTTGAAGGGTTACTTTACACTTAGTCATATTGCATCTATATGCTATGAACCCTTACGATATATTAACATATGTAAAGTCGTTGCAAGCATTACCACGTCCCCAACCTTAACCACGTTTCTTGAGTTTTGACTTTATACCTGTCACCAGTTAACACATATGATGTTTATCGACTCTTATTTTGCATTCACATATGGTAATTTGATTTATGTATAACCCACAGCACCAGATTCAAACACGTTCGTTGTTTTGTATTTATTGTGGTTTAAATTTGATGGCTTCTCCGTAAACAAATACACCAAACTCCTGTATGCAATATTCCTCAGGATCAATATTCATTTAATTGATGGTACTTCGTTCACTGGCTTGTCCTTGGTTTGATTTAACCCTTCAATCCGTGGGAATTTCTCCAAATTTCCTACACCTGGACGGTAAGGATCTTCTCGGAAATAGGATTAGGGTTTTTCATTTAATCGTTCAAGTTAATGTATTCATCATTTCGACCCTTCCATCTCTGCGATGCATTTTGGTTTGCATGTCTGTCATTCTATTTGCTTCTCGGCTCTGTCACGATTTGCGTTTTCACGACATGGTGAGGTGAGAACTCAGTCCATTTCTTAGCGAATGAGCTCGGGATTCTTGTGGCTTGCTCAGGTAACACTTCTTCTTTACCTGGCTTTTAAATTTCCATATTGTGGTTTGAAATTGTAGGTCTAGAAGTCATCGTGGTAATTTAATATACTTATTTATTCTCGTTTTCAAGTTCAATAGTTATTTCATTTGTTTACTTTACTCACAGAGGTATTTGCATCTCTTAGCTCACAACGTTCCTCTCCGTGGAATTCTGGTTTGATATTGTCTGCCCAAAACTCAACTTCGACCAGTAAGTCCATCACGCAATTACACACTCACTGTGTATATTTATTTTCTCAATACATTTACTCCTTTGTTGGTGTTTACGAATTAAATTTGGAAGGTTGGTTTGTCTTTCAAAAACCATTCCACTTTTTGTTGTAATTCACATGTATTTATTTTACGATTTCTGTGTGGCTGTAGGGAATGAAATCGTAAGATGCTCCACGTCTTCAGTTTCAATCTCCAGGATATTCCCCTTATGGAATTACCTTCTCCTATAGGTAATATACACCTATTAGCATATTATTTCTCTCTTATGATGATAAGTTTATGGTCTGGTCATGTTTCCTCAGCTCGGCTTTTCTGAGACCTTTACAGGGTTTTGTATTTATTTAGTAGCCTTTGTCAATTTCTATGGTGACGTTTTTCAATGTTAACTGGGAAACACATTCCAGTTTTCCCAAATGTTAATTTGAGGATTATGCTATGCTTAGAGGTTTTGATTTTCTCGTCAACCATTCTCGTATAGATATGATATCTCTGCCAACATTCTCATAGAGATATGTTGTATATTTTAATTCACTGTCATATGTCATGTATAATGCTAACAATTTTGTACTCTGGTGCTTACATTTTAACCCATTCTTAGATAGGTTTATTATTGGTTAATTTTTAATTTATTTCGTTGACATAACTAATCCCTTTAACTCTTTGCAATTCGTATAGGAATACTTATTCCTTACAGGCCCAATTCCTCTCGTTACGACTCTGAACTTTCCAGGTAAGTAGTTCCTGGAGTTAAATTTATTTCTTTATACTTATCATGTATACTTCACATCATTCCCTGTAATAATTAAATTTCCTCTTGTTAATTACAGGTTGGATTTTCCCTCTTTGTCCCTCAAGTAATTCTTTATCCTTTTGGTTTTAAATTCTATTATTCCCTTTTATGGTTATATTCATGCCCATAATTAATTCTTAGTTTTATGTCCTGTGCAGGTACTCTTTACTTGCTACTTGGTTTGCATACTACTGATAGCCTTTTCTATTCAATCATAATTGTGGGCTTTTCCTCTTCAGGTTGGTCCAGTAACCCACTTGGGAATTTCTGATATGCTATCTCTACATAATTTCCAGAGAGATTGTACAATTTATTATATATGGGACAGAATTTCCCAATTTGTATAATTCAGTTATTCTCAGGTTGAATTGGACTGTGTAAATATATGAACTTATATCCTTAATTCACATAACTCTGTAATATTTTTAATAGACCCTTTTCTTCTTTAATGAAGTTATGGTTGTAATTTAGATGTAATATTTTTAGTAAAGTTAGTATTTCAGTTCTACTATTGCATTATTCAATTCTACTACAACATAGAATTTACTTGAATATTCTAATTTCATATGGACTGTCATGCATATTTATTTTCATTCTATAGTAGTTTATTTATAGAATTTCCTGATTTGTAAAATAATACTAAGACAATCATGTTATTCAATAATAAATTCTAAGAGTTCACCTAACCTCAGATTTAAACCTTCATCCAAGTTTAGACATTCTGAGAGTTGGTACTCTTCGTATTATTGTTTGTAAAACCATACAAATAAAACCTATATTTATTATAAACTACTATGTTAAATGTACAGACCTACCAGTCTACTGCCACTTAGTCTTTTTAACCTTTCATTCATATACAACATCTACTCTTGAACAGATTTAATCAAGTCCATTACTACTAATTTACTTCACCATAATAAGAATAATAATAAAATTATAAGTTAAAATGAATTAATAGGTGCATACCAATTAAGGTAAACTAGTTTCCATCCAACCTATGAGCTCTTTCTCCACAGCTCCCCCTGAGCGAAGATCAAATATTCCAACAGTAGACAACCTATTGTCTATCCAGAATTTGCTTATTTAAGCCTACTTTCCCATCAGCTTGTTTCCTTAACTGCGTCCATTTAATCAGGATGTTGTTTTCCTTTTTTCCCAGGCTTTCTTTTTGTTTCTTCCATAAAAGTACTTTAAAACTAGCTTTTCCTCTTTCTAGTTTTATTCCACCTCTTCCCTGTAACTTTCCTCTTTACTGGGATAGCTTTTTAGATTTTTATCTCCAATCTAAAATTCAATATTTAATTTATTTTCTCCAAGGATTTTTGGAAAACTGGGAAAGTCTTATGAACCTTATCCATCCTTATGGATCTGGATTCCTGATCTCTAATCATTATCTAGTCTTTGCAAAAATAATTCCATTTTCATTTTATTAATTTAAATTGATAAAATATATCCACAATAAGCATTTTCCCTTGGGTCCACTTGACCCTTAGAGCCTTTTACAACCTAAATTAAAAGCATAAAATTAGGGACATTACATCATGCAATCTTATAGACACATGCTCATATCATGTAATTAATCAAACATTCAAACAAACTATAAACATACCATGTTAGATAAATCAACTAAACGACATAATAGACACCAAACACTCAACACCAGATATATGACATAATCAAACAGTTAAGCACCAAGTACATGACATAAGCAAACCATACCTTAATGTATCTCAAGGTAGGCTATCTTGTATGCACAATAATTCTAGATTAGCACAATATAACTTCACCACATATCCACTCAAACATAAATAAGGTCATGATATCCATAACAGTAACTAGCTAACATGTTCACATCATAAAATTACAAACGATTGTTATTCATGCATAACAATCCCATATGCACAATCATTCTAGGTTAGTACAACACACTATCAAAATTAGGTCTCTCATACTTGAATGTCATAACCCTAACCAACTGCATAGGCCAATCCAAATTAGCAAGATACATATAACATCAAGATCTTAATGCAATAACGTTAATCATCAAGTTAACTAATCATTATCTAGTCTTTGCACCATTAATTCCATTTTCATTTTATTAATTTAGATTAATAAAATATATCCACAATAAGCATTTTCCCTTGGGTCCACTTGACCCTTAGAGCCTTTGACTGCCTAAATTAAAAGCAGAAAAATTAGGGACATTACATATTCCCCCCTCTAAAACAGAACACCGTCCTCGGTGTTACCTATTATTATGTTGATTTCTCAACTCTGGATGAAGATTCCTCCTTCATCTCATCTTCTTGCTCCCAGCAGTTTCTTCAGAGTATAAGTGCATTCACCATACCTTTACTCTGCTTACTGCTATACTCTAGAGTTTGATTTATTCCTGCTTCAGTATAAGAAGTATATATGGAATAATTTTTTTTCCTTCTTCCACCTATCCACAGTTCATACCAATTTATATGAGTAGTATCACCTATATATATTGATAAGAATTAATCATGATAATACTATGAACCTTAATATTGCTCAATAGAGTCACTTGGTAGCAAAACTCTTCATGGTTCATAATATTATAGTGTTAATTTAGCACAGCTACTATCATTCAATGTACTTTAGCGAGGCTTCCTCCTCAAGTACACATGGCAGACTTTTGAAATTCTTTGTGAGTTTTTTTCTCTTCTGTACGTCTTCTCACATTGACTCCATTTTATCGAAGTTTAGAAATTCCTGTTACACTTAGATTCACAAAACAAACACCTCTTATTTAGAAACTTATTAATTTCTATTAAAACCAGTATTTTCATATGCAGTGGTCCCACTTAAGGTTCTGTCCCTTTTTTTGGTTAACATAAATCTTGGAACTTCATATTAGTTCACCATTTCGGTCTTTGATACATTGACTACTCTTATTAGTGTCTGGTTTTAGGCCAACCAGTTTCTATTTTTTATCAAAACATCTTCCTATTTCCGTTCTGGAATAGGGATAGTATACAAATTTTTTGTCGTATACTTATGTTTCATTATCACTTAGTAACATTTTCCAACTAGAAAATCTACTACTCTTTTCTCATACTAGGCCAAAACATGTTCTGGTTTAAATATTGAATTCAAGTTTAGTCGCGAGTATGTCCTATCTAAGGACATTTATGATATTTTTTTAAATTTTTTGTTTTACTGAGATCACATTGTTAATTTACAATCTGTTTTTGCAATTATCAGTCCCTCCTGATTTGGAATATTTACCAATATCTCAGTATTTTGAAGTTTTTCTTGGAGTTTTTCATGTTTACTATTGAACTCATTTATGTTTGTATTAATCATTCAAAGTCAGAGTTTGCATTACTCCAATATTCTTCAAAATTTGAGGAATATTCCCCTTTAAAACATCTAAAATATTATTTTCTTTTCCTTTTTCATGTTTGATTTTTTTCTTTTCAAACTCATTAAGGAAAGACAAACACCTAGTTTGCTTAGCATTTTTCATGTTGTTGAAAAATTTATACTTCATAATTATGTGTTCTGGGATCAAAACCCCTTCTTACCTCACCAATAATGTCTCCACTTCCTGAAGCATATAATTCAGCAGTAACTCTAAGGCATACTCATTGAAATTTTGTTCATTTGTCTGAATTTTTTTCTTGACTCATATGCTATGACTGAGTAATCATACTACTTCTGATCCTTCTGCCCAAG
This sequence comes from Pinus albicaulis, assembly GCA_034641835.2. Taxonomy (NCBI): domain Eukaryota; kingdom Viridiplantae; phylum Streptophyta; class Pinopsida; order Pinales; family Pinaceae; genus Pinus; species Pinus albicaulis. The sequence continues at coordinate 983,209,591 of CM076569.1, forward strand.
CCAGTGTACCACTGCAATTTCTTGGATTTGGTCAGAATCTTAAAAACAGGAGTAGTTGTTAGTTTAATTTTTAAACTGTTCAAGCTATATTGACCTTTTTCGGTCCATTCATTTTTCTCTCCTTGCTTCTGTAGAGAGGAAATAGTATAGGCTAAGACTAAAAATCTTTCTACCAATCTCCTCTAGTATTTCTCAATACCCATGGTTGATCTTATGGCTGAAACATTAGTAATTACTGATCAATTCATGCTAACGTGTGTCTTTTCTCAGTCCACTACTCATCCTTTTTCTGAATTTACACGACTCAAGCACTGAATTTTATTTTTATAAAATTCCTTTTTGTTAATTCTATCATGCAATTTATGTTCTCTAAATTTTGCAGAGTTGTAGAACAATTCTGAGTTGTTCTTTATGTTATGTTTTATTTAACACATAAAGGAGAAAGACATTAATCAACCCAACCTGTAGAATTTCCAATTCATAGGTTTTGTATCTTGCTTTACATGAATCTCTTCCTTAATTCTCCGTTGATAATAACTTATTGATCAATTAAATCATCTATCCTAAGTAGAGGATATATATTCTTGATCATTAGTTTATTCAGTTTTCGGTAGTCTGTACCCATTCTGAATGTTCCAACTTTCTTTTTGACAAACAGTACCAATGCTCCCCATGGGGATACATTTAGTCTTATATAGCCTCTATCCAACAACTCTTGTAGCTACAATTTTAACTCTTACAATTTTTGGGTACTCATTCTGTAGAGCTCTAGAGACTAGTATAGCTCCTGGTATTAACTCAATTGAAAAATCAGTTTCTCTTTTAGGGGGGTACATGAGGAATTTCATATGGAACTACATCCTTAAACTCTCGGATGACTGGTAAGTTTTCTACAAGTTCTTTTTCAGTTTTTTGTCCTAATTCTTCTACATGTACAACATACACTTGGCAGCCTTTTCTTGCTGTCCTTTTCAGCTGAAATGTTGAAATTTTCCTCACTGATATTGGGTTGGGTTGTCCCTTTCACTATCATTGGTTTTCCCTCACCATCTATACAGTGTATTCTTTTATCTAAACAATTTAGTATGTCTTTTTGTTGTTCTAACCAGTCCATTTCTACCAACACCGCATAGGAATCTAAAGGTAAAAAATTTAACTTTAACTCATGTTATTTATACCCATTTAATTTACAGTAATCTTGGGTAACCTATGTGTCACTTTTATTTTAGTAACTAGTTAAACAATTCCAGCTTGCTGAAATTTTTCTTTCTTATGTTAATTTGCACCTAAATTCATCAACCAGAATGGGTTGTTTAGCAATCATACCTTTAATTTTTTTTTAATGTCTCTAGCCTATTTTTTTCCTACAAACAGATTTTATACTTCCACTGATAGAATGCCTACAATTTTCAATTTGTTCAATATTCCACTACCTTTTTCCGTAGTTGCAAGATGTCTTTGCTTGTCTTCTCTTCCATGGTTATTACTCCAGCCATGGTTGTCTACATTTTTGTTGACAAATTTTTTTCAATTATTTATAACTCTCTTGGTCAAATTCTATTTATAGAAGTATTTAATCAACGATAATTAGTTCAACATCCCTACCTTCCATTTTATTATCATTACTTCTATCCTTCAAGTATACATTTGAACTTTGAGGGAGAGACTTCTCAATTAATGGTCCTTCCACTCCATACTTTTATCATTCTCATTTCTACCTAATACAGTTAACTTTATCTTGCAATTAGTAGATTTCAGATTATTGTTTTCCTACATTCAGGAGCCAGAATTCCTCATCCTTCTCCTTATAGATAGTAGATAGGCAGTTTAAAAGTCACCTTACCTTTGCCTTCTCTTCTATTATATAAGGTACCTAGCGAAGCAGGTTGGTGAATTTGGTAACAACTCAGCAATGATAAGTTGTTCCAACCTAAGGTCATGAAATTCTTTGGATTTTTCATCCTAGTATCGTTTATTTAGATATCTAGATTTAAATTTAAATTGTTAATCTTCCCAAGTGATAGTTTTCTCATCTATCACATGCACCATTTTAATTTCCTCCCCCCCACAAGGTAGCCTTTCCTTGTAATTGGTAGATATCCAACCTGGCTTTCAAGTTACTTCCATACTCATAAACTTGGAAGTACTTTACCATGTTTAGAAGCCAAGCTTCTGCATCTTCCTCCTTCTCTCCATCATAGGAGGGAGGCTTGATTTTAAAGAATTCACTTTGCAGTTCCTTTTTCCTTCTAGATTGTTGTCTAAAGGCTGCATCCTCCTCAGACTCTTCTGAGTGATTTCAATTTTCTCTTCTCTTTTTCCTAGAACCTTCACCTTCGTGACTGTTCCTGGAGGTCAATTCTCTTATTAACCTTTCTTGCTCTTCGTTGGCTAGCGCTAAAATTTCATTGTGGTTTTTCAGTTGCATCATTTCTCTTTGCATCTGATGCATCATGGCCAACAATGTAGCATTAGGATCTGATAGATTTTCTGCACCACCTAGATCCATATACAGCTCATCCCCTTCACTCATGGTTTGCATCTGTATGGTTCTGCACTAAGTCACTGTACATAAAATTAAACATTAGTGAAAAATTATGTTAACAAAATAATTTACAATAAAAGAATTTTTGGATTTTGATTTTCTGGTGTGAGCACACATTCAGGCCCAGTGTTTTAACATGGGCTCTGATACCATTTGTAACATCTTTGGTTCCACACACACCAAAAAAAAAAAAAAAAAACTATCTATAGAATTTATACTATTCACACGCCATATACTTCTATGGTTCGTCACCTTCAAACGAATAAAATTTTCCAACCATTTTTAGTTGCTATACTTTTAATCAAATTAGTTTTTCATGATAATTACTTGATCATGATTTTATATGATCATGCCTTTTTCATTATGTGAAAATATGCTCTTGAAAACTAAAATTCCATTTAGAATTTCCAAGGAGACTCTATGTCTACAAAACAATCCCATTTTATCTTACATGGAGCTTAAAGGTCAATAGTTAAATCCCACCCTTAACTATTACTAACCAATTCGTTTCCATGTTAACTACTTGATACCTCTTCTAAGTCTATTCCTCTCCGGCCATATAGACATTGACTTCCAAGGACACTCTATGTCTATAAAACAATCCCATTTTATCTTACATGGAACTTATAGGTCAATAGTTAAATCCCACCCTTAACTATTGCTAAAAAATTCGTTTCCATGTTAACTACTTGATACCTCTTCTAAGTCTATTCCTCTCCAGCCATATAGACATTGACTTAACTTTGATAAAAGTTATGAACTATCTCTACTTTCTGAGATATATATAATTTGTTATAAGAGAACTTACCTTTATAATGGCGTCATTCTGATGGATATTAATTCTTTCCCCTCTACATAAACCTTATGAAAGCTCTATCTTAATTTCGGTAAATATATCATTTAACTCGTTGACCCTGAGAAGAATTAACCATGAGCCTTGCAATCAAATTTATTTTTAGATTGGTCTCACATTAATTCCATTCAATTCAATCAATTGGTCACTTACCTTGGAAGATCTGTTTGAAGGGTTACTTTACAGTTAGTCATATTTCATCTATACGCTATGAACCATTACGATATATTAACATATGTAAAGGCATTTCAAGCATTACGGCGTCCCCAACCTTAACCATGTTTCATGAGTTTTGACTTTATATCTGTCACCATTTAACACATATGATGTTTATCGACTCTTATTTTGCATTCACATATGATAATTTGGTTGATGTATAATCCACATCACCATATTCAAACAATTCTGTTGTTTTGTATTTATTGTGGTTTAAATTTGATGGCTTCTCCGTATCCAAATACACCAAACTTCTGTATGCAATATTCCTCGAGATCGATATTCATTTAATTGACGGTACTTCATTCACATGGCTTGTCCTTGGTTTGATTTAACCCTTCAATCCGCGGGAATTTCTCCAGATTTCCTACACCTGGATGGTGAGGATCTTCTCGGAAATAGGTTTAGGGTTTTTCATTTAATCGTTCAAGTTAATGTATTCATCCTTTCGACCCTTCCGTCTCTGCGATGCGTTTTGGTTTGCCTATCTGTCATTCTATTTGATTCTCGGCTCTGTCACAATTTGCGTTTTCATGACATGGTGAGGTGAGAACTATGTCCATTTCTCAGCGAATGAGCTCAGGAGTCTCGTTTCTTGCTCAGGTAACACTTCTTCTTTACCTGGATTTTAAATTTCCATATTGTGGTTTCAAATTGCAGGTCTGGAAGTCATCGTGGTAATTTAATATACTTATTTATTTTGGATTGAAAATTCAATAGTTATTTCATTTGTTTCCTTTACTCACAAAGGTGATTTACTGTTAGCCGCTCTCATAAACAATTATAATTCCAAAATAAATTAATAAATTAAATATTAAAAGTTGGGAATTTACGCCTAACTCTCTAGAATGGTTGTTCCTCTAAGTTAGGAGTTAGTTTAGGTAGCTCCTAGTTTGGTGTGTGTATGGTTGAGAAATTGTCTCAACCAAAGTGTCCAAGATAGAACGCACTATCTTGAGACACAGTATCCTCATCTATTTAATTGTAATATTACATTCATTTAATAATGAGAAAATATGTGAGGAAGCAGTGAATCTGAAGCCTTTTTTGCCATGATGTGTTTGGGTATAAATCTGTGTGTTTTTATGTGTGTTAATGGTGTGTGATTATTCAACATGTGGTATCAGAGCTCATGGAGATCTTGGATTTAGAGCTAGAAGTTGGAAGGAGCTGAGACTAGCAAAATCGTTAAAATTGTAAATCTGGATGGAGTGTCTAGATTTGGATTATGAATCAATTGAGCCAAAGTCCTGGCATCGTGAAGTTGAAAAATACGAGAGGAGTGAAGTTGTCTTCCTGTTAGAATTTGTTGATTCTGACTTGGGTGAGATGTAATTTCTACGAAGTCAGGAGACGTTCACACCATATTTTGCATGCAATGATTTGCATCGCTTACACTCCATAACCTTAGCAGCGTCTATTATATGGAAATCATTCATAATTCAAGTAGTCTTAGCCAAGCCTATTGAGCAAAAGCGCCCCTTCATTTGGCACTGCGATGAGTTCTCTAGATTGTGTGTGGTAAGTTTGTGAGCGTGGAGGCTGTAGTAGTTTAAATGGAATCCCCTAAGATGGATATTCTGACAGCAAGAAATGGAAAGCGCTAGAAAATATGCTGCCACACTTTGAATCTTACACCAAGTAGTTGTTAAGAGGAGATTGAACAAAGATCTGGCAATTGCAAATTACAAAGGATTTTTTAATCGATATGGTAAGCAATAATCTATAGACTAGAGATTGGGAGGAGTGGTGCACTTTATATTCTCATACAGTATTCAGAGTTTAATCAAGATCGATTCCTACAGCATCGAGTTGTTCTCGAAATCACTATTTGATTCCTGCAACTTTTAAGTAAATTTGGTGATACTTATTTGTTTGTTCCTATAGAATACCTTTCTATTAAAATCATTGTATTAAATTGTTAGCCTGGGATTTCACACAGGACGCAACCAAGTTGTAGCAGGAAATTTCCAAGAATAAATTGTGGTGTGTACATAACATGGCCAAAGTGGTTATGTGGTTGTGCCATTCCATGGACTCCTCTTCCCTTTTCACCAGAACATATCCCACAATTTTTGTGTTGTCATCCTTGGCCACGTAATGAAGTTGCAGCCGTGAACGGATGTGGTAGAAGTAATACCTCATATAGCAATTTTATGACAGACACGTGATATTGCATGTAGGCAATGCGAGGAGGTAATTTATAGTGGCTTGGTGAATGCATACCAGTCGTGGGCTTTATTGATAGCTTCCATGTTGCTTCTAGCAACTCCTCTGTGATAATGATAGCTCTTAGCTCCAACAACATTATACTATCATCAACATTTCCAAATCTCGCGGAGTCCATATTTGCAGGATTTTTGAAAATTTTACAATGCCTGTTCGATACCCTTCTTTTAAAGCATAATCAAGTGAGTACATCAAGTGTGCAAGTTTTTAAACTTTAAAGAAAAAAAAAAATAGGTTCTCCTCTCCTACAAGTGAGCGCGAGTATTCATTCAAGCAAGTTCCATCAAGTCAGTACAAATTTCATAACATCAAGTGAGCCAGCATGAAGTTCATTGCAGCAATAATCAAAGCAAGTGAGTGAGTTCAACTCCAACACAAGTAAATGTACTATTATAATAACAATCAAACAAGTTGAAATCTACAGCAGGCGAGCGTGATTTCCAGTGAGTGTGAAACAAGAAAAAAAAGTTTCGCCATGAGATCAAGAAAATTTCGCAGCAAGCGAGCGTGATAAACTCAATCAAGCGACCCAGCACAAGCAAGCGTGCTCCTCAAGCAACAAAGAGCATGTCATTAACATCAAGAGAGCGCATTAAATCCAAAAAAAATCAAATCAAGTGAGACATTTCAAGAAAAGCGAGCGTGAATTCAAGCGAGCGAGTTCAAATGGCGCAACACATCCAGTTGTTACAAATTTTTCACAATTTTATCCTCTCAAGTGCCAAAGATATGGTGCAAATCAGCAAATCAAATCTTGTTGATATTTCACGACATCTACAACATACAAATGAAACGATTGAGTTCCTTCAACTGGAGTCGCAACTACAAAGAAATGAGTTGCAAGAGAAGAGTGATGCTTCTGAGTCTTTGAATCATACAGATAAATATGATAATTCCTTCATCCAAACAACTTCAAGTGTCAAAGTTGTTCAAGTTCAACATTCTTCCAAACCAATCATCAAGCCATGGGAAGAAATTCAAAGTAACAGAAATCGAAGAGGATTAGGATATGTCAAAGATGACGTTGTGAGAGTGCAGCACACTCTTGTGAGAAGAGTGCATTGTAACTATTTCATGTTTCCATGGTGTAATAAACAATAGAAGATAGAGGGGTTTTGAGCAGCAATTTTTCCTCAGGAAAAATATTTGTGTTGTGGTTTGATTTGCTTCTTTCTTTTACTTGGTGTGATTGTGCGATAATTTTATTTTCCGCAATTAATTTGTAGAAGGATTCAGTATATTTCTTTATCATAGCGCATGATCAGATTGAATCCATTGGTATACACATTGTTTGTATAATTTCTACATGGAAATCACTATAGTGGAGAAGAAATCGAGTTTATGCTAAATAGCATTCGAATTTGCAAACAAGCGCATCAAGATGGATTTTAATGGCTTAAGATTGGAATATGCACTCGAGGGAAATTCTAATTATATTGCATGGAAAGAAAGAATGGAGGCAATTCTGGAGGACAATAGCTTGAAATAATTCATTGATAAGGATATTCCCAAACCTGCAACAGCAAATGTCGCTCTTCTTGATGCATGGCAAAAGAAGGTTGCAAAGGTGAGGAGAATCTTATTAGAGGGAGTTCGAGACCACATTGTCTCAAGTCTCCATGGCAAAGCGACTCCATATGGAATGTGGAAGGCTTTGACAGATCTGTTTTAGAGTAGCAGTGACCACAGAAAATTGGCACTGAAGGACAAGCTCAGGAAAATAAAAATGGAGAAAGTCGATATTATTCCAAAATATTTAACCAAGTTCATCCAATGTCGAGATGAGCATGGGAGTGTCAGGATTATTGTAGTGGATGATAACTTGGTGAGCCTAGATCTTCTAGGTCTTCCCAAGATTTGGAATAGTTATCAAGACTCTCTAAATGGGAGGGAAAAGCTACCAGATTGGGAGGACCTTGGTCGGATTTGGTACAAGAAGAATCCAAGCAGAATACCATGGATGGATCCTCATCCAAGACAGATGATGAGGAAAATTATGCCTTGGCTGGTAAGGCAAATAAGGGGAAGGGAAAGAAATCCTATTCAAAATATGAGACCAGAAAAGAAGGCAAGAAGCATGACATGTCCAAAGTGGAATGTTTTCACTAGCACGAGCATGGACATTATGCCACTAATTTTCCATAGAATAAGAACAAAAACAACAAGGCTTCAGGATTTGCAGTGCGTTAAGATTTGGCCTTGCAATTTGAGTTGGAATTATCACTCATCGCATGCATGGTTTCCAGTGCGATGGGATCAATGTGGTACTTGGATAGTGGTGCATCTTTCCATAAAGAAATTTTTAGTAGCTTGGAGGAGAAGGATCTCTAGATGCATATCGAAATGGGTGATGACAGGAGGTATAGCGCTACCGGGATTGGTACAGTTACTTTCCAAAGATATTCAAGTAAACCCCTCTTATTAAAAGATGGCATGCATGTACTAGGCTTGAAAAATAATTTAGTTTCAGTTGCTATGTTGGAGGATAGAGGATATGATGTGGTTTTCAATGAAAGGAAAGCATTCCTTCATCACAAAGCCACAGGACAAGTCAAGAAGGTTGGGATTCGTATGAAGAATCTCTACAAACTTGATGTAGTTGGATGTGCAGCATTGATGGGTAAAGAAAACAAAGTGGTGAGCCGAGATGAGGGTGAGTTATGGCATAGGAGATTGTGCCATCTACACCATGGGGCTTTGAAGGTTGTGCAACATATTTCTACGGGGCTTCCAAAGGGTACTCTTACACAGATAGACACATGCAAGGGATGTACCATGGGGAAGTATGCAAAGGCCAATTTTCATGAGAAGGATAACTAAGCAGCGAAAATCCTTGAGAGAGTTCATTCATATGTGCGTTGACCATTATCTACACCTTCTACAACAAAGCATAGGTATTATGTGATTTTTGTTGATGATTTTTCTAGAAAGTGTTGGATCTACTTCATGCAGAAGAAAGATCGGACGTTCTCAAAATTTTGTGAGTTCAAAGCACTGGTTGAGAAAGAAACGGGGAAGCATGTGAAGGCTTTGAGGATGACAATGGTGGTGAGTACATCTCAAGTGAATTCAATAATTTTTGCAACAAAGAAAGAATTCGGAGAGAGTTGCTTGCACCTCATAACCCACAACATAATGGGATTGCAAAAAGAAATAATAGAACAATTGTGGGTGTGGTACGAGCGATGTTACAAGATTAGGGCCTAGAGTTGCATCTGTGGGCAGAGGCATGCAACATAGCGGTAGTTGTGCAGAACCGTAGTCCTCATCGAATACTTGGCATGAGTACACTAGAGGAGGCTTTTCTGGTAAGAAACCTGATGTTTCATATTTTAAAAATTTTGGCTCATCTGTCTATTACCATTTGACAAAAGAATCTAGAACCAACAACTGATATTGGGATATTTGTGGGGTACATTGATACTCCCCACAACTATCGGGTGTATTTTCCAAACAACAGGATGACCATTGTGATACAGGATGTGAATTTGATGAGGAGAAAGCCATGTGATTGTCCCTTGAGAGGAAGCTTGATTTGCATGCAAATGAGGAACTCTTGGTTCCAAAGGATGAAACTTAAGATGTGGAGAAGCCAAATGTGGAGGATCATGGAGTGGCAGAAACCACTCATGTAGAGCCATCCTCTAGACATGGTAGAAGGTGCACCATAGAAGCTGATAGATTGAGAATTGATGCGATAGAAAATGTTGGAGCACCTATGTCACTGCACAGATAGAGACAGTCTCCAGATAGGTTTACTGGATACATGGCTCTTATGAGCAAGTATATTGTGATAGAACCATTATCTTTTGTGGAAGCAGTGCAACAACCAACTTGGGTTGATGCCATGGTTGAGGAGTATGACTCCATCATTAGGAACAATGCATGGGAAGTTGTCCTAAGACCAGTCGGAAAGTCAGTGGTTGGATCTAGATGGAGCCATAAAGTGAAGCAAGCCATTGATGGGAGTGCGGAGAAGTACAAGGCTAGATTTTTAGCCTAACGATTCTCACAAGTTGAGGGGATTGACTATGAGGATACTTTGCACCAGTTGTGAGGTACTCATCGATTATATCTATCCTTGCTCTCTCAGGGCATATGGGGTGGAAAATACATCAGATAGATGTGAAGACTGTGATGGTGGTTCCCGATGTCAATATGCTTGGACCTATCATGGAATACTGGATTAACCGAGAGTTTTATGCAACTTTGGTTATCACAATGTATTGTCGGATCCATCTGATGACCAAACAAACCAACAAGAATATTCTCAACCATATGGCCTCACATGTAGCCTGACTGGCTACCATGTACTCTGCCTTGGCTCAACTTAATGCAACTGATCTTTGCTTCCTGTTGTACCAAGAAACAGTTTTCGATCCTATGTTGAAGATCCCTCCTAATGTGTTATTGCTATCTGATGGACTGCCTGCTCAATCTGCAACGTGGAAGCCTTGAAGCTTCACTCCCTCTGTCTGTCTGTACCATAATCCATACTCTGTAGTGCCTCTAAAATATCTCAAGACATGGTTCCCTGCGTTCCAAAAGAGCTTGGTTAGCTTAACCCTAGCTTGACTAAGCATGTTAACTGTGTAGCATATGTCTGGTCGTGTGTTCACCAAGTACATGAGTGAACCCACAAGATGCCTATAAATAGTAGCACCCACAACCTCACTTGAAGTAGCATCCTCCTTCCTCCAGTTTCCTGGGAGAGGAGTCTCCATGGGTTTACAACTCTCCATGTGAAACTTACTCAAAATCTCTTTGGCATACTTGCCTTGAGAAACAAATATCTCACCATCCCGCTGCCATATCTCCAAACCAAGGAAATAGTGGAGTCCCATGTCCTTCATCTCAAACTCTCTTGCAAGATCCTCTTTGCAAGAAGTTATGAGCTGCTCATCACCTGTCAAAATAAGATCGTCAACATAAAGTACGATAATAAAAATCTTGCCATCAAAAAAAATCTGGTACAGGTTCACATCCGCTTCACTCTTTGTGAAGCCCAACCTGGTGAAATAGCTGTGAATCTTGTTCACATTGCACTAGAAAAATGAGCTAAAAATTTTAAAATATGAAACATCACGTTTCTTACCAGAAAAATCCTCCTCTGGTGTACTCATGCCAAGTATCTGATGAGGACTACGGTTCTGCACAAATACCACTATGTTGCATGCCTCTGCCCACAGATGCAACAGTAGGCCTTGATCATGTAACATCGCTCTGCCGCACCCAAAATTGCTCTATTATTTCTTTCTTCAACCCCATTCTATTTTGGGTTATGAGGTGCAATCAACTCTCTCTGAATTCCTTGTTTGCTACAAAAGTTCTTGAATTCATTTGAGATGTACTCACCACCATTGTCGCTCCTCAAAGCCTTCAGATGCTTCCCTGTGTCTTTCTCAACCAGTTCTTTGAACTCAAAAAATTTTGAGAACGCCTGATATTTCTTCTACATGAAGTAGATCCAACACTTTCTAGAAAAATCATCAACGAAAATCACATAATACCTGTGATTTTCTGTAGAAGCTGTAGAGAATGGTCCACACACATCTGAGTGAACTCTCTCAAGGATTTCTGTTGCTCGTTTCTCCTTCTCGTAAAAATTTTCCTTTGCATACTTCCCCAAGGTACATCCCTTGCATGTGTCTATCTGCGCATGATTACCCTTTGGAAGCCCCGTATAAATCTATTGCATGACCTTCAAAGCACCGTGGTGTAGATGGACCAATCTCATGTGCCATAAATCACCCTCATCTCGGCTCACCACTTTTTTTGCTTTACCCATCAATGTTGCGTAGCCATCTACATAAATTTTGTAGATGTTCTTCACATGAATCCCAATCTTCTTGAATTTTCTTGTGGCTTTGTGACGAAGGAATGATTTCCCTTAACTGAAAACCACATCATATCCTCTATCCTCCAACATAGCAACTGAAACTAAATTCTTTTTCAAGCCTGGGACATGCATGACATATTTTAATAAGAAGGGTTTACCTGACTGTCTTTGGAAAGTAACTGTATCAATCCCGGTAGCGCTATACCTCTCGTCATCACTCATTTTGACATGCATAAGGAGATCCTTCTCCTCCAAGCTTACAAAAAGTTCTTTGTCTTCCGTCATGTGGAAAGATGCACCACTATATAAGTACCACACTAATCCCATCGCACTTGACACCATGCATGTGATGAGTGAGAATTCCAACTCAAATTGTGAGGCCAAAGCCTCACGCGTTGCACATCCCGAAGCCTTCTTGTTGTTCTTTTTCTTCTGTGGACAATTGGTGGCATAATGTCCATGCTCGTGACAGTGAAATTTTTTCACTTTGGAGATGTCACGCTTCTTACTTTCTTTTCTGATCTCAGATTTGGAATAGGATTTCTTTCCCTTCCCCTTCTTTCCCTTACCAGCTAAGATGCAATTTTCGTCATCATCTGTCTTTGATGAGGATCCATCCCTGGTATTCCGCTTGAATTCTTCTTGTACCAAATCCGACCAAAGTCGCTCCCAATCTGGTATGTTTTCCCTCCCATTGACAGAGTCCTGATAACTATGAAAACTCTTGGGAAGGCCTAGAAGAGCTAGGCTCACCAAGCCATCATCTTCTACAATAATCTCGACACTCCCAAGCTCATCTCGACATTGGATGAACTTGGTTAAATATTTTGGAATAGTGTCACCTTTCTCCATTTTGATTTTCTTGAGCTTGTCCTTCAGTGCCAATATTTTGTGGTCACTGGTACTCTGAAACAGATATGTCAAATCCTTCCACATTACATATGGAGTCGCTTTTCCATGGAGACTCGAGACAATGTGGTCTCGAACTCCCTCTAATAAGATCCTCCTCGCCTTTGCAACCCTATTTTTCCAAGCATCAAGAAGAGCGACATCTGCTACTGCGGGTTTGGGAATATCATTATCAATGAATTCTTTCAACCCTTTGTCCTCCAGAACTGCCTCCATTATGTCTTTCCATGCAATATAATTAGAACTTCCCTCGAGTTCATATTCCAATCTTAGGCCATCGACAACCATATTGATCAGACTGTCGCACCAAAGAATATTTTGCAAATTTGAATGCTATTCAACACAAACTCAATTTATTCTCCACTATAGTGTTTTCCTTCACTGTGATACCATGTAGAAGTTATAAAAACAATATGTATACAAATGGATTCAATCCGATTAGGTGATATGCTAAAGCAAGATATTGAATCTTTCTACAAACTATTTGCGGAAAATAAAACAATTGCACAATCACACCAAGTAAAAGAAAGAAGTAAATCAATACACAACATAGATATTTTTCCCAGGGAAAGCTTGCTGCTCAAAACCCCTCTATATTCTATTATATATTCAACCAAGGAATCACGAAACAATTACAATGCGCTCTTCTCACAAGACTCTGTTGCACTCTCACAATTGTCTCACACTAATCCGAACAAAATCGACCAACACTTATCCAATTTACTCCCTCTACTCAGCCTTCCTTGCTTGCACAATTCCTAATGAATGCAATCCCTATTCTTTAGGAATTTCATCCTTCCAAAACTACACAATGCCCATGGGAAATCCTATGGGTGTATTACTGCATGTGGGCAGTTTTCTAATAATACAACTGATAGTTAACTTCCCTTTAACCTTTGTCTCAACTGGTTCTTCATCAGAACTGACATGCATGCAATTATTAATAGTAAATCATCAGTTACTTGACAGATAACTGCATGTGAATTAAATCTGATTTAATTCACTTGACCTCTCACTGGTTCAATAATCAGTTACAACTAGTTAAACTGATTTTAACTCAATTAATTGAGTTAATTGATTTCTCATGCATTGAACTAATGCACTAGCTGCAAATTGGACTCTAAAATAAATAGAATCCCTCTACATGCCTCACCAACCACCCTCAACTCAAATTTCATGAGCTAACTGAGTTTATTACAGTCAATTAACTATTACAAGTGATTAGGAGATAAGATTACAGTTTATTGTCCAATTTAATCAAGGGAAAATTAAATTAGACACACATTTCTTGTTGACTTTTCAACACCAAATTCTTAACATGAATAGGGTCAATCCAAGCAAAAATTATCATTGAAAACAAATTTTCATACAAAAAGGGCATCAAACAATAGAATTTTGAGTCCTTACTGTTGATTTTTGGGTAGCATTGGATGTGCTCTAGCTCTGAAACTTTGGGGGGGGGCTAGAACACCTGAGATCTTCAAGACCCAGTAATCATTTGAAGAAATTTCACCCTGAGCTTAAGTTATTCAAATAATTAATTATTTTAATGGAGACCCTAAATCTAACTTAGGGAAATTAAATAATTAAAGTGAATTAATTTAACATGTGGGTGAGAATGTTCTAAGTGATGAGGATCAAGTATTTTCTAATCTTATTCATCGATTAGAGATTAGATCACAACCATTGAATGTTCAATAAGAAAAGCATTAAAGGGAGGCTTAGGGTCAGTTAGAGAACACACACAGAGTGGCAGCACTTGAGCTAAGTCAAAATTCTAGGGCACGATTTGCTGAGAATTTTTGAGTGAGCTTGCAGTGCACTAAGGGGAAGTTCGATAATGGGATTTATGAGTCCAAGGCCGAGAATAAAACAACACAGAGGAAGATATGTACCAGAGAGCAATACAGGCCCAAGAGGGGTGACGCAGAGGCAGCGTAGGCCCAGGAGGGGTGACATGGAGACAACGTAAGCCCAAGAAGGGTGACGCAGAGCCATAAGGGCTCACGCAGAGGGACGTAGGCCCAACCAGGGTGATGTAATCACTCAATGATCAACACTAGGGTTTTAGTGGGCTAGATCAGGCTCGTATTCAGTAGATCTAGAAGAGTGACATAGCCACACTTAAGGGTGACGCAGTCTTAGCGCAGAGCTTGCTGGGGACTGCATAGGCACTTGTGGGGTGCTTCATTCTCACACTGAATCAGCCATAATATCCATCTCTAGAGACAAATTTACTTCTTCTGAGATTTTCTATGTTGGGTAAACCATTATTGGTACCCTAATTTGTATTTAAAATCTTCATAATAACAAAAACCCTCAAGAGCTGCTGCACTGGTTTTCTCGCATTGGGTTTTTCCAGTGACATTTGTCCAAAAAATATTATGTGTCCTTTGTCAAATGTGCTTAACTCTTCAGTACTTGATTTGTATATTTGTGTTGGCTACAATTTATTTACTTCAATGTTTTCCTTGTATTATTCAAAAAAAAAAACTTCTTAAGTTAATAAAACAAGTAGGAGAAGTAAATCAGAATACTGCTACAGGAATTTTGTTTAGTAAATTTAGAAATTTTCGCATGGTATCAAAGCTATTTTAGATCAGGGAGAGCTGAATCCATCAATGGAGAGGTGAATTTTTTGCTGCAGGAAGGCAGTTGTGACTGCACAAATCCAGGAAGAAGCAGCACAACACCAGAGGGACAGCGCAGGCCTAGGAGGGGTGACACAGAGCCTGTCTAGGTGATGCAGAGCTGACGCAAAGGCTCATGCAGACCCAAAAGGGTGACACATAGCTAATCTAAGTCACACAGAGATGACGCAAAGGCTCACGCAGGCCCAGAATGGTGACGTAGACCAAGAGGAGGTCACATTGTTCCGGTTTCCATGGCTGGAAGTGCAGTTTTGTTCTTCGGAAGTTGTTGGTGGGGCATTGTTTTGTCGGTGCAGAACAGTGTCTAGCAGGGTTGAAAAAGTATGAGGAAGCAACTCCTCAATAGGCTTTCTCACCAAGAAGTCTAAGATCTGATCAATAGAGTGATTGGAGAGGGTTGATTCGACAATAGTTGGTGGAGGATTTCCGGAAGGGAAATCACTTATCATAAGGATCATATTCTCTAGAGGGTTTCTAGGGCCAAGAAACCTAGATCCAGTCTTTTGCTAAGGGTAGCAGCAGAAGAAGGGAGAAGAGTATTTAATTCAACAACTTTTGAGCAGAGATGGTCACACATGGATTGAGGGATCACGACAGGTTGGATGGAGTATCTAACTTTGTCATCTGGAAGGTCATAATCCTATAAGTTCTAGATGAATATCACATCAAAGATCACGCCGAGAAATTTTGTGTTATTCCTATTGATTTTGATCCTTTGAAGAAGTATGAGGAAGCGTAAGCAAGGGCCTAGTGCTTAATTATGGACAGGGTAAAGGATCATGTGGTCCCATACATTGTTGAAAAGAACACAAGAACTGAGATGTGGACGACGTTGACCTCAATGTATCAAGGGACTTATGTCCAAAGGAGAATGGTTCTGGAGAATCGACTTCGATTATTTCCAGTGCATAAGGGATAGGAAATCGACCCCTTCCTCATTAGATTGAAGGCGATTAATAATTAGTTGGATGCTATGGGGGCCACTCCTGATGAGGGTCTATTGGTCAGGAATGCCTTGAATGAAGTGTCTGAAAAGTGGGAGACCTTTGTCCAGGGAATTATGGGTAGAGCGACACTTCCAAATTGGGAAGACATGTGGGCAGCTCTTCGATAAGAAGAGATCGAGAGGATGACCAAGGTAGGCAGCACTAGCAGTGGAATCAATATCAAGAAGGAGGAGGAGGAAGATGCATCTCTCGCATCTAAGGGATAGAAGGGGTAGCGAGGGAAGAAGAATAAAGACCTTTCAAAATTCAGGTGATTAAAATGTGGTGAACTAGGACATTTTGCCACTACTTTTCCTCAAAAGAAGAAAGGCAAGGAAGATTCAGATTCAAAGGCTGCAACAACTAAGGGTGATGATGAGAGCGATGAAGATGTGGCGATGAGTGCTCATGTGCCTCGAGAGAAGGGGTGGGCAACATAGATCTCTAGATTGAGTTACAGATGGTGGAGGGGGCAAGATCCTTGAGGTGCCCAAACTCTTGGATCACATATGAGCTACGAGAGCCCTTAATGATAGTAGCAGGATGACTGAAGTCAGTTGATGCATAAGATTATGGAGGCACATTGGCAGTGCTAGGATGTTGAAGACTAGAGTAGTGCAGAGCAGAGGTAGTAACAGCGCAGAGGTTGATGGGATTTCAGTAGCGCAGAGGCAGTGCAGAGTAGCAATAGCGCAAAGGCACCAGAGGGTCAACACGGATTAGCATCAAAGGGTGTTTCAATATCAAGTGCAGCCATAATGACTTGTCTGTCAAGGTTTTGGGTGATGTCCTCCAGTTTCTTAACTCTCAGCAACTGAGTTGTAGTGAAGCAGTGGCATTGTTATGGGCAACATGATGTAGCATTTGAGAGGGAGCTGCAGTATAGATGAGGCAATATCAATGGCAGTGACATGGGCAACAATACAGAAGGCATCAACGCAGGGGATGAGGGGCAGAAGGCATCAACGCAGTGGATGAGGGGCAGAAGGCCAAGCATCAACAACGCAGGGGAATGATGTTATGGATCAGAGTAATGCTTCTGAATTGAAGTGTTGCTAGAGCACATTCCTCGCTAAGAGGGAGTGTTGATTTTTTGGTAGCATCAAATGTGCTCTAGCTTCGAAAATTTGTGGAGGGGCTAGAACACATGAGATCTCCAAGACCTAGAAATAATTTGGAGAAATTCCACCCAGAGCTTAAGTTATTAAAATAATTAATTATGTTAATGGAGACCCCAATTCTAACTTAAGGAAATTAAATAATTAAAGTGAATTAATTTAACATGCGGGTGAGAATGTTCTAAGTGACAAGGATAAAGTCTTTTCTAATCTTAGCCGTCGATTAGATATCAGACCACAACCATTTAATGTTCAACAAGAAAAGTATTAAAGGAAGGCTTGGGGTCATTTGGAGGGCACACACAGAGTGGAAACACTTGAGCTAAGTCAAAATTATGGGGCGTGGTTTGCTGAGAATTTTCAAGTGAGATTGCATTGCAACGAGGGGCAATTCAGCAATGGGATTTATGAGTCAAAGGCCGAGAATAAAATAAAAAAGAGGCAGATCCCTACCACAAAGCAGTGCGGGCCGAGGAGGGGTGATACAGAGGTAACGTAAGCCTAGGAGGGGTGACGTAGAGCCAGAAGGGCTCATGCAAAGGGACGCAAACCCAACCAGGGTGATACAGTCACTCACTGACCAGCCCTGGGGTTTCATTGGGCCAGATCGGGCTCATATTCAACAGATCTGAAAGGGTGCTGCAACCACATTGAAGGGTGATGCAAGGACTGCATAGGCACCTGTGGGGTGCTTCATTATGAGCTGAATCAACCATAATATCTGTCTCCAGAAATAGAGGTACATCTATCGGGATTTTCTCTGTTGGGTAAACTACTACTGGTACCCTAGTTTGTATTCAGAAATATGCATACTAATAAAAACCCTCAAGAGCTATTGCATTTGTTTTCCCGAATTAGGTTTTTCCAGGGATATTTTTCCAAAAAATATTGTGTGTCCTTTGTCGATGTGCTTAATTCTTCAGTACTTGATTTGTATATTTGTGTGGGCAACAATGTATTTGCTACGATGCTTTTCTTGTATTATTCAAAAAAATAACTAGTTGAGTTAATAAAACAAGTAGGAGAAGTAAATCAGAGTACCGCTGCAAGATTTCTATTTAGTAAATCAGAATTTTTCACACTTACAAGCACCATGATTTAAAGCTTGAAATCCTAGAAGCTTGGTCCAACAATATCTTAGCTAAAAGCAAAGGAAATAATAATTTTTCATCAAGGTTACAGATGGATCAAAGAACTAGTGAAGTGAAGGAATGGTGTAACGATGAAAGTGAATACCAATTCTTTAGAAATCAAGTCCCATCACTACATTTCCAATTCCCTTTTTTCAAAAGAAGCCTTTCAATGAGACATGGTATTCATCATGTTCATTCAAAATACCATGGTATGCCCATGCATTTCCTTCTTCCTAGCTTAAAATAATTGCATGTTGAAGTGTATATATTTTCTTATGTGGTTTCCTTTGAAGCTTAATCTTTTCTACTACCACTGAATCAAAACTTCACCCTCATCACTTCCTACTTCCTACTCCAATCATCCCTAATCCATGCAATAAAATCATTCAACTCACTGACAATGTTGAGTCATCTTATTATCCTATTCTCTTCCAAAATAAATTTGATGGTGAAAACTTGTCTCACGAAAACCAACTTGTTGGCGAGCATTCCATAGAAAAATAAATAAAAAATAAAATAATAATTCTAACTATGAAAACAATTTGGGTGTAGTTAGAAAAATATTTTTTGAAAATCAACTTGCTAGCAGACAAGTTCTCGCAAATAAAAATAAAAGTTCATCTTCAAGTTTCAACTACTATTTGAATAAGGATTCACAAGTTTCACAAAAAAGGTTGTTCCACTTCTCAACCTACAACTCACATGGTGATCAAATATATCAAGCTCCACATTGTTATTCCTGCATAATTTTACATCATATCCTATTCTCTTCCATAATAAATTTGATGGTGAAAACCTATCTCGCGAAAACCAACTTGTTGGCAAGCATTCCATAGAAAATAAAAATAAAAAATACAATAATAATTCTAACTATGAAAACACTCTAGGTGCAATTAGAAAATTCACGTTTCAAAAGCAACTTGCTAGCAGACAAGTTCTTACAAATAAAAATAAAAGTTCATCTTCAAGTTTCAGGTACTCCTTGAATAAGGATTCACAAGTTTCACGCATAAGGTTGTGTAAATTTTCGTAGATGCTCTATGCTTGATGCAACTTTAATTTTATACCCAATATTAAACAACAATCACATAAACAAGAAATTAAAATGCTGATAGAACATACAAATAGATCGACAGAAGACAAGCCAAAAATACACTTAACTTGACCAGCAAAATATATGTGTTGTGGTGCGTTACGGAGGTCAACAGGATGCTTCAACCAGCAAAGTCTCTACATGGTCAGCCAACCAGAATGTGTCACACAACCCTCTCGAACAACTCTATAACAGTCAACCCAAAGTCAACAAAATTCAATGAGGTCCAGTCAACAGTCAACGCAAAACAACAACATCAAAAAGTCAATGCATCCAAGTCAAAGTCAACGCTCAGCCTCGATTTATGTGCCAGAAAATGCGAACTGCAAAAATCAGAATTTATAGAGATTTTGAGGTCAATTTGACCATGCGTTGACCAAAGCCAACATTGGTCAAATCTGCGTTGAAACCCTAGGTCAAAACCAGAAAATCCCTTGTTGCGTTTTCCCACGTGTGAGAGAAGAAGAGCCTCCAAGTTGATGACCGAACCAATCAGATGATGAAAGAGAATGTGTGACGAGTGATGGTGAAAATGACCTCCACCATTGACCTATATATATCCATCTGTGAGGGTGTGTGACACATATGTTGGGGCTTCAAACCTACATTATAATTCTAGCCGACCTTGCACATAAGTGGAATTAATTCAAAATAAATGTTCTACTCATCGGATCAAGATGATCTTTAGATCGATCTTGCAACTCTACGAAAGAGGAATCCAATAAAAATATTGGCATATTCATCTGAGCATCACAACATGGATTTTGGACCTAGTTTTCCAAAATTAACACTACCTCTCAACTAGGGAGAACTCCATCCACCTGTGCCATCCAAACATCATGCGTCATCCTGTCGTAACTTGCTTTGCTGGCTTCTTTATTTCAGAACAATTTGAGTCACAAAGATGTCACTCCCGGCGGACAAAATCAGCTCAGAGGTCTGAAACCTCTATAGGACTCAAAGGAGTCACATACCAACCCAAAGTTGGTTTAACCGACCCGATGTCAGTTGGAGGTCTGAAACCTCACTGAAATTGATACCAGATGAAGTGGTTGGACACGTGCCAACCTAGACATAGAGAGTACGACAATCTCTGATGCGTCCATCGGCCTTTGCTACTGGTCTCTAGATTTTCCCACCTCATTGACCAAATGAGAGATACTTCCAATGAGTCCGGGACTCAATGGGTAGGATGCATACGAGGCACATATCAAAGAGAGTTGAACCAACTCGATATCATAACGGTGGGGTAGAAGCACACCAACAAGGTTCGACAAGCCTAGCCTTGTGGTTGTTGATAGATCCAAGAAGCTACCTCCAAGGCCCCCTGGAGCTCCCAGAGCTCATCGTCCAATAAGACCCTCAGTATAGGGTCATTCCACGATACCAATATTCTCACTAAAGTTTAGAAACTTGACATTCCCCAAGGGATTTGTGAAAATATTCGCGACCTTCTCATCAGTTCCTATGTGATCAAGCCTTATGACGCCTCGTTGTACCATATCTCAGATAAAGTGGTACTTGATATCAATATGCTTGGATCGATCGTGAAGCACGGGATTCTCGAAAAAGTGAATCCCACTCTAGTTATCACAAAGTATAACGGTGGTATCTAGCACATGCTCGAATAACTCACTGAAGAGCTTTCACAACCAAAATGCTTCACAATAGGCCATGCTCGTCGCAATTTATTCGGCCTCAGTGGCATTCAAATCCACCGACTTTTTCTTCCTGCTCATCCAAGATATCGAAGCAGACCCAAGTGTGTAGCAACATCCAGATGTGCTCTTGTGATGCACCACACTGCCAGCCCAATCGACATCAGTATATCCATGGAGTGTCACGCTCAAGGAAGTGTATCTCAGCCCATGGTTTATCATGCCCCGAAGATATCTCAACAGATTCTTTGCACCAACCCAGTGAATGTGATGAGGATCAACCTTCTGTTGACTCAAAGTGTTCACTGCAAAACATATGTTTGGACATGTGTTCGCTAAGAACATCAGGGCCCCTACGAGTTGACGATACTCAGTAGGATTTGCTAGTGCAAGCCCAACAGCACCGCCACTCAACTTCTTAAAGTTGAGCTCCATCGGTGTCGACATGAACTTACAGTCCACCATTCCAAATCTTTCCAGCAGCTTCACAGTATATTTTCCTTGAGAAAGGAAAATCTTGCCAGGTCTCTACAAGACCTCTAGACCTAGGAAGTAATGCATCAGTCCTAGTTCCTTCATGTAGAACTCATAAGTGAGCTCCCTCTTACATTGATGAATGAGAGGGTCAACACCTTTTGGGAAGAGGTCGTCCACTTACAGCACCTGAATGAGAGGATTTTCTCTATCAACCTTGAAGTAAAGGTTCAGATCAGCATTACTACGAGTGAATCCCATCTTCATCAAGTATTTATCTATCCTCTCGTACCAAGCCCCGGGGGCTTGCTTCAACCCATAGAGGTCTTTCTTCAACTTGCAAACATAGGTGTCTATATCTTGGACCTCGAACCCCAGAGGTTGCTCCACATACACCTCTTCCTTTATCGCACTATGCAGAAAGGCGGTCTCCATATCCATCTGATGAAGATTCCATCCTTGTGTCGCAGCAAGGGCTATGATAGATCGGATGGTGGTATATCGAGCCACAGGTGCAAATATATCATCATAGTCTATGCCTTCCTTTTGAGAGAAGCCACGGGCAATGAATCTTTCCTTGAACATTTCAACACTACCATTAGATCCATGCTTTATCTTATAGAGCCATTTCGAGGTGATAACTGCTTTGTCCTCTGGTCTCAGAACCACATCCCATACATCATTCTTCATAATGGAACCATACTCTTGGTGCATAAAATCCTTCCAGACTTGATTCTTTACGGCTTCTTCAAAGGATCCAGGCTCAGATTGTATGATTGTACTCATGGTTGCTAGATACCCTTGGTATCTATTCAGCTTCTTGCTTTCATAGAATGTCCCCCTTGGGGCCATGTGTCTCTCAGCATCCTCGAGAGTATCCCTGAGCCATGAGGGTCTTCTCTTCATTGAAGGAGGTGGATCAATAGGGTCCATCGGTCCTTCAACATTGGGCATCGTCATCCTTCGGTTCTTCCTAATTTCCAAACCTTACTTCATGATCTTCCTCAGAGCTCGGAAGATTGATTACTTTCATGAGGGAAGCATCTTCATCAAAGGTAACATCGTGGCATATATCCAATTCTCTTTGATCAGGCACATAGACTCTATAAGCCTTCGAAGTTTCACTGTAGCCCACAAACATTCCCTTTTTCCCAAAAGCATCCAGCCTGCTCCTCTTCTCTTTCGGCACATGAAAATAAACGGGACAACCAAAAAATCTAAAATGTGAGACATCAGGTTTCTTACCAGATAAAACCTCTTCAGGATTTTTGGAGTCCAGAGCGGAATGCGGGCATCAGTTTTGTATGTACACAACAGTGTTCGCAGCTTATCCCCACAGAAACTTCGAAAGACCTTGGTCACATAGCATGGCACATGCAGCTTATCCCCACAAAAACTTCGAAAGACCTTGGTCACATAGCATGGCACAGGCAGCTTCCACAATGGTCCTGTTATTTCTTTTAGCAATGCCATTTTTCTTAGGAGTATATACGGTTGTGGTCTCCCTCTTGATGCCAACTTCTCTGCAAAAGTTGTTGAACTCATTCGTCTCATATTCAATGCCATTATCGGTTCTCAAAATCTTGATCTTCTTCCATGTTTAATTTTCTACCAAGGCTTTGAAAGCACGAAACCACATGAAAGCCTCATCCTTCTTCTTCAAGAAGTATATCCAAGTTTTGTGAGAGAATTCATCTATGAACATCATATAATAAGAACATCCTCCCAAGGATGTCACAGGAAACATACCAGACAAATCAGAATGTATCAATTACAAGACATCAGATGTCTTTGTGACACTTGAGGGGAAAGGTCCTCTTGTATGCTTTCCTTCGGCACGGCCCTAACATACACCTTCATGATCATTTTTAAACTCGGGAATCCCTATCACCACCTTCCCTACTTCAGGAAGGGCTTTGTAATGAAGGTGTCCAAACCTCCGATGCCATAGTTCGGTTTGACGGATAGTATCACATGTCATAGCTCCCAGTGGAATTCCTCCAACCTGGTAGAGTCTATCAACTCTAAACCCAATCGTGATGGCTTCCTTGAAGCTCTTCTTCCAGATGCGTACCTTCCCATCAACGAATGTCACATTGAAACCTTTGTCTTCCATGGCTGAAATAGAAACAAGGTTCTTCTTCAAATGAGGTACATATAGTACATCTTGAAAGTGGAGGACTTGACCTTGAGATAAGTGGAGGGTCACAGTCCCTATCCCTTTCACAGGATATGTGGCATTATCTCCAAGAACATTTTTCAGATTAACATCCTTCTCAACCAAATCATAAAGTGCTTCCTTAAACCCAGTGAGGTGCCTTGAGGCACCACTATCGATCAACTAGACATCCATAGTGTTGGGTGGAGATGCAACAGAGAGGGCAGATACAAGAATGAATTCATTTCTTTTATCATCAAAAACATTAGATTCCTCATACCTGGAATTTCTTGACCTTTAGAAAGGTTGCTCATTTCCATTGCGACCAGAGGGAGTCTTCCTCTTTCCTTTGAACTTGTTGTTCCTTTGATTGTCATTCCTCTGGTCGTTGTTGTAGTCATCATCCCCAGGAGAATCCTTCTTATTAGGGGAGTCTCTAGCATAGTGGCCAGTCTTGTTACAGGTGTAACATCTTCCTTTCTTTCCTTGGGCCCCTGCTCTTCCATGGTTCCTCAGATCACCATTGTTTTTCTTCTTAGCTCGAGCAGTGAAGGAAAAGTTACCTTCATTTTCATATTCCTTCGTTCTTGTTTCCTCTTAAGTGCATCTTGACAATAATTCGTCAAAATCAGGAATCACATTGTTATTGAGAATGGTAGTATTGAATACATGCCATTCAGAAGAGAGACCTCTAAGTGCGGTGAGAACCATTTCTCGATTAGCTATTGTCTCCCCAATGGCCATAAGATTATTTTTTTATTTCAGTCAACTTCAGAAAATAAGATTGAGTGGATTCATCCCTGTCTTTCTTCATATTCTTCAGTTGGTTCTTAAAGAAAGGGACTTGATTTGCATTGTTGGCCTTGAACATGTTGACCAACTTATCATACATCTCCTTGGATGTGTGAAGCTCAGAGATGTAGGAAACCAGGCTCTTATGAATTAAATCCCAGATGATCATCTTTGCTTCGATTTTCCCCTTCTTATACTTTGACTTGGTGGCAGCAGGTTTAGATGATGAAGGCTCTTAGATTTTACCCTGCACATAGTCCATGACATCTTGGTCTTCCAACAGTAAATCCAAATTCATCTTCCAAGCATGGAAGTCTTCCTTCCCAGTCAACTTGTCATCCGCTTTGAAGCCATTATACTTTGAGGTACCCATGGGTCCTTGAACAATGCTCCTTCTTCGGTGATTGCTCTCAATACGAACTTGGGCTTTGTCTTCACCTTAGCTCTAATACCATGTAACTTTTTTTAGATGTTCTATGCTTGATGCAACTTTAATTTTATACCCAATATTAAACAAAAATCACATAAACAAGAAAGTAAAATGCTGATAGAACATACCAATAGATCGATAGAAGATAAGCCAAAAATACACTTAACTTGATCAACAAAATATATGTGTTGTGGTGCGTTATGGCGGTCAACAAGATGCTTCAACCAACAAAGACTCTACACTATCAGTCAACTAGAATGCGTCACACAACCCTCTCGGACAACTCTATAATAGTCAACCCAAAGTCAACGTTGTCCAGTCAACGGTCAATGCAAAACATTAGTAGAAAAAAGTCAACGCAACCAAGTCAAAGTCAACGTCCAGCCTTGATTTCTGTGCTAGAAAATGTGGACTGCAAAAATCAGAATTTATGGAGAGTTTGAGGTCAAGTTGACCATGCATTGACCAAAGTCAACACTAGTCAAATTTGCGCTGAAACCCTAGGTCAAAACCAGAAAATCCCTTGCTGTGTTTTCCCACATGTGAGAGAACAAGAGCCTCCAAGATGATGATCGAACCAATCAGATGATGAGAGAGAATGCGTTATGAGTGATGGTGAAAATGACCTCCAAAGTTGACCTATATATATCCATCTATGAGGGTGTGTGACACATCTGTTGGGGCTTCAAGCCTACATTACAATTCTGGCCGACCTTGCACATAAGTGGAATTAATTCAAAATAAATGTTCTGCTCATAGGATCAAGATGATATTTACATCGATCTTGCACCTCTCCGAAAGAGGAATCCAATAAAAATATTAACATCTTCGTATAAGCATCACAACATGGAGTTTGGACCTAGTTGTCCAAAATTAACAGGTTGTTCCACATCTTAGTCTACAACTCACATGTGACCAAAGATCTCAAGCACCACATTGTTCTTCCCGCATAATTTCACATCATTGTGGACCAACTCAAGATATTATACACATATTGCAAAGTTCTAGTCAGGTTGTTACAAGAGTTGGTGCTATTACAGGAGCAATCATGGTGTTGCTTCAATTGCTGCAACACCCATCAATGAGCTACCACAACATCTACCAATTAATTGTGATAACACCTCTTAGGTAAGTGCAAGCATGTTTATTTTACTTTATTTAATCTAAGTTCATTACATGCTATGAAATTGTATTTGGAAATACACTTACGCTTTTGTCCTACTTCCACATATTTTTCCGTTTCTTAAGGGTGGACAATCTCTTTAGTTTTTTTTTTGGGAGTGGGGGGGGAGGAATACCATCACATTTACATCCCATAACATTCCTCATCATCCTTATTCAATGCCACTCCAATAACCATGCATGAGAATGATTACAAGTTGTCTTATAGAGCCTCATTGCTACCACACAAGAACCAATAGTAATAAAGATGCCTTCTTTGTTGTTGCCATTCAAGAACCAACGATAATAAAAATGACTTGTTGTTGCTCCATAAGAACCAACAATGGAAAAGTAGGCAACTAAAAGGGACAACCAACACTTTCTAATTCCATATCTCTCTTACTTGATCCATGAGCATCTTCTGGTCCACAATTTTATGCAACATACCTTCCAATAGATCATAGCCTAGTTGATGAGAATATCAACCTTTAACAAAAGGATATAGTTTGGAGGAGGAAACAAAACTATTAATTAGAGAGGAATAGGCTGCTCCACAATAACCTACAACAAAATAAACTTCTATAGAAGCCATTCCTACATAAAAAATTGTCCTCATCCTTGAGTTTAGGTATGTACAACAACAAATTTTATTAGTGGACAACAAAATATTTTCAACATTAATGGGGTAAGAAAGCCCTATTATTTTTCACATAATAACCAGTGATAGAAAATTTTGTTGTTGCTACACAATAACCAACAATAGACAATAAATTATCACAATCTCATGAGTTACGATTTACCGCTACTACTCCAATTACAATCGTTGTCGCTATTCTTATTTTAGATGTAGGAAATGATATCTTGAGATCCGTGAATCAGTTGCTCATGATGTCCTTGAGAAAAAACAATGAAATAAAAAAGTATGCTTACAGAAGTTGAATAAAACCAGTTAGCAACAAACAAATAAAATAAGCTTGTCGCTACTCTTATAACACTCTTGCCGCAACTCCTTGTACAAAATTGCTACGACTCTACTAGATTTGTTGCAAGCTCATTAAAATTGTTTTAGGATGCTAATTTTGAAATTCAAGGATGCTTTTATGACAATTCATAGTAAGCATTTATGGCAAATGACACATGTTAACAATAGAAAGAGGTATGCAATGGAAAACATTAAGTGTACATACAATATGACTAATACAAGGGGACTAGGTTGCATGAGGACATTCAACATTTTTGGCTAGGGGGAGATGACAAACCTCATAATCGACATCTTTTTACACCCTCTTTTCCCTTTTAATAATTATTTTTCATTAGCCTATAACCCTGTATGAGTCCATTCTAATACATATTTTAAGGATTTAGACAAAGTGTTTTCCATTTCATTTCCTTAGTATTTTATATGAATTTATGTTTAAATATTGAAAAATATCATATTTGTATTTGTCTTTTAGTTAATTTGCAAAGACGATGTGTTATACAAGTTGTTGTGTAGGTCGTAATATTGTCACAAGGTATATCTTGGTTGCAGTTGTTGCAACTCCTATTGCTGCAACTCTAGTCACACTCCAATTGATGCAACTCTCACTGTTGCATGTTGTTGCAACTTCACTGCTGCCACTCTGACCATGTTGTTGCAATTTCGGTAGTTTTTAGGCAGTGAACTTGCGACACGATTTCCAGGCAAATGAATATGAATTCGAAAATTTTAAAACATGAGCTTTGTGTAGAATGAGCCAAATTGAGTAAATTGCGAGCATATTTCTAAAAATGGCATGGCTGGTAGATACAACCATTTTTCCAAAGACATAGAACCCATATTTACTATTATGACCGGTTTCTAAACTCATCCACCTAAATAAAGACAATTTGACCACCAAATATGCATTCTTCTTTTGTTAACAGCCCAACAGATTATAAATAAATGTGTCTTAAACAAGAAATACTCCAAGGCACTTTGGTTGGACAAATTTATCCATTTAAAGGATTTAGTTAGCACTGGTGTAACCATTTCTTTTTATAAATTGTTCCTGCATGTATAAAGACAATAGGATATCAGTGTGTGTAGGGGGTGGGGGGAGGGGAGGGACGCTTAGAGAAATGTCTGAAAGATAATGAAATAATTCATTTTTGAGCTTTTATTTTTAATTGTAGTTTTATGAATTTCATAGTGTGCGATTTAATGTACTATTTTTCCTTTGCATTGATTTCTTTGATTTAGCTTAGTTATTTTAATTAATTCTTGTTGTCAATATAGCGAGTGTTGATATAGAATAATATCATCACTCTATTCTATGGAGGCAAGGCCCACTCTAATAGAAAAAAATGTTGCATAATTTAGATATAGTATCTAATTCATTGTTGTGCAATTTAATTTCTTTTAATTATTTTTAAATGTTTGTATTTTGGATTGGGTGGCAATCATGATGTTGAATAAATATTCTCAACGCGATGATTACATTTGTTGGTTAGAGTAGAGACAAGTATCATCTTCACAAGGATTATTCATTTCTTTTTGCCCGTGTGATTTACTTTATGCAAGCGTGAATTTACTTTCTTGCAAGTATGAATTTAATTTCTTGCAAGTGTGCTCTTTACTTTCCTACTAAGCATGGATTTGATTGCAAGTGTGGTTTGGACTTCAGAGTCTATGGAACTTTTCCAAAGCTTGTGAGTTGTCTGCATTCCCCTCACAAAATAATCATTGATACTACAACTGTAAACCAAACCAATGAAGGAAGAAAGTGTGATTTGCATGTACAATGCATGGTAACTTGCAAGTTCCATGCAAACCTGGGTTGAGAATTAAATGCACACTCCCTTGGATGTCTTTCCGAGCAATTACAAAGGTAATTAAAAGACCTGTCACTTCCTATAACCAAGGGTTTTTTCCAAGGATAGTCCTAATACACTTTTCTTTTTTCAAAGACTTGTGAAAACTAATGGGATTTCTTTAGGGATAATATTTGAGACCCAATTCTTTCCCATTAAAGATAGAAACGAATTTGTAATGTGACCTTTGTCTTCCTTGAATATGGTTTTGTCCAACTCACCCTATACTATTCCCCATCTTTGTTGATTGTCTTCATCTCTCTCAATGAGGTAGGAATTCCCTAATTCCCCCACAAATTCTATCAATGTTTCTTCTTGAGCTAGTCTTCATTTGAAAGTTCTTTTGCTTCTAGCTTCTCTTAGTCTTTCTTTCCTATCCCTTTAATAATAACCCAATTTTTGTTAATTTCCAAAGACTTTCCTTCTTGATTCTTTTGCATCAATCTTGAGATATTTTTCCATTATTTGTTGGCTATACATATATATATATATATATATATATATATATATATATATATGTATATGTATAGCCAACAAAGTTGAATTCACGAAGTGGAAATGCATCTAATAAATGGATTACTAGAATATCCCCTTCAAATTTCACTCATATATATATATATATATATATATATATATATATATATGTATAAGTATATGTAGATACATATATACATATACTTATACATATATATATATATATATGTATATGTATAAGTATATGTATATATGTATATACATATACTTATACTTATACTTATATACATATACTTATACATATATATATGTATATGTATATGTATAAGTATATGTATATATGTATATACATATACTTATACATATACATATATATATGTATACATATGTATATACATATACTTATACATATACATATGTATATACATATGTATACATATATATATATGTATATGTATAAGTATATGTATATACATAAATACATATACTTATACATATACATATACATATATATAAGTATAAGTATATGTATATATGTATAAGTATAAGTATATGTATATACATATATACATATACATATACATATATATATATATATATATATATATGAGTGAAATTTGAAGGGGATCTTCTAGTAATCCATTTATTAGATGCATTTCCACTTCGTGAATTCAACTTCAACTTTTGTTGGGAGCCTCTCTTGCATGATCATTTCCATTAGGATTTTAGTTAATGTTTTGTTGATTTTAGATAGTGTGTTAACTCACACGTCCTTGAAAGTTCCAAGGACATTACCTGTTACTTTCAAATTCCATTTGTTCCATATTTACAGGGGAAAACTTGCTAATTCAACATGATATGGTTGAGAAATATTCAATTCCTATCTAGAATTAAAGCATGGTGTCCATCTCTTCAATGACAAAATTGAAGGTCCCCAATAACATTTCCCTTTTAGAATATTCTCTTTGTCATCTCTAGATTATAATTCAAAGCCTATCCATCCTCTTACGAGGACATGAAACATTGACACATACCCAAGCTACCCTTTCCATATTGAGTCCATCCCAAATATAATGATTTACTTGAAACTAACTGAACAAAGAGCCTAGCCATTGTTGTTTTTCTTCAAGTTTGGATATCCTCCATTGCTACTCTTCTTCCAATATCAACTTTACTCTTTCCTTACAAGCTCAGACATGTTCCTTCCTTTTTAACTCTAGTTTGCACTTGCTTATTTACTTCTCGTCAATCCAATGAACCTCATGACAATTCAATTAGGCTTAAGGTTCCCAAGTCACTTCCTTCTTCAAATCCTGCCTATCCATGAAACTTAAGGTCTAACTTAACTCTAATGGATGAAGGGCTAATCTTAGTGAAAATCCAATCTGCTATTGTTTTTGTTACTCCAAAGATTTGCAAATAAAACAGATTTACTTTCATTCAAGGCTTTTTATGAGCTTATGAATGCTTCACTCCAGAGACTTCATTATTAACTTACATTCCATTAATTAAGAGAGCATCAATTTCATCCTTTACCTCAATTGAAGTATGACATTGAGCATTGATATCTATAAAAGTGACAAAACTAAATATGACCTTTCCTCTAGATTCCTTTACCAAAGAATTATGCAAAGGATTTGGAGTGATTTATATCCTTCGAAATGCACCCCTTCTCTCTTCTCAACTAGTGCATAAGCCCTTCTCAACTAGTGCATAAAAATGATTACATCTTATAAATGGATTATCATCTTTCTCATTGTTAAACTCGAATCTATACCCTTTCAGTGTTACCAAAGAAGTATGCAAAGGATTTGGAGTGATTTATATCTTTCGAAATGCACCCCTTCTCTCTTCTCAACTAGTGCATAAGCCCTTCTCAACTAGTGCATAAAAATGATTACATCTTATAAATAGATTATGATCTTTCTCATTGTTAAACTCGAATCTATACCCTTTCAGTGTAACCCTAATTGTATCTCAACAACTAATAAATTAATCTCTAAAGTGAGGAATTCATCCTCATCCTCTCGGTCGTTTATTAATTCTACTCAGTCCTCCTCCATTACTAGCTTCTTTTTGAGATAACAAGATTTAATATAATTTTGAGAAATGAAAACCATTTAATTTAAATTGGAGGGCAACGAGCCTTCCTTCATTTAGTTGTACGTTGTAAACAAATTACTTGAAGAAGCGCCTTCCGTACATGTTTAACATGACGTGTAGTTTTGAAGGCATATTTGTGATGTTGCGTATCAAATGTTAATCAGAAAAAGATATACTATTCAAAACTCAACGCTCGTGGTTAGTTTAACTAAACAAAACCAGAATTCTCCGGAAAAGCCCAACCCAAAACAGTGGCCATAAAATCTTTCTTTTAAGTTTAGAATTTAGCGTTCCTTAATTTGGCAGCGTGAAGCTCAGGGAAAAATCCTATACAATTCGGACTGTGGACGAGCCTGGCTGGTCCGAAGGTGAATCGAAGGTCGAGGAATTTGATCCCATCATCATCAGCATAACGATGGCGACCACAACGCTGGTACAGTTGTCTCTGCAAATTCCTAATTCGAAGCGAGTAGAGCATAAACCCTTTTCTCTGCCCTTGAGGTCTCTTTCTGCATCTACAACAATACACAGATCCACTTACGCCTCCAATTTCGTAACTAAAACTCCCCAATTTCCAAGACTTGGAATTAGGTCTAGGGTTTTAAGTTGCATGGCGACATTGAAACCCCATGGAACAACCACACCCACAAGCACTGTGTCTTCAAACTCAACTTCAGTGTCTATGACATTGGCCGTTGCAGCTGTTATTTCCGGCTACATATTGAGAGCAACCCAGGGCATGGCAGAGAAAATTTCATTCGCACGCATAAGCCCTAGCCTTCTTCAAGAATTAGCCGCCTTGCAGAGTATCAAGGGTTCTGAGCTGCTCTGTCATACTGGGCCCCTGTTCTTTGCTGTAGTTAGCAGTAGTGGCAGGGTCGTACACACTCCTCTCACCGTCGTGGCCGCTGGCTTAGTGAAGTGGCTGGAGCTGTACAGTTCTGTTCTTACAGTGAGAATTCTGCTCAGCTGGTTCCCCAATATTCCATGGGACCGTCAACCTCTTTCTGCTATCAGGGACATGTGTGATCCTTACTTGAATCTCTTCAGGAATATTATACCACCTATTCGCAATGCTCTGGACGTGAGCCCTATTCTGGCCTTCTTGGTGATAGGGACTTTTGTGTCAATTCTCAGAGTCGGCGTGGTGGCTATGAAATAGGTACCTGTGCACCTGTGTGTTGAGGACTGACCATGCGTGCCTACTATTGTTCCAACGCCAGTACAAATCTGGCATAGATGTAATAGATAAAATATGGCTTCATTTTTAATTCTATTCTGGTTTGCATTATTTCATAATCATCGCAAAGCAGTTATTTGTTATTGTGGATCAACTGCAGTCTCTTTTGTTTCAGCTGGCTCAGAGTTTAAGCTTTATAGCTCGACCATGTCTGTATTTACATTCAGGCAGACTAATGTTTATTCCTATTTCCACATTTTTAAACTCCATATAATGGGTTAAAATGTTGTTTGAAACGAAAATGGTGTTACAATGTATATTTACAGCTATGCTTCATTTATTGCGTTCTATTGTATTGCTATCTACAAAAAAATGTTATGCGACAGTCATGATTATTTTGAAGTACTAGATGGGTTCAACATCTGGGCGTATGCATTCAAATTTAAAACCCTGGATTTTATTGATTTGACACCTTTATTTATTTTTCCGTCAACCCTAATGTGGAACCAGACAGCGAGTCTGGAAACCCAGAAGTTATGGATGAACTCACTAATTTGGTTCTTGTCTATGCCCAATTACCATAATCGTTTAGAAGTTGAGGTAATATTCGCTACTTTTTGCATTAAATCCTTTTTTGCTGATCTTTGTGATGACCACATAATGTTGTTTTTCTTGACGACTTAATATATAGGGTTTTTCCGAAGCTTTAACAACTATCGGAAAGAAAGAAAGAAAGAATTTTTAATGTCCGCGAGGCTAAAAATAGCCTATGGGACAGACTGCTTCTCTATCTGACTCTTGTATTCGGCCCTTTTCCTGTGAAGTTTTACAATGAACACTCCCAGCTTATCGACAAACTCTTCGCTGAATAGATTATCCCAAGAATTAGCTGCCAGAATACCTGCATAGTTTTCCCTGGTGTCCTTGAAGGCCTCACATTCTAGAATGAAATGTTTCTCTGTTTCCACTTTTCCGGAGGAGCAAAATATACATACTCTTTCTTCCCAAATTTCTTTTGGCCTTTTCCAGCGCCCTGTTTCACAACGGAGTTGATGAGAATTAGTCCTTAATTGAGCAATAAGAATTTTAGATCTCCAAGAAATATTAGCCCCTATGTACGCCTTTTGTTGATGGTTATGCGTGAGGTTAAACTCTTCTATGTAGTACTTCTTCTTTCTCTCTAGCTCTTTCTTCCAAGTATGTTTGTGGAATTTATCCATAACAAAAGCTTTTATCTCTTTACTGTTTGTAGGACACATGCTCAAGCAAATACCCCATTTACTAAACCATTTGTTATTTTGCCGCATCCAAGTCTTCTGTCTTTTACACAATCGGTCACTAAACACAACCTTAGGCCATCTATCCTCTTCCATTTGCTCAATTTTTTTCAGATACCTTATGACTCGCACCATAGCAATTGCTTCAATAGGAGAAGCCCCTGTTTCACTTAACAGGATAGCATAAGGAACTGCACTTTTAATTTTGAATTTGTTTGTAATCAAACGTTTCTGAATTTTCTCAATTTGCTTCCACTGCAACTTGGTTGTGCTGCTGGCCCATAGTTCACAACCATAGAGAATCACCGGAATCATTAAAAGCCCAAAAAGAGTTAGGGTGGTTTTCCAGTCCCACAGCTCTGCCTCTCTACACCTGTTTTGAAGAGCATAAAATGCTTTCCAACCCCCTAAAGTTCTTTTCTTTCTACAACCATCCCAACTTAAATTTCTGTCGAAGTCAATTCCGAGGTATTTGTACATTGCAACTTCTTCCAGAATGTTGCCTTCAAAATAGAACTTATGTTGGTTATGCTTTCTTTTGTTAGAGAAAACCACTACTTTCGTTTTGCTAATATTGACTTGCATCCCAACCCTTCTACAAAAATGCTCAAGTGAATGTAAATGCTCTTGCAAACCAAGAGCCGAATTAGCAATCAATATAAGGTCATCTGCGTACAAAAGAAGCCTGATAACGAACTTGCCCAAATGGATACCGTCACCCCCTTGCGAATTTAACCACTCTTCAAGCTTGTCAATATATAACCCAAAAAGGGTAGGAGACAATGGGCAACCCTGCTTGACCCCGATATCGCTTCTAAAACTTTCAGAAATGCCAGCTGAAGTTCTGATTTTGACTTTCACCTCTTCATACAACCTATGCACAGTTGCTCTCAAATGCTTGGGAACCCCGAGTTCCTCCATTCTACCCCAAAGCTTATCCCTAGGAACCGTGTCAAAGGCTTTTCTGAAATCAACAAAGCAACAAAAAACTTCTTCCTTATTTTCCCAACCTTTTTCAATGATGTGCCTTAAAGTTATACAATGATCAACTGTGGAATGTTTAGGTCTAAAACCTGCTTGCCCTTTATCACGTTTATTTCTTTCTTCTGCCCACTTGCTAATTTTCTTTTCCAACATGCTTCCAAATAACTTTGCAAACAAGGGGTTTATCATTATGGTTCTATAATTGGAAGGATTATTGACGTCACCACTCTTGAAAAGAGGTATTGCCATACTAGTTGTCCAATATGTGGGGAACCCCTGCTGTAAGATGTTGTTGAAAATTTTTGTGATGTGAGGTGAAAGAAATTTTAAGCCCCACTTTAGATACTCTGCTTGGAGTTCATCTAAGTCTTTTGCTTTTCCAGCGCCCAACTTCTTGATACCCATCTCTCGGATGATGATGACAAATGGAGACAAAACAAAATTAGGGACTGATATAAGGATATATCTTGGAATCGAGTAATGTGCCAGCGAGTCATTAGTCCTCTCTCTTGGTTAGCGTAGTGCAAAAAGGCGGGGGAAAATCATATTATTTGAACTGCAATTGTCTATGCAAAAACGTCAAAAATGGAGAGGATAGTTGACGGGCCTTAAACTTGCACCTTGTTTCCTGGAACCCTCTGTACTGAATACCGCCCTGTTGCGTCAAATTATTGATATTACGATGCTAGGAAAGATATTGAAATGATTTATTAAATGTCTGATTCAATTATTTGAAACAACTCTGTTGGTGTCTACTTTACATTTGTATCCAAGAGAATGAAGCAAAAGTGCTTCGAAATAAACATTGACAATTTGATTATGATATCATAGAAACCATGGTTTTGAACATTGCGATTAAATTGCGATTTTTTCAGCAAAACGATTAAATTGGCGATGTTTTGCACGATTTTTTGAAAAAATCGCTAATCGGGAAAAAATCGCGATTTCTTGGTAAAAATCGTGAGCCCCTAAAACAGCAACCCTATAAGTTCAAAAATCGATTTTTTTTTTGTCATTTTTGCTGACACACCTTGTTGGCAGTTAATGTAAAAATCGTGGGCCCCTAAAACAGCAACCCTATAAGTTCAAAAATCGATTTTTTTTTGTCATTTTTGCTGACACACCCTGTTGGCAGTTAATGGTAATGTTAAATTCTTAAAAGAAAAGTGATATTTCCTTTATTTTTCATTTTCATCCTTTTTCAAAGGATGAAAATGAAAAATAAAGGAAATATCACTTTTACTTTAATTTTTAACATTACCATGAAATGACTCAGGATGTTTAAGAGTGGTTTCGACCTCATTGGATTTCATATGAAGAAACTAGAATTTTAGATTTCACTCAAAATTCAGCAGACTTAATGGTTTTCAGGGTTTCATGGTTTGGGGATTTGCATTGTTTCCATTTGATTCTATTATGTGTAAGGGTATGAGATTGACATTTGATCAAGAGTATGAAGTCCTTTAAGAACTTTGATGTTGGTGGCATTGATTGTTGAACTTTGTTGATGTTGGTGGTATTGATTGTTGAACTCCCCTACCGTGGCCTTAACAAGAATGTACCCTTCACTCAAAGGAAAACCACTGGTTAGGCATGTTAATCTTTTTCTACCGCGTTTTAAGGTTGAGGAGATGAACCCTTCACTCAAACCAAAATCATTGGTTAGACATGTTAAACTTTTTCAATTTCTATCATGTTATAAGGTTGAGCAATCCAAGTCTGAAGACTTTGAGCTAGATGATGTTTATGTACCTCTTGTTGATGATCCCATTTCTAGTAGCGATGAATCAATGATGAGTTTCATGAGGAGGAGGAGGAGGAGGAGCAACAGCAAGAGGAGGAGGTGACACCACCTACCCCTGCTACCGATAGAGGACGTGGTCTGCCTCCTTTAGCTCCTGGTGCTTCAAGATCTGGAGCACAACAGAGTCCATTGCCAGCCCCGCCAACTTCTTCGTCTAGAGGAAAAGCTGTTACATTTTCTCGCAAGAGGGGCAGAGGAAATCAGTAGTATAGGTTATTTGGTGCATTCCTTTGTATATAACATTATGACTCATGATATGAGATACATTATTATATTTTTTGTTGATATTTTGAGGTTGAGTTGAGACTCAGGACTTAGTATTCAAGACATTATTCACTATTATGTGTGATGTAGCACTAGACATGATTTTTACGTTTTTTTTCGATTTTTTCCCCTCGCCCATTTAATCCCGATTGCGATTTTCAAAACATTGATAGAAACCATCTTCCATATTCTAATTTCTATCTTACTTAACTATGTAACCTCTGCACACTCTTTCTACATTAGCTTTCAAGACTATCTGATACAAATCTAAAATTGAATCGCAATAGAAACTTACCTACCATTTTCATAAATTTTGGGTTTAAATTTTCTTAAACTTACCTATCACTTGCCTTCAATCTAATTGCATTGTCTTGTTTAGTGTTTTACCACTTTCCTAATTTCATTAATTTTGCAAAACAGTCATTGACTGAGTTGTCATCTTCAAGAGATTTGGAACACTTGGCTTCACTTGTAGTCCAAGAATGGAAACTGGCTGAATATTTAAATCAAATGAGAAAATTCTGTCCACTATGCCGTCATTTCAAGAGATTCAGAATATAAAGTTCTTATTCATTGCTGGACACTTAATCGCTTTTTAGTCCAGGAATAGAAACTTCACAAAGTTTGTCTTAGTTTTCTCAGGGTTGTAATGGTAATTTTTTTACAAGGAGCATATACAGTGCTCCACAGGGTCGCGTGCTCCATGGGGTTGCGTCCCCCACTTGGGGGTCGAGTTTCCTAGCTCCCTCGCACTCTAGGGACTTGGGAACGGCTGGGGGTCGTTTCCCCATGCTGCCAAAAAGCAGGCTACGTGCGAACTTGTAAGGGGGCGTTTCCTCAATTTTTGGGGTCGAATCCTCCAAATGGGGTCCTTCACTAGGCGAAAGGGGTCGTTTCCCTAACCAAAAAAATCGCAAAATTTATTTAATGAAACAAAAAAATCTGAATTTCTATGTATGGGGAAGGGTTTAAAGTTTAAAGTTTAGTTTCATTGTTGAATATTCATTTCACACTCTCACTAAACGCTGCAGCCATCGCCAAGAGTCCAAGAATGTTCTCATGTTGCCCTGTAATTGGTAGATCTCCAATCTAGCTTTAATTTGAATGTTCTTATGAATATCTCTTCCATGCATGTATATGTTCATATTAGATTTGAGTCTTGACTGTATACAAATTTGACTCTTGATGTATCAGACTTTACTTTTATTTCAATATTCATAGTTGGAACTTCAATATGGTTTAAACTTTAAAACTTTAAACATTTATTTTTATTGTACATTGTTAGTAGTTACACTGTACAGTTACAAACTTACATGTATGATGTATGATTATATGATATCATGCTTTTCGTTTTAAATTTGTTTTAGTTATATGATTCATCGATTTGTTATTTATCCTTCATGATGTAAGTGTTACATGTTATATAATGATAAAGACAGTTACATTATAAATATTAAAATTTCAATGATATATTATATATTTTTATATTTATAAGTTTTTAAGACCCTGACGCCCTCCACGTTTCCTAAAAATTGGTCGGGAGCTTTTGCATAGTCTGCTCCTGCGTATCCCCGCTCCCTCACCCTCATGTCCTGCAAACTTGGTGGAACATTGAGCATATATGTTTATGCTTTCCCTTGGTACACAATTCCTGTTGAGAGAATTCAGAGTGAGTGTTACCTATTCAGGCAGATTTGCATGTGGATGTTGAATAGCGCAGTTGATGAACTTTCGTGTGGTTGTGCTGTTAATATTTTGGGAGAAAATTTACAGTGGATGACTAAATGTTGATGCGTGCAATTGATGAGCTATGAGATTTGTGACTTGCTTGTGCTGTTAATATGTTTTGAAATGCTTTGGTACTGCTTCAATTCCTTTTTCACCTTAATACATGGTGGTTCAGAGGATAAGCTGTGAAAAAAGTTGCTTATTGGAATTTCACTCAGTCATAAGTGCAGCACCTGAATTTTGAAATCAAATGCACTTATTCATATGAAAATCAAGATAAATATACCTGTGACATGCTTTCACCTCTTCCACAAAAAGGGACTTCGATTGATGCTGTTGTTGCACTTCGTTTTAGTTCCACCTGATATAAAGGAAACTGTAATATTTGCATTAACATTTGACTCTCCAGTCTCCAGAACTCAGACATTTTTCAGGGTGACATATTAAGATTTTCAAAACTTCAGATTTTCAAAACACTATAACAAGTTTCCTGGTTCTCATGGAGAGGCAACCATAAATAATTTTGAAGATACCCTTCATTGTATTAAGATAAATCCGTGCTTCCTCTAGCTTGTGATCTGCCAAAATTGACCTTTTCATCTTCATGTCCATCCAGTGGTGTGCCATACCATCGAAATTAGGAACTGGCTCTTTCTGTATGTCACTACTTTGTACTGTTTGACCTATTCCTGGTAATTTGTCAACTTTAATAAACTTTATTTCCTAATGGTTAAGAACACGTGTGATTCCTCCTTGGAGGTTACAGGTTCAAATTCAAAGAGTGGTCACTGGTAGGGTATGTACACCTCTGTAGAATTAGTGAAATCACGCTCTAGATGGCGTCCTTTGTCCCACAAGCAAGGAGTTATCATACATTAATTTGGTGTCTAGCTAGGTTGCAATCTTAAAAATAGATTATTATTATTATTATGTTATCTTATCTAAAACCTATAACGTAAGATGATAAACTGCCAGTGTGGTATCGTTTTAACTTTTTTCAGTGAACTATATTATCTTGTTTTAGGAGGTACACTCTTGATAAATGGTTTTCTTGCAATCCAGCATGGATTAAAAGCCACAGAGAGATCTTTCTCCGATGGGTGACAACTTTTTAGAGAACAATAACAATAGTGTAAGAGTGCATGATTGAGGGTATTGAGTTCAAGTTTGGATTGAAATGCCTGGATCTGTTGTGTACTCTAAGTTTACGTGCATGGTCGAGTTTTGAAAATTTGACACTTGACCCTTGTCTGAGATCAAATTGATAGTTGGCAAAGGGTAGGCAAAGCCTTGAGAAATAGGTGCAGTGCTTAGGATGGTGAATTGCCTTCTCGGTATTGCTAAGAAAACACGGTTTCTACATCATGTGGTAAATATGACCCATGTTCATGCAACAGTTGAAACAAATAATGGAAATAAGTAGTGTGAAGCAACACAAGTTTAACTTGCAACTGGAAAGGATGGTGGGTGTACACTAAAAGACGGAAAAACTCATGAAGCATATGAATGTGAAGAAAATAAACTAAACAAGGTAAGTCTTCCTCAAAACAGTGAGGTGCAAATTGTGAGATCTCAAAAGGTTCATCACAGTAGTTACCTTATTCTTCCAAAGAGGAATTTGCAGAGGCCTATGTTAGATCCAACCAAAGCAGGAAAAAAATGGAGAATATTAAACTAACATGACCAGGACTTCCTCCAAGGGGATTCAGCCTTAGATGAGCTTGAAAAAATGATTCATCCTCCAACTTTTCAAGAGCTTGATGTCACTGAAGAAAATATATTTATTAAGGTATCATTAAAGTTTTTAGAACCGGACTGAGATTGAAATTGTTTGCCCCAAAATTACGAGCTAGACCAGAACCAGTTAAATAATTGATATAAAAGCCAGTGAAATAAAAAATACATAAAGTTTTCAAAGTTATTGGAAAATATATATTTATGTACATCAATTTAAATCCATACAGTTAGACATCCAATCACATAGTTTGTTCATTTATATTACATGCAAGGGTGCAAATAGTAAAATTACATTGGAAATAAATTTTGAGAGACATTTAATGTTTTGAGATAAATTACATGAACATTTGAGTCTCTAAATTGTTAAAAATTATGTAAACAGATGCACATGATAGTAGAGTCACCATCCACAAATCACATGAAGATAGAGTTTATAATGGAGAAACCATTGCGGGAAAACTCCACCCCTACAAATATCAGGCTTTATTATTGTGCCACAGATGATGGTTACAGTGAGTATAAAGAGTCCTATACATAGTAATTAGGTCAAGACTAATTATCACATATTGTGGCTGGCTAAATCACCTTCTAACTATCATATTTACAAGGAACCACTAAGCCTACCATGTAACCACCATATTTATGAAAGGGCATCAAGATCTTATGTCAAGGACATTTAATGTTCTCTAAGTCAAGATTACAATAAATGCTTATAGTGGAGCATTAGTTTTTTCCAAGAGAAGCCTTGTGGGGAAATCCAATGGATGCTTCCCCACATATGTGGATGGCAGCCCTAGTAAACTTATCAGTGTAGACTAGTGTGCATAACCCAGGGAGATTCAAATTGGGTACTTGCTGGCACAGAACTAGCTATTGCCCAGAAACATTGGTGACAAGCAGTTGAGCTAACCCTCTGGTCTTATGTGCAGCAATAATTACACCAATACCCCTCTTGACTAGGGGTGTGAGCAACACCTCCTATGTCAATCTCCTTAATCCCAAGTGAAGTCTAAAACTTGATCAAGTTGGCTTCTGTCATAAGTTTGGTGAAGCTGTCAACAATTTGGTAGTTAGTGCAACAATGCTCTATCCGAATATTCTGTTAATGTATTAGCGTCTGACTATAGTGCTAATGGATGGCACTATGCTTGATCTCTGAATGATTCATTGGATGGTGAGCAATTTGAATGGCATTCTAGTTATCGCATGAAAGTGACATATGCTGCTCTTGATGAAGTCCAGTGCTCCAAACTCCAAAAGTGTCCAAATTCATATAACTTCTTGCCAGTGTTTGACAGTAGTTTAGTACTCAACCTTGGTGGAGGAAAAGAAGTTTGTAGACTGCTTGTCACTTGGTGATGCAACATGATTCAACATGACTCGAGCCAAGAAAGCAGGCATAGTTGTAAGCGCACTTGTGCTTATCCTGATTGCCAACCCACTCTGAATTAATATATCCAAACAAATTCACCTGATCCTTATAAGAGTATGGAGATTAAATTGGCAAGTACTCTTTAACATATTGCAAAGTCATCTTTGTTGCAAGCCATAGGCTTCCCTTCAGTGCCTGCATATATCTAGAAACAAGATGAACGACAGAGCTGATGTCAGGTCTGCTATGATTCAAGTACAAGAGACTGCCAACAAGTTACTGATACAAGGTAGCATCCATTGGTAGTGCAGCATATTAGGCAACCAGTTTGACTCTAGACTAAAAAGGGTTAGGACAAGATTTGCAATCCTCCATGCAAAACCTTTTAACATGGTCAAGAGCATGCTAAGGGCCTAAGGCTATGAAATGGCAATGGCATCATCTAACTGCAGAACTTTCATCCCAATAAATTAATGCAAGTGCCCAGATCATTGATTTTGTAATTCTCATGAGCGTCTTAATGTCAGCAATCATGTCATGACTACCACTAGTAAAAAACAAATCATCTATACAAAGAACAAGTAGAAAAATATCTCCATTGGCACGCTTGACATCAAGGTTAGAATCAGACTAACAACTAAAACCACTAGAGAGAATTAATTAATTTTCTTCTACCAGGCCCTGGGGGTTAGTTTCAACCCATCCAAAGACTGCTTCAACTTGCAAACAAGTGTAGGAGTGCTATCCTTCACAAAACCATGGCACTATGCCATGTAATCTCCTCACAGAGACCACCATTAAGAAAAACAGATTTGATATCCATCTAGAGAATTCCTTGTTGAAAACTAGCAAAGAGTGATAAAACAATTCAAATGGTGCCCATCTTGGCCAGGGCTGCTTGGGAGCGAAAGCGGGAGCAGGGAGCAACATTTTCAAAAGCTCCTAGGTCATGAGCAAATATATATATATATATATATATATATATATATATATATATATTTTGATGCATATATTCAACAAAAGCATGCAGAATGATGAATTAAATATAAAAAGCATAAAAACATGGATTAAACCAATTTGTACTAAATTTGTACTTGTTATCATTACCAAGTAACCAAACTATAACAAAGAATATCTAACGTGAAATGAAATGTTTCAACTTTCAATTTTCACGAAGCATCATATTCATAATTTATTACCAATGAGTTATAATTTCCAACTTCAAAGTTCAAGCTTCAAACTTAATTGTCATAAATTGTTTACAAAAAATATCATAATAAATATGAAAGAGTCAACAATGATAAAAACTACTAGAAACTAGAAAATACAAGTAAATCTTTTGTCTATTGCTTGGGCCTCTTGCCACGAGAAATGTCTAATTTATGAGAAGCTCGTGGTCTACTGGTAGTATCCTCCTGCATAGTCGAAGGACCATGTCCAAAACTAGAATCAAAATGCACATGACCTCCACATGAGGATGTAGATGGAGGTGGCGGCAACAAAACTTGTGGAATTGGAGCATTGCTATTGGATGATGGGGGTGGCATGGCTGCTGCGGTTGCACTTGCTTCATCATCATCTTTCAAAAGTTTTGTTTCCAATTCTTCTAGATGTATAGCTCCATCCTCCAAATTATCTTTCTCTGGGTTTTTGTCCCAAGTCAAATATGATATATCAGCACGAGCCCGCTCACAATAATGTGTCAACAACCTCAAGTTGTAGTGCACAAAAACCAAGTTTTTTGCCCAGTTTTCATTGAGGCTGTTTCTTCTCACATTATGGATGAAGCTATAGGTGCGCTCCAACACCTCTCTGCAGAAGAATTATTTACAACTTGTGAAAGCATATTTTTTGCCAATTTTGCCAAAAGTCCCTGGTCACCATATATGTCCCACCATGTGACAACATCCAATCTATCCCTATCTTCCATTGCATGCAAAGAACCAAACACTCCAGTGCTAGTGAAGTATTTGCCTAATTCTCCACACAATTGAGCACACTCTTCCTTGTCAGGGACTAGCTTGTCTAATTTTGTCATATAACTATTTTGTACCTTTGGAACTATATAGGGTTTGGTCTTAACCCTAGGTGCAGGTTTGCCCAACCAAAATGGAGAGTAGTGTTTT
Organism: Pinus albicaulis; assembly: GCA_034641835.2. Lineage (NCBI taxonomy): Eukaryota > Viridiplantae > Streptophyta > Pinopsida > Pinales > Pinaceae > Pinus > Pinus albicaulis. The sequence goes on from CM076569.1 coordinate 983,253,717, forward strand.
GGCATAAGGATATATGCCAAGGCTGTAATATCCCCAATTTTGTTTTCTCATTTAATAGGATTGACAAAGTTATTGGGGAAGTGCTAAGCCTAACACAATTTTGTAATTTGGGCATTGGAGACATTTTGGGTATGTGAGACTTAGGAGAAATCGAAAATCCCAACCCTAGTGGAATGTGGGGGCCACCCCTCATGGAATACACACCCCTTGGAGGAAAAGCCAATTGTGTGGGAAGGAGGTCGAAATAGTTCGCTAAGGGACCCACAAGGAAAGGTGAAGCAACAATTATAAATAAGGGGTTGAAGGCAACATAGAGTATTTTTTGATAATTTTCCATTTACACATTGTTGCACAAGTTGTTTAGTGGAGTCACAGGTGGTGTTTAGCACTAGAGGTTTCCAAGGGGAAATCTCACCCTTTTCTTCGGTGGACCACGAGTGCCACCCTAGGGAGGCAAATTATACTCTTCTTTGGTAGCTGGGAGGATACCACGCAATAGCACGAATTTCGAGCATCGGTGGGACACAGAAAAGGAGCTACGTAGGGCTTGGAGTGGTATTGTGCCAGAGAGAAGAGATTTGTTGTTTCTCGATTATTTTCTCACACAAATACTTGTCGAAAGGAGGAAATTCCCAGGAGTAGAGGTGCATTTCTCAGTAGAATGAATTGGGGTGGCTAGGTCTACGTCTTTTTCCCGGGGACTGCGCAAATGGTTGTGGAGCTATTGGTGGGGTGGCTCGGTGAGTGGATTGAGGAGTTGGAATTATTTGGGATTTGATTGGAGGGGAATTGGAAGAGAGTTCCTAACCTTTGAGGAGCAGGAAACGCCTCAACTATCATAGGTGACATTTTCCAGCAGTAGAGGAGGGCCAAGCATTTTGGGGTCAATTTTGAAGCATCAAAACTAGGACAAACCCTTTCTAGGTTTATTGAGGAGAGACCAAGATTAATTTGGAAAAATTTCTGGGCAGATTTGAGAGGTGGCTCCCAACTCAACCAACAGCTAGAGGAGTTAGGGGCAAATGGGCTGAAAGTCCGAGGTCAATATTTGTTCAATTCCTTCGCAGGTTTTTGTGATTTATTGGAGGAGAGCCCGGGGTTAATTTTACAGAATTTTCTGAGCACCAGAGGAGGCCCTAGTAGCCTATTCTTGCAACCAAAAGTGAAAATTTCAAAGGTACAACTTAGAGCTTGGTTGGGGACAACCACACTTATGTCCGAGCAGCTAATGTCATCACCTGGGCATTGTTAGCTTGCCTCGAGAAAGCCCAGGTGCATGCATTCTGATATTATATTATACCCAACATTTATCTTAATAAAATGGCTCAACTTAGCGTAGATTTTGGCATTTTATGGGTGTTTAATGTGGTGTAATTTTATGTATGTTTTTTCTATGTTTGCTTTGTTTATCATTGTAAATTTCCATCAGGAATATTACAGTGGCATCAAAGTCATGATCTTGGCCAGCTGTGGGGTAGCCAATTAGATTAGGAAAGATTTGTGCATGTATACACAATGACAGGTTAAACCATAGAAAAGCCATGGCACAAGGAGGATTTAATATACGCGAATTCTTGACGTAGCTGATGAAGGTGTCAAACCAAATCTATCCTCTTCCTTATAAAAGAGACACTAGAGATGCATAGGCCATGGGGGTGCAACGATCTACATAGGGTTGTGGGGAGCAAGTAGATACACCTAGTGTGACGCAGGGGTCACCCGTGTTGGAGACTCCCTTGATTGTGCCGGTTGACATTTTAGTGTAGAGAGGAGCATATCCCAGTAGTGCCATCCATTGAGGTGGTGACCGAGGTTGTGCCCAAGTTTTTTGGTGATCGCAGCACACAACAGATGGATGAGGTGCCAGGAGATACAAAGGTATTAGACGATGGCCGTACACAACAGTGTCGTTAGTTTCAGACCGACCTTCTAGCAATAAAAAGGAAGGCCATGTCAGTATGAGAGGCTATTCTATGGCAAAAAAAGGAGATGGTGTGAAAATTTCAACTTGAAATCCTACTGCATTATCCGATGTTATTTCTTCTACTTATTATTCAGAAATAAATTATTTGCATAAATCTCTTCAGTAAATATCGAAATAAATTCAAATGCAGACTTCACCATATAATTACTGAGCAAAACAATAAGGAAAATACTAGTGCACAAATGACACAGATATTTTGGACAATTGTCTCCGGAAAAAACCCAACGTGGGAAAACTGATGCAGCAGATGAGGGTTTCTATTATTCAACAGTAATCTTCTTGTACAATTTACAATCAACAATGACAAAGAGAAAATTTCTATGATAACACTTGAGAACCTTCTCACAAAAATAGTCTAATGAGAAATGACCTTGGAAGGATCCTCCTGGACCTCCTGCGTCACCATTGCACAGGGTCTGGGTGGGCACTGCGTAGAAATGCGTCACCCTTCTACGCTGTTCCCTTTTTTCCCTTGCACTGTCTCTTCTTGCCACTGCGTCACTTGCTCTTGTGAAAACTTCTAAAAGTTTACTTTATGCAGAAATCTACTGTTAGATCTGGTTATGCTTCTCCTACTTAGATAAGTTAGTAATGTTGAAAATTCAGATTAACATCGAAGCAAACACATAACAAACTTTCACCGATTCATATCTAGAAAAGTACATGCACACATAGACAAAGTTACACAAGATTTTCTGGACAATAGTCCCCAGAAAAACCCAACGTGGGAAAACCGGTCTTCTCGCTGGTGGAGGGTGTTTATTATTAAGTAGTTTTCTGAATACAACAAATTTGGTTACCACATTGGTAAACTCGAGAAAGAAAAATATAGTTCTGTAGCTAACCTGATGTCATGAAGCCAAAACGTTGACTGATCCACACCCTGAAACGAGATTTACAAGACTCAGCCAGATTCTGGCCCCAACGCTGCCCCTGAAGCCCCTCGTCAGTATCTTCAGCCTCTGTGCTAGCCTGGAGAGGGCTGCGTAACCCTAGAATGGGTGATGCAGACCCTACGCTACCCCTGAGGGTCTCTGCTTAACCCAGATTGGTTTCTTGCTACCCAACGCTGCCTAGGAGGGACTGCGTAACTAAAGCTGCTTTTGCGCTATGCAACTACTGCCCTCTTTGCTGCTGCTATCTCTGCTTCTCTATGCTTCCTCTTGAAGCTGCTCTTTGCCTTTTGCTGATTCTAGGCATTGGGATCAGATCATCCCCTTTGCCTAAACTACCACTCTCTACAGTTGAAACACTTCTGGAAATTCTTATCAAACCACGCCCTAGATTTTCAATGTAACTTCAGTGCTCTGCCTCTGTGTGTGTTCTCCAAATGACCCCAAGCCTTTCCTTTATACTTTTCTCGTTGGGAAACCAACGACCATGATTAGATCTTGAATCGATGGCTAAGATTAAAAGAAAGCTTGATCCGTGTTACTTAAGACAATTTCATCACACGTTTTAATTAATTACCTTTAATAATTTAATTTTCCTAGGTTAGACTTAGGGTCCATAATTAAAATTATTAATTAATTAATTATCTCCCAAACTGGATGAAATTTCCTAAATCCCTTTCTAGGTCTTAGAGATTTCATGTACTCTAGTCCCTCCACAAATTGTGGGAGCTAGAGCACATCCGATGCTATCCCATCGCTCAAGAAAACTCAACACTCCCTCTTAGCGAGGAATGTGCTCTAGTACAAATTCTGCTTCACTCTGAAGCTCTGCACTGATCTCTGGTGTGGGTCTCTACACTGATGCTGGACCTGCTGCCCTTCATCACTGTGCTGCTGCTGCTATTTTGTATATTTTCCCATGATGCTGCCACCGCCATTGCCACATCTGTACTGCATCTCCCTCTCAATTTGCTGCATCTGTGCTGTCATCTGCTGCACTTCATCGTCAGTTGCTAAGAGAAACAATTGAATCTTCTGCCCAATATTTTTCAGACAAGTCAGTTGGGCTACATCCTCATCACTGAAGCTCTATCTGCTGCTGATCTATGCTGTCATCTGGAGGATGATGCGTAGCTACAACTCTGCATTACGTAAGTAGACTCCCTCTGCACTGCTGAAGTCACATCAGCCCCTTGTACTGAAATCTCTCACGTTGCTACTGAGTTGCGCTGTCCTCCTGAAGCCTTCTACTTTGCTGCAACTTTGCTTTGCGTAAGCAACTCTGCTCTACGCTGTTGAAGTCACATCAACCCCTACGTTGTTGCTGCTACATCTGCACTGCGCTGCTCCTTCCAGCCTTTAGATTCGCCCTTGCTTCATCCGTGATTCTCTGCACCAACTACTCCACTTGTCCCGCTATTGTCTTAAGGCTCTCGTAGCTCGAATGTGATCCAAGAGATGAGCTGCTCAAGGATCCAACCTTCACTCTGTAGCTGCTCTACAGATCCATGTCGCCCCACTTTCGTGGTTCATGAGCGTTCATGGCTACATCGTCTTCTGACCCATCATCTGACACAACAACCTTGGAAGTAGAAGCTTCCTTGTCCTTCTTTTTCTGTGGACAATTGCTGGCGAAATGCCATAGTTCACCGCACTAGAAACACTTGATCTTGGATAGATCACGCTTCTTCTTCCCTTGCTGCCTCTTTGATGCCAAGGCTGCATCATCTTCATCTTCCTTCTTCAACTTACTGGATCTCGTGTTTTACTGCTTCTTGGTGAATCTACGAAGTTCTTCTTGACGCATGATTCCCACAAGTTGTCCCAGTCGGGAAGGTCCGCTCTGCCCAAGACACTTTAGACAAAGGTTTCCCATTTTTCTGTGACCACATTGAGTGCAGTCCTTACCATCACATCATCCCCTTGGTCATCATGAATGACCGCATAAGAGTCTCCAGAAGCATCTTCCTCTGGTTGGACTTCCCCTCATATAGCATCGTTAAGGCCTTCATGGCGATGAAAGATGGCCTTCCTGTCAAATAAGTAAGGACTTCCCAAAACAATACTTGAAATATCAAGCGGCACCACATCAAGTTCAACTGTGTCAATAAAGTGTGCAGTTATTGCAAAGTGCAATATGCACTTCCTTGAGACTTGCAAATTGGCATCCCTGCATATCCATCCAAGTGGATAAGGCTTCGGATGTGGAATGGTATCAAGTTTAAGTTGTTTGACCAAGTCTTCAAATATGAGATTATCTTGTGACCGACTGTCAAACAGTGTGTCAATTTTTGTATGTTTTGAAATTACCCTCACATGGAAGAGCTCTATCCTCTTCTTTTCTTCATGAGAATATTTGTGACAATTTAAAGAGCTAGAACTGGGAATTGTGTCTTGCACCACTTCTTTCTCCTTGATTTTATTTAAAACCATGGCTATGCTTTTTGTCTCATCTCCTGAGTCTGACCCTAAGTCTTGCTCAATTATTGCTACAATTTTCTCCTTTTCTTTGGTCTTGTTTTTGTTCTTATATTTTTCTGGTTTCAGTTCAGGATGAAGCTTCCAACAATGATCTTCATCATGACTTGTCTTTGAATAGTTCTTGCAAAAGAACTTTCCTTTTTCTTTTCTTGAATTTGAAATTCTTTTCTTTCCTTTGTTTTTGAAATTACTATCCTCATTCAAAGCATCAAAAGCATAATTTCCTCTAGCTTCTAAATGTGTAGCCTGGACACAGACTTCATCTAAGCTGGTAGGATTAAACATTAGGATAGTATGTTGAAGGTAACTATGAAAACCTCCTATGTATTTTAACAAGGTGTCTTGACTTTGTAAATCTACCCCAAGTAAGAGTGCTCTCCTTCTAAATTCTTGGGTATAATCTTGCACATTTTGTCCCTTAAGTTGCCTAAAATTTTGCCAATTCATGATTGCCTTCTGAATATGAGCAAGGGGATAAAACTGTTTCTTAATAGCAGTAATAAACTCAGTCCATGTTAGAGTTATCTTACCATGCTTCTTGATTTCCTCCCTGGTCTTGGCTTCCCACCAAACCAAAGCTGCTCCATCCATTCTCAATGAGGCTAATTGGATTTTTGTGTCATCATCATGTAGATTCTGAATCCTTAGATATACTTCCAGTTGTCTAATCCAGTTATCCAATTTTTCTGCATTCACATCACCATTAAACATTGGCAACTCAAATTTTACATCAAGCTTTAACAAAGGATTTCTAAGAGATGTTTTTGTTTTGTGTGACTGATTAACAAAAGTGGAAGAGGATGTTGTGGAGGAAGAGGATGACGATGGAGATGGTGGATCACCATTTCCTCCATTCCCTTTCTTAGACTTCTCATTGTCTTTCTTCTCTCCTGAAGAATCTCCTTCTTCTCTTTGGTTTCTAGACCCTTCTCCAACAATCCTATCATTTCTTTCCTGATAGAGGATCCTAACCATCTCAGTCATATCCAAGAAAGCTTTTCTAGAAACTTTTTCTTCTTCCTTGGGATCCATTTCCTCATGTACTTCTCCTTCTATGGAAGACATGTTTGTGGTTGATTCTAAGGCTAATGAGGATGAAATGGAAGGTGGATATAATGGCACCCTAGCCCTCCTTGGTTGAGGATTATCTTGTTCTCTAACCAATTGACCTTCCCATCTTTTCAATTTCAGCCTAGTAAGCATCAAATTTGCAAAACAACACAATTTTATTGCACAAAATTCACAAACTCTTGAGAAAAACCTAAAGCTCTGATACCAATCTGATCTGAAATGTGTGAAAAAAATATTTCTTATACAGAGATAGACAGTAGGGGCTTTTACTGGTTATTTCACCTTTACTAGAAAGGATGAAACCAGAAGCTTATGGCCCTCTTACTGGCTCTGCCTAAAGAAATATGAAGTAAACACTAAAACGATCTGGCAATGAAAGTATTTGTTTCTGTTTGTAAAGTATTCATTAACCAATTTTTATGTGTGAATAAGCAAGTTAAGGTATTATGCAATTGAAGTAATGTGGTTTGAAATGGAACAAATGAGTTTTGATCACTGTATAAGTTTCATTGGGAAAAGTGGACTTATTAAAAATTATTGTTTAATGTAGTAAACTCTGTAAATAAGCAGCAAAATGCACAACATAACAGTAAGCATTTGTTTAGCAGTTCACCCATCTCTTGGGCTACATCTGCTGGGTCCAAAAGCCTCCAAATAGGCTTTTCCCTCTTTTATTAATGCTCAAAGTAAGTATTACACCATGAAGAAAGCCTCAAAAGGCTAAAATAGCTGCAAATTTAGAATCAGAGTGCTAGAAACAGTGAAAATTGACTATTCATTCACCTCAAATAGATGAACATAGCCCAATACAGCTGATCATTCCCTTAGCCCTAGTGGCTCCACAATCAAATTCGCTGATAAAATCACTGACAGAGTGCCCTGATGGCTCTGCAACCTGTTCCAACAGCTTCAGAATGCTTCAATACCCCCAAATCAAAAAAAAATCCTTCCAATTGGACTTCCCTAGCCAAAGTTATGGTCCACTAAAGTTTTTGCCCAGTGTCCCCTTGAAAAGCTCCACTAAATGTGGAAGACTGCAGTTAGCTCCGACAAAAATGGGGACGGGCACTAAAATTTTGGCACTCCGCCAATTTCCCGCCAGCACTAAGGGCTAAAGTTAAGGGCCTTATCCATAAGACCGAAGTTCTGGGCGCTATTTGTGACGTAAACCTTGGAATAATGCGGTTGAGACTTTAATATATATCCGCAATTTAAATATGTTTCCGCACCATATTCCCAACCGTTCAAACGGTTAAATGCACCAATTGTTTGAAGCCCAGAGTTCCTGCGGTATGGTTTTATGCAGAGGGGGCTGGTTGGCACCGCCCAAACCACAATACAGTTTAAATATAATGTCGATCTGATGCTTTAACAAGCACTGCCCGTGGCCCAATGGTTGGGCCGCTTGGATGTTACCCCCCCCCCGACCCGGGGTCAATTCCTGCTGCGACACAAACAAAATTTTTGAACCATATTTCGTTGTAACTTGGGGCCATGTGGCGGCCTCCGGGCTGGTCACATGACGCCCTCTGATTGGCCGCCATCGAAATATTCTGTAGAATATTTTGTGGAATATTCTCAAAATATTCTTTGGAATATTTTCTTTTTAATAAAATATTTTGTAAAGTCAATTTTGGCCATTTTTTTTACTGAAATTGGAAAACTTCAAAGCTGAATAACTTTCTCATACAACGTCGGTTTTCAGTTCCGTTCACATCTGCAGGATCATTTTTCCGAGCTCTTTCCAGTCGTTCTGGTTTGGATCAATTCTGAGCAACTAATTTTTTGAGCATTTTTCCATTAAGGACTTGATCTCCTGATCATTCGCTCTGCCCAAAACACTTTGGACAAAGGTTTCCCACTCTTCCATGACTGCATTGAGTGCAGTCCTTACCATCACATCATCCCCTTGGTCATCATGAATGATCGCAGACAAGTCTCTAGAAGCATTTTCGTCTGGACGGACTTCCCCTCATATAGCATTGTTAAGGCATTCCACATATCATTAGCTGTTTTCTTTTTAGCTATATGTGGAAAAATATGGTCCTTAACTCCATCCATTATGAGCCGCTTGGCATGTGCCACAACTTCCTCATGCTTCTTTAGGGGATCTTCATCGGTCGGCGTGGCCAGGACCTGTTCTGCATGGTCTCTTAGACGATATGCCTCCAAGATTACTAGGATTCTGGCCTTCCAAACTGCAAGGTTGGACGGGCCATCCAACCTATCCTAATCACATAGTCCTTGAAGTTCCATCTGCTCAGTAAATCTGTCGGAACTCCTCCTCTCTACACTAGAGATTTGGATCTAGTGTCCTTCGCGAAACAAACACCCTCTGCTCCCTCTAACAACTGATTTCCTCTCTTGGAAATTTTCCAAATCAAAAGATTCAACTCTCTTCGATCCACTGACCAATTTGTAGGTTTCTTTGGCTAGAAACCCTCTGAGAAGCTGATCTCCTCCCACTCTTTTTCACTAGTGCTTAGGATAAATTTTGAAGCTTCTGAAATTTAACCCCACCAACACCTTCTAAAGTTCTGCAGCTCTGCTTCTGGCACTTCTGAACCCGACAACTTCAGATTTGCATCACCCTAGCTGGCCTCTGCGTGAGCGGACAATCCCAATGCTACTTCTGCGTAGTAAGTACGTGGGCCTGCGTGGAGACAACGTAGGACTGCGTCACCTTGACCTCTGCGTGGCTCTGCTCCCTCTGAAACTGCGTTGCCCCTTTAGATCTAGCTTTCTGTTGTTGCTGCTGCTCTCTCTGCTGCTTTTTGCAGCAAGATTCTTTAGTGTTTTGCTGGTGACCCTGCTAGATCTGCAATCCCTATGATACCATGTGAAAATTTTTGAAATTTTACTTTATGCAGAAATCTACTATTAGATTTGGTTATGCTTCTCCTACTTAGATAAGTTATTAATGCTGAAAATTCAGATTAACATCGAAGCAAACACATAACATACTTTCAACGATTCACATCTAGAAAAGTACATGCACACATAGACAAAGTGACACACAAGATTTTCTGGACAATAGTCCCTGGAAAAACCCAATGCGGGAAAACCAGTCTTCTGGCTACTGAAGGGTGTATATTATTAAGTAGTTTTCTGAATACAATAAATCTGGGTACTACACTGGTAAACCCGACAGAGAAAAATATAGATCTGCAGCTAACATGTTGTTTTGAAGCCAATACGTTGACTGATCCACACCCTCAAATGGGATTTACAAGACTCAGCCAGATTCTGGCCCTAGAAACCCCAGCGCTGCCCTTGAAGCTCCTGTATCAGTCTCTTCAGCCTCTGTGTGCCTCAGCGCTGGCCTGGAGAGCACTGTGTAACCCCATAATGGGTGACGCAGACCCTATGTTGCCCCCGAGGGTCTCTGCGTAACCCAGATGGGTCTCCTGTTGCCCAACGCTGCCCTAGGAGGGACTGCGTAGCACCTGTATAGTTGAAGCTGCCTATGCGCTGTGCAGCTGCTACCTCTGATTCTCTGCGTTGCCTCTGGACGCTGCTCTCTGTCTCTTGCTGATTCTAGGCACTTGGATCAGATCATCCCCTTTTCCTTAACTACCCCTCTCTGCCGCTAAAACACTTTTGGAAATTCTTAGCAAACCACGCCCTAGAATTCTAGTTTAGCTTTGGTGCTCTGCATCTGTGTGTGTTCTCCAAATTACCCCAAGCCTTTCCTTTATACTTCTCTCATTGGGAAACCAATGACCATGATCATATCTTGAATTGATGGCTAAAATTAAAAGAAAGCTTGATCTGTTTGACTTAAGACAATTTCATCACATGTTTTAATTAATTACCTTTAATAATTTTATTTTACTAGGTTAAACTTAGGGTCCATAATTAAAATTATTAATTAATTAATTATCTCCCAAACATGATGAAATTTCCCAAATCCCTTTCTGGGTCTTGGAGATCTCATGTACTCTAGTCTCTCCACAAATTTTGGAAGCTAGAGCACATTCGGTGCTACCCCATCACTCAAGAAAACTCAACAAATCCTGCACCTCAGACTGCTGCTAAACCCTCTCTGCCTCTCCCCCACCTGCAACTCTCCCTCTAGATCAATTTTCTCTTGTTGAACTTCAGCCACTAAAAATATCGATTTACTCGTGCAACTGAGCATTTGCACTAGTGTGTTTTCCAAATTACCCTCAAGTTTTCCTTTATAATCTTCTCGTTGAGATACCAACGATCGAGATTAGATCTTTAATCAACGACTAAGATGATAACTTGACTTGATCTGTGTTTTCTAGAAGATTCACACTCTATTTTATTAATGCCCTTTAATTATTTAATTTCCATAAGTTTAGACTTGGGGTCTCCATTAAAATAATTAATTATTTTAATAAAACATGTTCCGAGTGGAATTTGCACAAACGATTTATGGGTTCTTTGGAATACATATGTATAAGCCTCTCCAAATTTTTTGAGACTTAGAGCTCTTCCGATGCTACCAAAAATTAACACTCCCTCTTAGCGAGGAAAGTGCTCTAACAATATGCTTGTTGCATACTGCTCTGACCTTGAAGCATCCTCTGCGCTGCTAATATCTGACAATATGTCCATCAACCTCTCTCCTGCTGTTGCTACTATACTGCTGCCCATGACACTGCCACTGCCACTACTGCATCCATACTACAACTCCCTCTTAAGTGTTGTTTCATCCGTTACTGAAACAGATTCTCAATCAACCCCATATTTTCCCTGAAGTGAACAAAATTTGTTCTCCCTAGGGCATTGGCGAGAATGTATGCTATCTGATCTCCTATGGAAATATACTGCAACTGTACTGCTCCCTGTTGAACACAGTCTTCGATAAAATGACACCTTATGTCGATGTGTTTCGACTGATCATGAAAAACAAGATTCTCAGAGAGCTTGACGCAACTCTGATTATAACATAGAACACTGATCGCCTCCATCTTCCTTTGGAATAAATTCACGAGTAGTTTTCTAAGTCATATGGACTCACACAAAGCTGTGCTAGCTGCCATATACTCTGCTTCAGCTGTGCTCAGTGCTATAGACTTTTGCTTCTTACTGCACCAAGAGGTCATCCCTGGTCCAATGTTGAAGCAGTACCCTGTGGTACTTTTCCGATCTATCGAACTTCGTGCCCAATCTGCATCTGTGAATCCACGCAAAATGATGTCATCGCCTTGGGTGTATTTTAATCCATATTTGACTGTTCCTCGCACATATTATAGAACATGCTTAGCCACTGCACAATGCACCTTCTTCTGTTCTACCATGAACTGACTGAGGGAGTTAACAACATAGCAAATGTTTGGCTTGGTGCTAACCAAATACATGAGATGCCCTATGAGCTGTCTCTACAAGGTGGGGTCCACTTCCTTATCTTCAGTTGCATCAATTTTATTCCAGTTGCATCAATGGAGTAGCCATTGGTCTACAGTCCTGCATTCTAAATTTCTTTAGAATTTCTGTAGTGTATCTCCCTTGCCCAAGGAAGATTTCTCCCTTCTGCTGCAAGACTTCCAATCTTAGAAAATAGTGCATCAGCCCCAAATCCTTCATGTTGAATTCTTCTGCCAGATTCTTCTTGCAGTCTTTGATGAGCGTAGATGATCCTGTCAAAAACAAATCATCTACATACAAAATCAAAATCAGAGGTTCATTCTCTACTGTGAGATAGTAGAGATTGGGATCAATGTCACTCTTAACAAATCCCATCTGCTGCAAGTATCCATCAATTTGACTATACCATGCTCTAGGTGCCTATGTAAGTCCATAAAAGGCTTTATTCATCCTGCATACATGAGTTTTCTTCTCATGTGTTTCGAAGCCTTTTGGCTATTTGATGTAAACCTCTTCTTCTATCACCCTGTTCAGGAATGCAATCTTGATGTCCATTTGGTGAATCTCCCATCCCATCTACCTTGCAAGGGATATAATGGATCTAATAGAGGTATATCTGGCTACCAGGGCGAAGGTTTCTTCATAGTCTATCCCTTCTTTTTTAGCATACCCCTTGGCCACGAACCTGGCCTTGTACTTCTCTACACTTCCGTCTGATCTTTCCTATGGTCTAGGTACGACTTCCCATACATCATTGATCATGATAGAGCTGTATTCCTCTACCATAACATCCACCCAAACTTGATGCTATGCGGCCTCCTGAAAGTTAGAGGTTTCTACCAATTCTTGGTATCTATCAACTGTCTATGTTGCCTTTTCTCTGTTCTAGGAGCCTTAACAAACTCCTTTGCGTCCCTCAACGTTTTTCGTAATTCTATGTTGATTCTGGTAATGGTAGTGGGTGGCTCAATCATATCTTTTTCTTGCTGTCCCATCTACTATGAGCTATCTGGATTTTATTCTCTTGAAGAAATGCTAGTACTAGTCACAATGCTAGATCCTGATGGTTGCCCATCTGCTGGATCTTCTCCTAGTTGCCGTTGGACAAGAGCTTCATCCTCAAACTGTTCTTTTGTAGGCATTTCACGGGATTTTCTGAAGGCTCGATCCTCCATGAATTTCACATCCCTCCTTACTACCACTTTCATGTTACCTGGAATGTAGATTCTATATGCCTTGGATGTCTTGCTATATTCCACGAGATACCCTTTCTCAACAGTCTGTAGTTTGCTCCTCTTCTCATCTGGAACATGACTATACACCACACTCCCAAAAATCATGAGGTGACTTACCTATGGCTTCGTCCTTGTAAAGACACTCTCGGGCGTTGTCTTGTCCAATGCTCTGTGAGGGGTCTTGTTCTGGATATATAACTCTGTGCTGCATGCTTCTGCTCACAGAAATCTAGGAAAATCCTGGTCATACAACATCGTCTTTTCTTCCCCATCAATAGTCTTATTTTTCCATTCTGCAACTCCATTTTGCTTCGGATTGTAAGGATCTGTCCATTCTCTTTTGATGCCCTCCCTTGTGCAGAAGTCTATGAATTCTTTATCAATATATTCACCACCATTATCTGAATGCAATACTTTGATTTTCTTCCCAGTCAGGTTTTCAACCAGAGCTTTGAATTCTTTGAACGGATCAAAGACCTCATCCTTGGTCTTTATGAAGTAAATCCAATTCTTCCTGGAATGGTCATCTATGAAAGTGAAAACATATTCACGTCCACCAAGAGCTTTAGTGGACATTGGTCTGTAGATATTTGAGTGTATTAGTCCTAATACACTTTTTGCCCTATTGTTGCTCCTGGAATATGCTGCTTTTGCATATTTGCCTAATACACACCCTCTGCACACGCCATCCTGTTTGGTACTAAGGACTAGAACTCCCGCAACTATTTCTCTGAGAATTCTCAAAGCTCCATGGTGTAGATGCCCCATTCACCTGTGCCATAGTTCATTGAGATCTGATTCGTCGCTTATATTGTTGCCTATCAGTGCCATTGGAGACTCAAGCTGCAACTTGTATAGTCTGTTGCTTCGAGTCCCAATCTAAGCCTTCTTCCAGCTTGGATGCTTGATGCAAAATTTTCTTTCAATAAAGTATACATCATATCCCTTGTCCTGTAATTGAGATACTGAAAGTAAATTAATTCCCATACCTGGCACATGCAACACATTAGTGGCTCAGAGACTTTCTCCTGCTTCTATCTGAAATGCTACTGCCCCTTTTCCTACAGGGGTACACATTGTATTGTTTCCCATAGTAATTTGGAAGTCCATCTATTCTTCTTGATAGCTAGAGAAATTCTTTCTTTCCCCAGTCATGTGGGTTGAAGCCTCGCTATCAATATACCAATCATCGGATGATGCAGTGTTGGATAATCACGCACATTCTTCTTCCAGCCTAAAGGCCAACTCTGATAAAACTTGATCTTCCATCTTCTCTGTGCTTTTCCCTTCTCCGACAGTTTCTGCAAAATGAATGCATAAGCCCTTTGGGGTACAATTTTCTGCCAAAGCAACCCCATGAGTTCCCCTTTGGCGTAGATCCGCCTACTTTCTTGCCTAGCCTTGCTCTAATACCATGTGAAAATTTCAACTTGAAATCATATTGCATTATATGATGTTATTTCTTCTACTTATTATTCAGAAATAAGTTATTTGCATAAATCTCTTCAGTAAATATCGAAATAAATTCAAATTCAGACTTCACCATATAATTACTAAGAAAAATAATAAGGAAAAAACTAGCACATGAATGACACATATATTTTGGACAATTGCCCTCGGAAAAACCCAATGCAGTAAAACCAGTGCAACATATGCAGGTTTCTATTATTCAGTAGTAATCTTCTTGTTCAATTTACAATCAACAGTAACAAAGATAAAATTTCTATATAATATTGGAGAACCTTCTCACAAAAATAGTCCGATGAGAAATGATCTCGGAAGGGTCCTCTTGGACCTCTTGCGTCACCATTGCGCAGGCTCTGCGTGAGCACTGCATCACCCTTCTGCGTTGTTCCCTTTTTTCCCTTGCGCTGTCTCTTCCTGCCACTGTGTCACTTGTTCCTGCACCTCAGACTGCTGCTGAACCCTCTCTGCCTCTCCTCCACTTGCAACTCTCCCTCTGGATCGATTTTCTCTCATTGAACGTCAACCATTGAGAAGATTGATTTACTCGGGCAACTGAGTATCTGCACTAGTGTATTTTCGAAATGACCCTCAAGTCTTCTTTTATAATATTCTTGTTGAGATATCAACGAACGAGATTAGATCTTTAATCAATGAATAAGATCATAACTTGACTTGATCCGTGTTTTCTAGAATATTCACATGATGTTTTATTAATTCCCTTTAATTATTTAATTTCCCTAAGTTTAGACCGGGTCTCCATTAAAATAATTAATTATTTTAATAAAACATGTTCCGAGTGGAATTTCCACAAAAAATTTCTGGGTTCTTTGGAATACATATGTCTAAGCCTCTCCACAAATTTTGAGACTTAGAGCTCTTCCGATGCTACCAAAAATCAACAGTTGGAGGGCATGAGAGTGGTTTGTCGAGTCAGCGACCAAGCTAGCTTATGTTAGGGAATGGTTGGATTCCTGTTAATTTTGGGCAACTAGGTCCAAAGTCCATATTGCACTGCTCATATGAAAATGGTCATACTTTTGTTGGATTCCTCTTTCATAGAGGTGCAAGATTGATCTAAATATCATCTTGATCGGATGAGAAAAAAATTTCTTTTAAATTTATTTTCCACATGTGCAAGGTCGACCATATTTGTAATGTAGGTTCACATGCTTAATAGATGTGTCACACACCCTCATTGATGGATATAAATTGGAGAGAATTGGAGGTCATTTCATCATCAACTCATCACACATTCTCTCATTGTGATCTGATTGGATCGATAGCCTTTGGAGGCCTTTTTCCCCTCACATGTGTGGAGCAAAGCTGTTGTTTTCTGCGGGTCTGTCTAGGGATTTTTACTGCAGTGTTGACCAGTGTTTACTGTGGTCAACCCTTAGTCGTTTGACCTCCAACTTCTGCCAAAAATCCGATTTTAGGAGGCCATACAGCTGGGCACTAAAATCGAGTAATTTTGGGCTGTTTGACTGAAGCCCTAATTCATTATGTTGATTTTTTTGCTACTGCATGCATTGAATTTTCTGTGCTGTCTTTGGGTTGAATAGTGTTGACTTGTGATGAGCTGTCTTTGAGGGCTGTGGTGTGATGCATGGAAGATTGGCTGACCGAGAAAGACTATGCTGGTTGAAGCATCCCGTTGACTGCCGTAATGCAACAATATCTCATATCTTTGCTGGACAAAAGGAATTGTAAATCTGATCTAATATTTGGCTTGTCTTCTATTGATCTATTATTGTGTTCTATCAACATTTTACTTTCAAGTTTATGTGATTTCTAGTTTGTATCAGGCCTTAGAAAGATTGAAGTAAAAGTGCATCAAGCATAGAACACCATGTTATCTAAATTTAACAATTCCCTAATGGTATAGTTAGAGGGCACATTGGAGAGTCTGAGCAACCCTCTTTAGGCATACATAGACGGGGCTAGCAACACTATTGGGTCACCTTTTCCCATTGAGAAAGAAAGAGACAGAGCTACCTAGACAGACCTCATGCATTGACCTGGATAGTAGGATGAGACAACCTCAGTTGCACAGGGTGAAACATCTGCATGTTGGGGTTGTCCTATGTGCAGGAGTTTGTGCATTCGATCCCCCTCTCAGAGTGGGATGGCGAGAGATTCTAAATTGGTACTCGGTGGAGTGGGATATGGAGATGGTGGTGGACCCGAGTATAGCTCAGCAGAAGCTTCCAGGCACTGGGGATACCAGAAGCCCAGAATGGCATTGGGATCCGGGTGGGAATACCTATCATTTCCCAAGTATGTCAGTTGACTACATCCTAAATGGTACAGTTGACTGAGTAGTTTAACGCGCACATTTTCTAGGGATGTTTCGGTCAGCACTAGTGGCCAATCGGTTTATGGGTAGACTCCTTGGGTTGTTTTGGTATGACGATTGTACACGGGATCACGAGATTATCAACAAACTCTGGCGGGAGTTTGTCAGAATAGGTGGCATTGGAAGACCACTAGACAGTGCCTTGTATGGAACTGGGGATTGTTCACATTTATATGGGGCACAAGGGACACAGAGGAGCTGAGTAGTGGTGGCATCGCTACTAGCACATAGGGAGGTTCACTTCTTGGGTCCCTTAGGGAGGATTTGGAGTGGAGATCCATTCATTGTAGGGTATGGAAATGCGACGATGGAGGTGATGATACCGATTGGGCGTGGGCCGACACGTAGGGACACAATTATAGGTCATCACATCCAGGGATGTGTGGGAGCATCTAGCGTTGAGCAGCGGTCTACAAGTAGGTGTGGAGATGCATGGCGGTGTGTCGTAGTGTGTTGGATTGCGTTGTGTAGTCGGGGTTGTCTTACATCGCATTGAGTACACGTGGGGAGTGACTGGTGCCATGACACAAATAGGGCATGGGACAGTATAGGATGGTATAGGGGTAGTCAGGGGTATCCGGTGGTGTACAAGGATAGGTTGCGACATACAGTGGCATACCGAGGAGTGTGGTGGTACTTGGTGCTATGCAGTGGCATATGGTGTGACACAATGAGCCCTTGGAGCGTTGCTTCCCATGAGACTTGTGGACATGGATAGACGAGGACACGGTTGAGCTCCTGAGGACACAATGTTCAACAGAGACAGGTCTTCCACTGGTTTATCATCGAATTCGTGGCAAACAGAGGGGCATCCATAGGGTTATTCTTTAGCACCCCTGCAAAATTTTGATCATACCCTTGTGTACCTACCCACCCATCACTCTCCAGTGCTTCTTACAGTCGCAAGGCATTTAGTTGCTACCCCTTGATGCCCTCTGTTCAGGCGGCAAGACATGGAGGGACCACCCTAGGTAGTTGGATGAGACACCGTGTGTCATGGATGGGAAGGAGGCTCTCCAGTTGGGACGTTTGGTGGAGGCACGAGCTGATGAATACCGGCTTAGGGACGATGTGGTTTATTGCCGAGGTGGCATAGGTTCCACTCCTGGGCTCACACGTTGGGAGTCGATTTTGATGGAAATGCATGATGCACTTTTGACGAGACAGTTTGAGGTGTCTTAAGAGCTTGAGAGACGGTGGATGGTAGAATTTGTCTAAAGGAGGGTACCCTGACTACGAGTAGCGTCCAGGTGTATCATCAGGAGTTGGTATAGTGGATTTCATTATGTGGTTTGGCAGGAGTAGGGCAAGTTTCCATGCGTGGGACAAACTCCCGATACTTGGGGTCCACCTAGGGGATACATACAGGGGTTAGATATGAGAATCAAATGGGTTCTAACAGGTAGCAGCGCTACACAACGACATATCGTGAGGAGTGGGAGTTATGAGCTCCTAGTATGGTTGGAGGATCTAGGGATCCAGTTGGCGGGTGGATCACTCCACTTTGTGATGAGTAGGGTCATGGCAGACGATGATCCAGTCCACCTTGGGTTTGACACATGGGGGATCACTAAGACCTCCACTGCATGGCGGGTTTGACTTATGTGAGGCTGAATTATCCTGTTTTTTCTCAGGGTCAAGACTGGAAATGGAGCAGTAGACATTGGCATCATAGAGATGCCTGGGCAGGATGAGCTTGGACTTCACAAATTTTTTTCCACTAGGCCCCAGGAAAGGGGGATATAGTCTGCGCACGATGGGGAGTATGTCATAGTCAGAGTAGCGCAACGTCAGCATAGTGGCACCTCTCCAAGATTAGCTGAGGAATCAAGCATTACAACTCTACACAACTTAATAACCTTTAGGGATGAGCTGGCTACTACAGGGAGAGATCATGAAAATCTTCCATTAGGCTTTAGCAAGTCACGGATGGAGTGGGGGACTTCATTAGCATGGCAGGTTGGTCAGTAGGATTATATTAGGAGAACCTCATGTGAGCGAGACACTATCTCTACAGGGATTAGGTGGTATCTTTGAGGGTTTACTCTTGGAGTGCATGGGATGGACTACATGTTATGACAACTTCACGATGAGTTTGGCATAGGGCCACATTATCATGATCCCCTACTCATTGATGCTATGCAAAGGGCTTCTGGTACTTATACCAGGAAGGATAGTGAGTGGAGCAGAGGGGGATTCATGTTGGACAGGATGGCTTGGGATCCTAGTATTGAGGGATTCCTTCGTGTCATGACAGTGTAGACGACAAGGATGATTCAGTGGTGCATCTGGGATCCTGGCACATTTTTTAGTGACAGTGAGGGATCAACAACTAGAGAGGATGTTTGTTCAATGTAATATTCTGAATAAGAAATAAACAACAATATAAAGCAACATAAACAATAACTACAACAAATAGAGAGACATCATGAAAAACATTGGAAACATGGATAAATAATGAGCCATTTTATTATAATCTGAAAGATAAAACTGTGTACAAAGGTGATCTGAATGATGGCACCTTGGCTTGCTCAAGGCAAGCTGGAAATACTCTCAGAATCTCCTAGTGAATAACTTCTCTCTCTATGACTACGTAACTCCCTGATGCTGCTGCTGCTGTTGCTGGAACTGCTGCCTCTGTCTGGAATGGAGCTGCTCTTTGGGGCTGTTCTCCTGCTCAGAAAAATATGAAACTCTGGATATGAGCTCTCCTTTAATACCCTGAAAAAACCTAGGAAGGAATCCTGGAATGGCTGACCCCGGAATTTGACCTCCCTTGGAAAATCACACACTCCAGGTGAGTACACTGGCCCTGAACTAAGAAATTGCAACTGATGGCCTCCTCCTACTGCAAAATATTATTTGTGAATGACCGATCCCTTCACACTACTCCCGAGCTGAAATCCCTTCTCTCCCTTCTCTCCCGATGCTTCCTCCTCCCAAGACTGTGTAATCCCTGAGTGTGACTGCATTGCCTTAGTGATTGTGTGCTCCTGGCTGAAAGGTATCACGTGCTTTGCTCTGGAAACCAATGGTGGGTCTCCTCACCTGAGCGAGCACTCAAAGTCCCCCGAGGCTGAGGTTGGGATCTCCGCTCGGAGACACCTGCTTGCTGAACAACACTTGCAGACTTCACTAAACAGCGTAAGTGTGCTCAATGTATGAAAGACATAAAATCCGAAGATGCATAATAGAACGAAGGAATGGTTAGCCTCCCCCTCCTTTTATGCTTGAGAGCCTAGCTCTCCCTTGGGCCCCACTCAACTACGCTATCCCTCCTTGGCCACGCTATCCCTACCAACTGCGCTGTCCTAGCCCACGTTGCCACTGCGCTACCTCTACGCTGTCCCTCTCCGTGCGCTGTCACTTGGCTCCCCTGGGCTCCATACTGCAATCTGAATTTATCTAAGTGACTTTAGGGAGTTACTTTCTCCTAAGTGTGGGTTATGGGTCCCATCACCCCCTTTATTTCTTGACTAAAAATTAGAAAGGAAAAATCTGAACAAAATTAATATTGTCAATTAACTGCTGCTAATTGGGAATATTACGGTCCTCCTTGCCAAAATGTTGCTTGTCCTCAAGCAACTGCAAATATGGATGCTGCAAAATCTTCTCACTCTCCCAAGTGGCATCCTCATCTGGCAAGTTCCTTTGACATACCTCGCACTCCCTGAGATGTCGTAGTACATCTCCTTGAGGCCTCTCCAAGAGAACTTCTCCTTGATAGCCCTGTAGGTCTTCGTGAATCCCTGATGGCCCGAAAATGGTGAGTCATGGGAGGCATGCAATATCTTCTCGTTGAGCCGATAACCCCCAGTCAAGAAGATCCTGTCCCAGAAGTAAATAACCTCATCCATCACTCTGTACCTCCCATTTGTGACCTGGCCATGCAACACCTCACAAGAAAAATGGTCCTTGGAGTACTCTACCAGTAGCTGAGCCTTCCAGTCCGTGTTTATGCTCATCAAGGATAACACTTCCAGTCTGCGTGGTAGAGCATCAGCCACCACGTTGTTCTTCCCTTTGACATACTCAATGTCAAAGTCATATGTCTGGATCTAAGTGACCCACTTCTACTGCCTCTCCTGCAACTGCTTCTCCTCTAGGAAAAACCGGAGGCTGTTGTGGTCAGTCCTCATCCGAAACCTGTTGCCCACCAAGTACTGCCAGAACTTGGCCAGTGCATGCATAATGGCCAGCATCTCCTTGTCGTATATGGGATACAACCTCTCATGCAACAACAACTTTATGCTCTTGAAAAATATGGGGTGGCCTTCCTGCATAAAAATTGTGCCCACTCCCTCTCCTGAAGCATCACACTCCAAGATGAAGGGCGACGTGAAATCCGACAAAGGCAACACTGGGCAGCTAATCATCACCTCCTTGAGCCTATCATAGGCTCTCTGTGCTTTATCAGTCCAATTGAATGCCCCCTTTTTGGTGAGATATGTGAGGGGTGTAGCAAGATGGGAAAATCCCTTGACAAAATTTTGGTAGTAGGTGCAGATGCCTACAAACCCCTGGAGTTCTGTCACATTCTTCGACTCCAGGCATTCCCGGATGGCCTGGATCTTCTCCTTGTGGACTCTCACTCCATCCACATTAATGATATGCCCCAAATAGAGCATCTCTATCAACCCAAACTTGCACTTGGAGAGCTTAGAGTAGAAGTGCTACTCCTCCAAGATACATGGTACAACCTCAATGTGCTGTAAGTGATCCTCCCAAGTACGACTGTATATAAGAATATCATTGAAGAACACCAACACAAACTTCCTCAATTGACCATGAAATATGTGGTTCATAGAAGACGGGAAAGTGGCTGGTGCGTTGGTTAGCCCAAAGGGCATCACCAAAAACTCGAAGTGGCCATAATGGCATCTGAAAGTAGTGTTGGGGACATCCTGGTCCCTCACTTGGATATGATGGTATCCTGACCTTAGATCGATCTTGGAGAATAATTTCGATCCCCTCATCTCATCCATCAACTTGTCAATCCGCGGAATGGGGTATCAATTCTTCATTGTTTTCTTGTTGAGAGCCTAGTAGTCAATGCACATCCTCAATGTGCCATCCTTATTCTTCACCAATACAAAAAAAGAAGCAAATGGGCTAGTACTGGGCCTAATGTGTCCCAGTGATAAGAGCTTGTGAATGGCTCTCTCAATCTCATCCCTGTAGGCTTTGGGATGCCTATAGGGTGTGGTGATCACAGCCTGAATACCCTACTCAAGCTCAATGGTATGCTCAAATCCCTGGTCCAGTGGCTATCCTGGTGGTATATCCCCAAAAATCGTGGAATAACTGACCAAAATTGACTGAACATATGGGTGAACTGCCTGCCCTGTGGCCCCTGCCTCTGAAACATGCAGCGCCACTACCCACTCTATGTCTCCCTTTCGTAAATCTGCCTCCATCCGGTGTGCTGAAACTGTCTGCGGAGGATATGTGGACATGCCTTGGATCATCACATGCTTACCGCTCTTCTTGTCCGTCCAATCCATCTCCAAGGTCTCCCAGTCTGTGGTGACCTTCCCTAGCGTGATCAACCACTGCACTCCCAACATCACGTTGGTGTCTGGAATGTCGACCACAGAAAAATGATCTATCATAGTATAAGTCCCATGGTCACTGCTAATGCCGAAATGTATCTATCACACTGCATAGTTCTAGCACCTGGTACTAGTACTGAGAAGCCATCAAAGCTTTCTATCTGTATGCCCCTCCTATCTACAATCTGGGCATCAATAAAGTTGTGGGTGGCCCCACTGTCAACTAGAACTGAAACAAGCTGTCCTTGAATGGTGCCTCGGACACGCAGTGACAAATACTTCAGAACCCCTTGCAAAGATGCAAGGACTCCTCTCGTGGGTGCAAATGTTGCTCCTCTTGTTCTTGGGGGAGGAGGTGGTGGATGATCCCCTCTCTGCACTACAACGCTGGCCTCTGTCTCTATCCCCTCATAGGCATCTTCTTCTCCCTCACTGTCAGAGAAAACCTCTATGTAATGTGCCTTCCCTGTGGCACATTGATGACCCGGTGCCCATGGCTCCTGGCATGTGAAGCATAGCTTCATCCGTCACAAGTCTCTCCGGGTATCATCGTCCAAAGGTCCCTGACCTTGGTTCCCCTTCAGCAGTGGAACTCTCATGTCCTTCCCCTTTGGCTGAAATGCCAGTCTCTGGGGAAAAGGAGCTCTGATCATGGGTAAAGCATCCTACAAATCTTTGGTCCTCTCAACTACATCCTGAAGTGTAGCAGGCCTCATGGAGGTTATGCCAACCCATCAATGAACATGTAAATCCTCCTAGACGAGGAAAATTCAGGTACCATCATTTAAAGTCTCAAGAACTCGGAAATGTAATTTTCTAGGTTCCTAGTCTTCTTGAGCTTGGTTAGCTCAACAAAATGCTCCTCTGGATCCCTCCAGTCAAACTGCTCCACCAATCTCCCTGTAAACTCCGCATACGTTGTCACTGCTGAGTGACCCAGCGTGGCCAGCCCGTGGAACCACCAGTGATGGGCCTCTCCCTCAAGGTTTAATGCTGCCACCTTGATGGACTCTCCCTCTGCCATCTGATTAAGTTGAAAATAATTTTCCAACTTCTCCACCCAAGCTTTCGCTGAACATTTAGAAGACTTGTCAAATGTTGGAAAGAAAAACTGCCCACGGTACGTTGCAGCTCACCTCCTTGCGTGTACCCACCACCTCTGTTCTGGTTGCGAGATTTTTTGTCCTTCTTGAGCTGGCAAAAATCGTGGAAAGTGAGAGCTTCACCAAACTCTCGCCCATAGGACTGATACTCTGCAAAATAATCCCCCAAATGAACTGCCTCTGGCTCCTGGGGTCCCTCTCGTCCCGTTGCCTGTAGTCAAGAATGTGGGAATCGTAGAACATGGGGGAGTGTGTGGTACTACCTGCATTGCTGTGATCAGCTCTTATATGGGATGGGAAGTGCCAGATCCCTCACCGATGTGAAAACCCCTTGGGGTTTCATGCTGTCTATTATCTGCGGAAAACTTCCAACCCATCTCTTCTATGCTCCTCGAGAGCTCTCGCACAGATTTCAGGAGGAGATTCCCAAAATCCTTCCCTTCATCTCTTTCTTCTGCCATAGGCTCTTGTTCCTCTGCATCCACCACTGGAACGTAGTCCCCTTCTCCAAAATTGGGCTCGAATCTCTGCTCTCGGCCCTGTTGAGCCCTGAAATTGTCTTCTCTTTTTCCAAACTTCACTTCATTTCATCATTCCTTTATCATTTCATAAACCTAAAACTCAATGAAAATGACTAAGATTACTTAAAGGTTGCATACAATGATTAGCTTATTGTACTTTTGTGATTTTTGCTGTCTTAATGATTTTTGAACAGTTTAGCTACAAAATGCAGTCATTCTATAGCCAGTCAAGCGCTCCGTAGCTGTTTTGGTGTTTAAGTATGTTACAGGTGTCATCTGGAGAAAATTAACACATAGGTGGATTCCAAATATTTCCTACATCATTCCTTCCCTTCCACGAGGACTGGATCGATAGTTGGATGTGCCTAAGCACGTGGTCAAAGCAAAGGTCAAGGAAGCTATCTTCTACAAGAATCAGGACTCCTAATTTGCTTTACAGCAAATCATGAGTCCCAAAAGAGTTATAATTTGATTTTAACTTCAAACCTACACCTGTACCTATTTTTTTTCAATGTTGGTTATGAATTTACATATAAATTAAGTTCTGTAAAACCGAGAGGAACAGGTTGATACTTATTTTATCATTACAGTGATACTCTGTTTTCAAGACTTGTGATTAATAAAAAGGAGTTTTTAATTTGATGTTGTTCTGAATACAACCTGAAGGAGTTAAAATATTAATTTTGAATTGATAGCAGAGGGCCCCTGCTATTCGAGGAGGTTTTACATGTTTTATAGATAAGTCATTTCCAATTCTATTCTGTCATATTTCCTTACTTAGACTGCTTTCTGAAATCATAGATTTTAGTACTATGTTTCATGTCATTTACTTAGATAAAGGATCCTCATGATATTGCAGTTAGGCTCTTTCTCAACCTCTTCCAATATATCTCTATTAAATGAATGGGATTCAATTGTGATATTCTGAGTTATTAGCATTTCATTTTTTGTGATTTAGTTAAAAAGGAAAATCCTCATTATACTACAGTTAGTCTCTTTCCAAAGCTTTTCCAATAAACCTCTAATCCACGAATGAGATTTAGTTGTAATATTGTGAGTTATTGATTTTTTTGCTTCATAAAAATATCCTTATCACATTATGATTAATCTCTTTCAAAAGCTCTTCCAACAAACCTCTAACTGATGAATGAGATTTAGTTGTAATGTTATAAGTTGTTTCAGCATTTCATAGGAGATCCTTATTACATTATAGTAATATTTTTCTCAAGCTCTTCCAATAAACCTCCATCATATGAATGAGATTTCACTGTAATGTTCTAAGTTACTGTTTTTTTCAACATTTCTTTTTATGTTTTAGGAGATCCTCATTGCATTAGAATTAATCTCTTTCACAATATCTTCCAACAAATATCTAACTAAATGAATTGCGTTAGAATTAATCTCTTTCACAAGCTCTTCCAACAAATCTCTAATTAAATGAATCAGATTAAGTTATAGTGTTTTGAGTTAATTTTCATTTCATGAATGTTCATTTAAAAACTGTAATATCCATGGATTAGGACTCTCTGTTTTCATCATTTTCTAGTTAGGAACAGAACTTGCAAATAAACTCTGTTTTAATTCATTTATTAACATTTCTTTTTCTCCCTTGTGACATAGATTTAACTTTATATTTTTAGCATAGAGTAGCATACTAAGGATCAAACATAAAAAACCCCAAAACATCAATAAAACACTAAAAACAACGAAGTAAGAAAGGGATACTTAGGCACATATAGTGCATTACACTTCATCAGTTTACTAGCCCTGGTCGATAATTTATGCTATCAATTTAGGACACTAAATTGAATAAACAAGCCCTTGTACCTCCTTGCCCGATAAGTGATGTATTCCTTTCCTCCAGGTGTCATAGACTGATCTGCTCCACAGGCTGAGCCAAGTCTATGAGCTCTGATACCACTGTAATATTCTGAGTAGGAAATAAATAGAAATATAAAGCAACATAAACAATAACTACAACAAATAGAGAGACATCATGAAAAACACTGTAAACATGGAGAAACGCTGAGCCATTTTATTATAATCTGAAAGATAAAAATGTGTAAAAAGGTGATCTGAATGATGGAAACTTGGCTTGCTCAAGGCAAGCTAGAAATACTCTCAGAATCTCCCAGTGAATGGCTGCTCTCTCTATGACTGCGTAACTCCCTGATGCTGTTGTTGTTGCGGGAACTGCTGCCTCTGTCTGGAATGGAGCTGCTCTTTGGGGTTGTTCCCCTGCTCAAAAAAATATGAAACTTTGGATATGAGCTCTCCTCCAATAGCCCAGAAAAACCCAGGAAGGAATCTCGGAATGGCTGACCCCGGAATTTGACCTCCCTTGGAAAATCACACACTCGAGGTGAGTATGCTGGCCCTGAACTGAAAAACTGCAACTGATGGCATCCTCCTACTGAAAAAGATGATTTGATAAGGGCTGATCCATTCACACTACTCTCGGGATGAAATCCCTGTTCTCCCTTCTCTCCTGGTGCAGCCTCCTCCCAAGACTGCGTAATCCCTGAGTGTGACTGCATGCTCCTGGCTGAAAGGTACCGTGTGCTCTACTATGGAAAACAATGGTGGATCTCCTCACCTAAGTGGGCACTCGAAATCCCTCGAGGCTAAGGTTGGGATCTCCACTCGGAGACACCCGCATGCTGAATAGCACTTAGAGGCTTTGCTAAACAGTGTAAGCGTGCTCAATGTCTGAAAGATAGAAAATCAGAAGATGCACAATAGAATGAATGAATGGTTAACCTCCCCCTCCTTTTATTCTTGAGAGCCTAGCTCTCCCTTGGGCCCCACTCAACTGTGTTGTCCCTCCTTGGAAATGTTGTCCCTACCAACTGCCCTATCCTGGCCCATGTTGCCACTGTGCTGCCCGGCCCACATTGCCTCCACGCTGCCCCTCTCCCTGCGCTATCACTTGGCTCCCATGGGCCCCATGCTGCAATCTGAATTTATCTAAGTGAATTTGTGGAGTTATTTTCTCCTAAGTGGGTTATGGGTCCTATCACCCCCTTTATTTCCTGAGGAAACATTAGAAAGGAAAAATCTGAACAAAATTAATATTGCCAATTAGCTGCTGCTAATTGGGATTATAAATTTCAAGCATTGCTTGAGGACAAACAATTTTTGGTGGGGAGGACTGTAATATACCCAATTTTGATTTTTCATTTAATAGGATTGACGAAGTTATTATGGATGTGCTAAGCCTAGAACAATTTTGTAATTTGGGCATTGGAGACATTTTGGGTACATGGAACTCAGGAGAAATCGAAAATCCCAACCCTAGTGGAATGTGGGAGCCACCCATCATGGAATACACACCACTTGGAGGAAAAATCGATTGTGTGGGAAGGGGGTCGAAATAGTTGGCTAAGGGATCCATTAGAGACATTTTGGGTACATGGGACTTAGAAATCGAAAATCCCAACCCTAGTGGAATGTGGGAGCCACCCCTCATGGAATACACACCACTTGGAGGAAAAGTCAATTGTGTGGGAAGGGGGTCGAAACAGTTGGCTAAGGGACCCACAAGCAAAGGTGAAGCAACAATTATACATAAGGGGTTGAAGGCAGCATAAAGTACTTTTTGATAATTTTCCATTTACACATTGTTGCTCAAGTTGCTCAGCTGAGTCATTGGTGCTGTTTAGCACAAGAGGTTTCCAAGGGGAAATATCACTGTCTTCTTCAGTGGACCACGAGTGCCACCCTAGGGAGGAAAATTCTACTCTTATTTGGTAGTTGGGAGGATATCACACAATAGCACAATTTTTTGGCATCAGTGGGATTGGGCTTGGAGTGATGTTGTGTCGGAGAGAAGATATTTTTTTTTGTTGGGTTATTTTCTCACACAAATACTTAACAAAAGGAGGAAATCTCTAGGAGCAGAGGTGTATTTCTCAGTAGAATGAATTTGGGTGGCTAGGCCTGCATCTTTTTCCCGGGACTGCACAAATGGTTGTGGAGCTATTTGTGGGGAGGCTCGGTGAGTGGTTTGAGGAGTTGGAATTTTTTGGGATTTGATTGGAGGGGAATTGGAAGAGAGTTCCTAACCTTTGAGGAGTAGGAAATGCCTTAGCTATCATAGGTGACATTTTCTAGTAGTAGAGGAGGACCAAGCATTTTGGGGTCAATTTTGGAGCATCAAAACTAGGACAAAACCTTTCTAGGTTTATTGAGGAGAGGCCAAGATTAGTTTGGCAGAATTTTCTTGGAAGATTTGAGGGGTCAAAAAGGGGTCCCAATTCAACTAGCAGTTGAAGGAGCTAAGGGAAATTGGGCCAAAATTCTGAGGTCAACATTTGGCCAATTTCTTTGCAATTTTTGTGGGTTATTGGAGGAGAGCTTGAGGTTAATTTCTCGAAAATGTTTGAGCACCAGAGGAGTCCCTAACAACCATTTCTTGCAACCAGTAGTGCAGATTTCAGAGGGACAACATAGAGCTTGTTTGGGGACAACCACACTTGTGTTCGAGCAGCTGATTTCATCACCTGGGCATTGTTAGCTTGCCTTGAGCAAGCCCAGATGCATGCATTTTGATCTTGTCTTGTACCCAACCTTTATCTTATTAAGTTGGCTCAACTCAACGCAGATTTTGACATTTTCTGGGAGTTTAATGTTGTGTAATTTTATGTGTGTTTTTGCTATGTTTTCTTCGTTTATCATTGTAAATTTTCGTTAGGAATATTAAAAAGACATGTAGTGGAACATTAAGTGTATCCAACCGTGCACACACAAAATTGTAAATACGATCATACAAATTGGGATCTTTTGGTTGAACGATATCTTTTATTTTCCCCAACATGTTATCCGTCTGCTCATACATCTCCCCAATCACTAGTGCATCTGTATCTGCAAAACAAATCATGTGATAAATGGGCATGGTGTATTTCAAAACATCCCTCACACTTTTCCAAAATTGACCATCAAGAGCGGTCACGTCCACATCATCAAAAGCTTCCCTATCAATTGCAGTTGGAACCCTGTCCTTTAATTCCTTTCAATGTGTACTTGGTACCATGCTAGCCAATGACTCTCTTACCTTCAAAAGGCGCCTGTAGGTGAGGTAATAACTAGAAAATCTAGTCTTTCCAAGCTTCAATAGCTCCAACCTTGAGTGATTGTAGCTTCAATAGCTCCAACTTTAATAAATTTTATCATTCTCTCGCCTCTCTTATACAAGTCGATATCCATCTGTATTGAGGTTCCTTAATATTAATAATATCAAGCATCAAATGGTTCATTGTGTGAACCAAACACCCAGACCAAAAAATGTTGGGGTATCTATCCTTAATGATTGGTCTCGATTCGTTACAAGTAGAAGCATTATCAATGATGACTTGGATGAAATCGTATGGCTCAATACTTTCAATTGTTTGAATCAATGGTTCTGCAATGTTTATGGAAGTCTTGAACTTGTCCGAGTAATCATGTGATGAAATGAAGACTGTATCAGAAGTAGACACACCAAGAACACTTAGAAATGGCTTTCCTTTGACATTTGTCCAGCCATCAGATACAGTGGATACCCCATAGTCATTCCAACTATTTGTAAATTTACCTAAAGCATGTGTTAATTTGGCTTTTTCATGATCAAGTCCATTGGTTATAGCTTTGTCATACCAGGACTCTTGTATTCTTTAGGGACATCATTGATGGTGGAAACCATTTTGTGCCAATAAGGTGAGCGAAGAACATTGAATGGTATCCCACATGCATAGAGAAACCATAATTTTTTTGCATCCACATCATCCCTACACCCTTGATCAAACATTTTTGATATGGTTCTATGCCTTAAAGGGATGTCTGTGCCATTGCCTATGCCTCCATATCCACTACCATGGGTGGATGTTGGTTCTATGCCTTAAAGGTATGTTTGTGCCATTGCCTATGCCTCCATATCCACTACAATGGGTGGATGTTGGAGTTCTTAGTCTATGTGATTGTGGGCTAGTGGTGTCATGTTCAAAGTCACCCTTTGATCTTTTACATTTGTATTGGGCTTCCTTCTCTTCCCTTATGTGTTTGGCTCTTTGATCTTGTGACACACACAAGTTTTGGTTCCTATTTGTTTATATCCACCCCATGCCATTTTCCCACATAGATGCTTTCTGGCATGAATGTATGAACTTGTGTAAGTGTTTTTGCAATGGAGGCATGTAAATTTGGTGGTTCCAACCCATTTCCCTCTTGAAAGCCTATTAAGATATTTCCACAAGGGGGTTTGGTCTACTTTGGTTTTTTTGCCCTCATCATCTCCACTCTCATTATCCTCCTCTTCCTCTTCATCTTGGTACTTTTCCTCTCCAGGGTTTTCATATCCACCACTACCCACTTCTTCATCCTCTTTATCACCCCTTCTTCTTTTTCTCCCCAACACCATCATAACAAAAAAAGGAACCAACATAATTCCAAGCCAAAAACCATGATGTATGGTGGATTTATAGTTTCTTTTCTGCAATAAAATGAAAGAGGAATGGGAATGGGAAAAAGAGAAGAAAACATATTTCATTCAACAATGGACATATAAAAAACACAAATGCTATTGCTACATGGATTCATGGCAAAAAAAAAATAATGGGATTAAAGTATAGACCACACCTCTTTGGATCTCAAATGGAGCCTTCAATCCCAAGCTCCAATCTCCCTTTCAAGCTCCTCAAGCTCCCATGTAACCCTCTCACTCACCTCCTTTCTCCTTTCAATCTTCCTCTCAAGCCCTCTCTTGCTCTCTTTTGCTTTCAACACAAAGAAAATGGTGAATTTGTCGGAGGGGAGGAGGGGATTTTATTTATTTTGGTCCCTCCTCCCCTCCCTCCAAAAATATTTGTGGCCGCACGACTGATGGCAACTGAAGCGGTTAGGGAGTGACCGCTCCCGAAAAACCAAGGAGCGGTTTTTTTTAAGGGAGTGCACTCTTGAGCAGAGCGTGCTTCGGGAGTGGATTTGGTGGTGGGGGGGGGGCTTCCCCACAACCTTGATCTTGACAACAAGGGGAAAGGTCTCAGTGTTATCAATACCTTCTAAGAATATCACTTAGCAATCAAGAAATTGTTATGATTCCTAATGCATCCATCGGATTCCATCCATATAGAAATTGGTCTTGTAGTTCCATTTACAACTAATAATGTTTTTACTAGTGGGAAGAGAAACCAACTTCCAAGTTTGATATTTTATCAAAGTTCTTTTCTTCTACATTTTCATCTTGTATTTCTGGTTTATCCTGAGTCATCTTATAATATTGAGGATCACATGTAGCCATGAATTTTGGCATAAGAGCAAAATTGGTTTGTTTACTTTTTCTAGGACAAATCCATTCATTAGATCCTCCAACATCAAGAGTATTAACAAACCACTTGGGAGGATGAATCTCTTCCTTCAAATAAGTGGAAGATGTATTTAGAAAATTTCTAGAAGGTTCTTCAACTAGCCCATAAACATATTCAATATTTGGGATTAGGCACATATAGATAATTAAAAAAGAAGTAATGAAAAAATTAGAAGAAACAAGAAGTGAACACAAAGAAGATGACTTCTATTTTGAGATGAAATTCCCCTCAGCATGATCACATAATTGATGGTTGGATCATGTAAACAAAACCCCTTATTTCCTCACTGTATTCAACATATAAACATTTATGGTTATTGGACTCAAATTTCTCTTGTTTCTTGTTTGGAATGTGGGTCCAAGCATCACAACCAAAGATCCAGAAGTATGAAACATTTGGCTTCCTCTCACTCTAGGTTGCTTTGAGTGTCACATTCCTCACAAACTTGGTAGGAATGTGATATTGCTTCAAGCCAAAATTTAAAATCCATTGCTCTATTATGAAGCATGCACCAAGCCATCTCAACAAGTGTGCATTTCTTCCTTTGGATAGGGGTATAAGGTAAAATGCATTGGGGGAGTAATGCTAGATTGGGTGAAAAGACTCTTAAAAGCATGGATAACATTTTTTCTATTGTTATTAGTTTTGATTTTTTTGACTGCATTGATTCTCAATCTATCTTGCAAGAAATGGCCCCCAAGCTAGCATACTTGTACTCGAAACTAAGGTTACTTGGGAGCGAGATGTTGATTTTTGTAGCATCGGATGTGCTCTAGCCTCAAGATTTTGCAGAGAGGCTAAGACACATGCATTCCACAATATCCAGAAAGAGTTTTGGGAAATTCCACCCGGAGAGGAATTAATTAAAATAATTAATCATTTTTAATGTATTCCCAAGTCTAAAATTAGGAAATGTGATTAATTAAAGTGTATTAATTAAATTGGGTGTGATTCTTCTAGATAAAGACACAGATGAACTCCCAGTTAATCTTAGCCTTTGATTATGTTTTAATATTGGTCGTTGATATGTCAACGAGAGATTATAAGGAGCTTGATGGGCATTTGGAAAACACATCGAGTGAGAGATCTAGAGATCGAATTCTCGAGAGAGAAGCACAGCAGTTATTGGAGAGAGATCAAGTTGATTTCTTGTAGTGAGGGGCAGGGATAGTTTGCCGATGGAAGATTTTCCAGATCTAGAGAGTGCAAGGCAGAGGAGGCAGAGAGAGGTTCAGAGAGGCTGCGCAGTGCCACGCTGGGTAGCGCAGAGTTGAGGCAACGCAGAGCTACGCTGAGGGAGCACAAAGCCTCTGAGGAGATCCGCAGTTTTGCTAAGGAGCGATCCAAATCTAGTGCCGGGAGTCAGGGTGTGATAGAGGAAGAAGTGTATATAGAACAACCAAAGGGCTTTGAGACTCATAAGAGACGCACTCATGTGTGCAGATTGAAGAAAGATCTATACGGACTGAAGAAGGCTCCTAGGGCATGGTATGGTCGTATTGACAACTGCTTGCCGCATAAGGGATTTGTCAAGAGTGCCACAAATCCCAACCTTTACTATTTTATGGTAGAGGGTGAGCCACTCATCCTATTGTTGTATGTGGATGATCTTTTTTTTACAGGATCATCAGGGCTCATAGAGGACTGCAAGAGGAACCTGGTAGCAGAGTTTGACATGGATGATTTGGGTTTGATGCACTATTTCCTAGGATTGGAAGTGTGGTAGAAGGATGGATACATCTTCCTTGGGCAAGGAAGACAAGCTACAAATATTCTGAAGAGGTTCAGAATGCAGGATTGCAAACCCATGTCTATGCCCATGATCACCAACTGGAAGAAGATATATGCATCATATGACAAGGATGTCAACCCCACCTTGTACAAACAACTTATTGGATCTCTCATGTATTTGGTCAACACTAGGCTAGA
The DNA here is from genome assembly GCA_034641835.2 of Pinus albicaulis. Classification (NCBI taxonomy): domain Eukaryota; kingdom Viridiplantae; phylum Streptophyta; class Pinopsida; order Pinales; family Pinaceae; genus Pinus; species Pinus albicaulis. The sequence goes on from CM076569.1 coordinate 983,286,986, forward strand.
TATTTTCTTCACAGTCAATACCCTTAGTCAGTTCATGGTAGAACCGAAGAGGGTACATTAAGCAGCAGCAAGGCACATTCTGAGGTATGTGCGTGGCACAATCGAGTATGGGTTGAGATATACTCGAGGAGATGATGTCAAATTATGTGGATTCACAAATGCAGATTGGATAGACAGTTTAGTGGACATGAAAAAACACCTCTAGGTAGTGCTTTAGTGTTTGGATCAAAGATGGTTTCTTGGTGTAGCAGGAAGCAGAAGTCAGTAGCACTGATCTCTGTAGAACTAGATTATATGGTAGCAAGCACAACCACGTGCGAAGCTATATGGATTCAAAAGCTGCTAGTGAGCTTGTTCAGGCAAAGGATGGACGCGACCAATGTCTACTATGATAATTAGAGTTGCATGAAGCTCTTTGAGAATCCTGTGTTTCATGACAGGTCGAAACACATAGATATTTGATGTCATTTCATCAGAGATTGTGTACAATGTGGAGCAGCCTAACTCCAGTATGTTCCCACAGAAGTACAGGTTACAAATTTACTCACGACAGCTCTAGGAAGAGCTAAGTTTGTTTATTTCAGAGAAAAAATGGGTATGGTGGAGAACTCGTTTTAGTAGCAAAGGTAGATTACCTTGGATTATTCTCAGTTGCAGCAATAGCAAGTGAGAGGGAGTTGCAGTGCAGATGCAGTGTTGACAGCAGTATAATAGGGTCAACAACAACACAAATGCAACATATATCAAAGTTGCACAGTAGTTGGTGGGGAACAACAGCCAGACATCAACATCGTAACAGGAGATGACGCAGAGGCAAGTTGTTGCTACAGAGTGTGCAGCACTAGAACACATTCCTCACTAAGAGGGAGTGTTAGTTTTTGTAGCATCGAATGTGTTCTAGCCACGAAAATTTGTGGAGAGGCTAGAATACATGAGATCTCCAAAACCCATAAATCATTTCTAGAAATTCTGCCTAGAAGTGACTCAATTAGATTATTAACTGTTTTTTAAATATTTCCTAAGTCTAAACTTAGGGAATATGGTTAATTAATCAATATTAATTGAGATAAGGTGAGAATCATCTAGAATCTCACACAGATCAATCCAGAGATGATCCTAGCCATTGATTAAGTTTTAATCTTGGTAGTTGGTGCTCCTACAGTGGATTATAAGAGGAAATCGATGTTGTGATGGAGAATATACACCAATGTAGATACTCAGTTCCCAAGCAACTAAATTTTCTCAGTGGCAGTAATTCAACAGAGAAGATAGAGGCAGAGGGTGAGTAGTAGGTGGAAGAGGAGGGTACCATCATTCTGGGGGGAAGTTTTCCAGTTCCAGAAGAGGCAAAGGAAGGAAGGCCGAAATCCCCACATGGTCTGCGTAAGCACTGCGCAGAGGGTGACGCAGGAGGCTCAACATAGAGGCTAGGGAGGTAATTTCGGTGGAAAAAATTAGCTATGGGGTGAGAGAAAATTATTACAATAATTTTGCCAGTATTTTCCTTAGATTAGATTTCCGGTTGAGCATCTAAATTATTGTACTAAGAATTGTTGTTGAAGAATAATAATAAAACCCTCATCTGCTGCACCAGTTTTCTCGCATTGGGTTTTTTCAGGGACAATCGTCTAAAAATAACTGTCAAATTATTGTGTACTAGAATTTCTCAGTTTTCAGTATTTTATTTTTACGCCGTATTTTTATGGTGAAAATTGCAGTTGTGATTTTATTCGTTGTTTGCTGTAGCAAATAAAATGCATAATTAAACTTACAGTTAGAAGAATAATTTCCATTTGATGTTATAGATAAAAAGTTTCCATGTATCTGAAAAACGAGTCATGATATAAATGGGCTTGGTGAATTGCAAAAATTCCCTCACACGTACCCCAAACAGACCATCGAGAGCAGTGTCCTCCACCTCTTTAAAATGTGAAAATTTGGTAACTGAATCCTATTGCAGCAACTGGAAATAATTATCCTAATTTTTAAATTAATTTTTAACAATTTATTTACTAATTGCTACAAAAAATACTGAATAAATCACAAAAAAATACACACAAATAAACTACGGAAGAATTAATGCTGGATGAAATGCTAGCACACACATAAATTTACACAGTTATTTTTGGACCAATGTTCCCGAAAAAACCCAACTTGGGAAAACTGGTGCAACAATTGAGGGTTTTATTATTATGTAGTAGTGAAATAATTTGAGTACAACTGGATGCCGAAACTAGCAATCCTATAGAGAAAAAACTGGCAAGAAAAATATAGTGAGGAATTTCCTCACTCCACAGGCAAATCTGGGCTTTGACCTCAACTCAACTTGAGCCGTCCAAATTGACTATGTGTAGTCACTGCATCACCTTAGTGTAGTCACTTCTGCACTGAGCTCGGAACAACTTCTCCTCAAGCCGTCTTGTTAGCTGTTGTCTGGGAAACTGTGTCTCCTGGCCTCTGGAAACTCTGCCCAATTTCTGGTATTGAAACTCTGCTTCTCCCCAGCAAATTCGAACTTACCTTTAGAGGCTACTGCGCTGCTTTGCATCAACCTCACTGTGGCTCCTCTGCCTCTCTGCACATGCACTCACCGAAACTGAAATCCTTCATTTGGCTTCACTATCCCTACCCCTCTCTCACTGACTTTCTCTTTGGCAACTGACAACTGCTACTTTGGAAATCGATTTTCTAATGAAATCGAACTGCTGAAATTATTTCTCCAAGCCCCATCGAATTCTTCTTATAATCCTCTGTTGAGACTTCAACAACCAAGATTAGATATTAATCGATGGCTAGGATTAACTTGAATTCGATCCGTGTGAGTTTCTGAAACATTCACACCTTGACTTATTAATTCTGATTAATTATTCATATTCCCTAAGTTTAAACTTAGGAAATATTCAAAAATTGACTAATAATCTAATTAAGTCATTTCTAGGTGGAATTTCCAGAAACGATTTTTGGGTTTTGGAGATATCATGTATTCTAGGCTCCCCACAAAATTTCAAGGCTAGAACACATCTGATGCTACAAAAACTAACATAAAGCCTTTCTTGTCAACTTCGGTTATTAATACCCGCTAATGTTGACTTGATACCATGCTAGCCATTGACTCTCTTGTGAAAATTTTTGAATACAAAATTACAGAAACCCTACTGCAGTATCTTGGTTCACTTCTCCTACTTGTGATTAAATTATACAAGTTAGTTTCGGAAAATATTCATAAAATATCGAAGTAAACACAACTAACAACCTATACACATACAGATCATTTTCTGAATATTACGCTCATTCAACAAAGTGACACAGATTTTTCGGACAAATTTCCCCGGAAAAACCCAATGTGGGAAAACTGGTGCAACACATATGAGGGTTTATTATTATTAACTAGAATCTGTGTAAAAAAAATCTAGGCATCTTACTGGTTAACCCGACAGAGATAAATTAGATCTGCAGCAATACCTGCTGTTATAGAGACTGAAAAATTGACTGATCCACACCCTCAAACGAGATTTACAGAACTTAGCCACTTTCTGCATCTAGAAACCCTAGCACTGCCCCTGAAGCCCCAGTGTCAGCCCTGCTAGCCTCTACACTAGCTTGGAGAGGGATGCATAACCCCAGACTGGGTGACGCAGTTCCTACGCTGCCCTAGAAGGCCTCTGCGTAACCCTGGGGGGCCTCCTGCTCCTTAGTGCTGCCCTTTCTAGGCCTGCGTAGCAGCTGAAGCCCTCTGCGCTACTGCTCTACTACTCTGCGCTGATCCTGATTGCTGCTCCTCCACCTCTTGCTGACCCTTGGCTCTGTGATGAGATCATCCCCTTAGCCAATACTACCCCTCGCTGTAGAAAACTCTTCTGGATATTCTTAGAAAACCCTGCCTTAGAATTCCAGCTCAGTCTCTCAGCTCTGCCTCCATGTGTGTGTCTCCAACTGACCCTCAAGCCTTTTTCTTATAATTTTTCGTTGAGACATCAACGGCCGTGATTTAATCTCTTATCAACATCTGAGATTAAAATACTGCTTAATCTGTGTTACTTAGAAAATTTCATCACATGTGTTTAATTAATTCATTTTAATTTTTCTAATTCCCTAAGTTAGACTTAGGGTCCTCATTAAAAAAATTAATTATTTTAATATCTCACACATAATATGAAATTTCTCCAAATGCTTTTTGGGTTTTGTAGGTGATGTGTTTCTTAACCCCTCCACAAAGTTTCAAGGCTAGAGCACACCCGATGCTTCCCAATACACAAAATCTCAACACTCCCTCTTAGCATGGAGTGTGCTCTAGTAATACATCCACACCATGTATCACAAGATCTCGGTATTGGTCTCTGGGCTACTGCTTTCTGTACTACTGGCCATGTCACTGCCACTGACACTGCTACATCTGTACTGCAGCTCCCTCTCAGATTGCTGCATCATGTTGCCCATAACACTACCACTGCTAACCAAATCGGTTGCTGAGAAGTAAGTGTTGAGATTGCAACAAGATGATGAGCTTAGTGAAAAGAGTCACCTTCACTAAGTGGGCCCACAGGCTATTTTTGGCGCAAGTCTATTTTTAGACTATGTCTATTTTTAGACATGTCGATCATATTCTATGAGTTGCAGGATGCTATTTATGGATGGTTGGTCAATTTGGAAAAATAGATGGACTTCTATTTTTAGACATATTGGGCGGAATCTATTTTTAGATTTCCAGTCTAAAAATAGATATGTCGAATATTATTAGCTCTTAATAATATTTGGACTATAAACATTATCTTATTCTCTTGGAGCACTTCAATTAAGTGCACAGATGTGGCACAGGAGCTGACAGAAGGAATTACACTATTCATGAGGGTTAAGTGGAGCTATTGCATGGAGACTTCAGTTATAACTCATTTGACAAAGTTTGGTGGAGTTGTGTTCAGTTTAACTTAGTTAAACATAGTTGAGCTAGTTGTATCTAGTCTAACTGATTGATACACTAGTGAGAGTGGTGTGAATTAATTATTAATTAATTCACTAATTATTAACTCATTAATCAACTGAAGAATACATCAGTTAACTACAGTGCATGGACAGTTTCAGTGGAGACTAGTGAAGAGGTAGGTGAAAGAGCAGTCTGACTATCAGTTGTGACTATAGTGTTGCATGATTTGAAACACACAGTAGTTGGAGATGCCAATGAGGATTGCGTGAGCAAGGCTAGACCATTTCAAGTTCATTCAGAGCCATTCTTCAGCAATGATTGTACAGTAGATACAGGCTAGCAGGTGGCAGAGATCGGTGCATGGGATTTGCTAGATCGGACTTGATTAGTGTGTAGCAATTGGAGATTGTACTGAGAGCTTGTGAGGAGCTTTGTATGATGATTGTTACATGATATCTATGACATATAATATACATATAGTTGGGGGTTTTCAGATTTAAGCTTTCCCATAAATTACTGTGTTCATATTTGTGAATTTTTATGGTTTTAATGTGTGCATGCAATTGATTTTATTTCGGAAAGTAGTGATCAATAGTAGAAGAGACTCTGTATTGTGCATGAATTCAAATAGTGTGTGATCAGGAGAATCTCGGATGTATAACATATCAGTTATATAATTTCTATAGTAAGCCACTGAAGTACCCCTGCCCTCTCGTTGACAAACAAGTCAGGTTGCGTCCCATCACTGAAACTCCCTTAGCTGCTGCTTTACGCTGTCCTCTTGAAGCCACTGTGTTGCTGCAGCTCTGCACTGCGTGAGCATGGCCTCTCTGTGCTGCTAAATTCCCATCAGCCTCTACGTTGTTGCCTCTACACTACTGCTGCCTCTTTACTGCGCTACTCCTTCTGCAACGTCTCAACACTGCCCTCTGTTTCACTGTGATCTTTTGCACCCATCTCTTACTTGTCCCACTACCGTCTTAAGGCTCCTGTAGCTCTTATGTGATCCAAGAGTTGGGCATACTCAAGGATCCTGCCTTCTCCTTCCGTAGCTACTCTATAGATCCATGTCACCCCACATACGTGGCTCATGAATGCTCATGGCTACATCATCATCACTCCCATCGTCTTTTGCTATTGCAGCCTTGGAAACAGAAGTTCCTGTCCTTCTTCTTAGGACAAGTGCTGACGAAGTGTCCAAGTTCGCCACAGTTAAAGCACCGGACCTTGGATAGTTCCCTCTTCTTCTTCCCTTGTTGTCTTCGTTCCTTTGATGGAAGGGCTACATCATCTTCCTCTTCTTTCTTCACCCTAACCATTCCGCCACTGATGTTTTGCCTCTTGGTGATTCTCCTAATCTCCTCTTGGTGGAGGATTGCCCACATGTTCGCCCAAGATGGTAATGTTGCCCTTGCCAATATGCTTTGGACAAATGTTTCCCATTCCTAGGTGACTGTGTTCAGGGCAGTCCTTACTAAGAGTCCTTCATCCGGAGTTGCACCCATGGAAATCAGTTGATCTCGGATAGTCTGAAGTCGGAAAAGGAAGGGATCTATCTCCTCACCCTTTTGCGTCGGGAACAACCTCATTTGATACTCTAGAAGAATTTTTCTTTGGACAAAGCTTCCTTGATACATCGTCTCCATTGCAGTCCACATCTCATTTGCCATGTTATTTTTGGAAATATGTGGCATGACGTTATCCTTCACTCCTTCCATGATCAAACGCTTAGCTCACGCTTGATTTTCATTGAATTTCTTCAGAGGATCAAGATCGGCAGGCACGACTAGGATATTTTTCGCATGGTTCTTGAGGCCTTACTCATCTAGGACTGATAGCATCCTGGCCCTCCAGACGACGAATTTGGACACACCGTCCAACCTGTCCTGATCTCTTAGTCTATGAGAAGCCATCTAGCTCAAATATGACAGAAAAATTCTCTTGTCCCTCTTTTTTCTACAATACTCAACAAAGATACTAGATCTGGGTTTCTTGGTGAGTAGAAACCCTCTATATGTTTTTCGTGGCCATATAAAAAACACAAATTCTAGATTAGAGTCTAGATCCTACCTTTTTGGCCATCAAGCCCAAGCTTCAATCTCCTTTGCAAGCTCCTTAAGCTCCCAAGCAACCCTCTCAATCTTCCTCCTCAACTCAAGCCCTCTCCTTGCACTCTCATATGCAAATGGTGAATTGTGGGAGGTGAGGAGGGTCTTTTATTCCTTTTCCCCTGCCCTCCATACAAAAACCCCTGTGCGACCATGCCTTTTTCACCTACTAGGTGTGAAAATTTCTGAATTTTTCTTATGCAGAAATCCATTGTTAGATTTGGTTATAATTCTCCTACTTAAGCAAGTTATTAATGTTGAAATCTTCAGATTAACATCGAAGTAAAAACATAACAGAATTTCACCGATACAGATCTAAAACATAAAAGTACATGCACAATAAACAAAGTGACACAAGATTTTCTGGACAATAGTCCCCGAAAAAACCCAATGCGGGAAAGCCGATCTTTTGGTTGCTGGAGGGTTTTATTATTAATAGTTTTCTAAATACAACAAATATGAGTACCACACTGGAAAACCCCATAGATAAAAATATAAATCTGCAGCTAACCAAGTATTGTGAAGCCAAAATATTGACAGATCCACTCCCTCAAATGGGATTTACAAGACTCAGCCAGATCTTGGCCCTAGAAACCCCAGCGCTACCCCTGAAGCCCCTGCATCAGCCTCTGCAACCTATGCGTTGGCTTGGAGAGGGATGTGTAACTCCAGAACGGGTGACGCAGACCCTACGCTGCCCCTGAGGGTCTCCTGCTGTCCAATGCTGCCCAAGAAGGGATTGCATAACACATGCGTAGCTGTAGCTGCCCCTACGCTGTGCAGCTGCTGCCCCTGCTTCTCTGCGCTGCCTATGGAAACTGCTCTCTGCCTCTTGCTGATTCTACACACTAGGATCAAATCATCGCCTTTGCCTAAACTCCCCTCTCTGCAGCTAAAAATCTTTTGGAAATTCTTAGCAAACCAAGCCCTAGAATTTCAACTTAGTTTTAGTGCTCTGCCTCTGTGTGTCTTCTCCAAATGGACCCCAAGCCTTTCCTTTATACTTTTCTCGTTGGGAAACCAAAAACCATGATCAGATCTTGAATCAATGGCTAAGATTATAAGAAAGCTTGATCCATGTGACTTAAGACAATTTCATCACATGTTTTAATTAATTACCTTTAATAATTTAATTTTCCTAAGTTAGACTTAGGGTCCATAATTAAAATTATTAATTAATTAATTATCTCCAAAACCGGATGACATTTCCCAAATCCCTTTCCGGGTCTTGGAGATCTCATGGACTCTAGTCCCTCCACAAATTTTGGGAGCTAGAGCACATCTGATGCTACCCCAATACACAAAATCTCAACACTCCCTCTTAGCACGAAGTGTGCTCTAGAAATACATCACACCATGTATCAAAAGATCTTGGAATTGGTTTCTATGATGCTGATGCTTGGCCTACTGCATTTTATCACTGCACTGTTGTTGCCATTCTGTGTTGTTGCCCATGACACTGCCACCGCCACTGCCACATCTGTATTGCAACTCCCTCTCAATCTATTGCATCCGTGCTGCCATCTGCTGCACTGCATCTTCAGTTACTGATAGAAGCGACTGAATCTCCTACCCAAACTTTGACAGACAAGTCAATTGGGTTGCATCCTCATCACTGAAGCTTCGTCGACTGCTGATCTCTGTTGTCCTCTGGAGGATTATGCATAGCTACAACTCTACACTGTGTAAGTAGACTTTCCCTTTGCATTGATGAAGTCACATCAGCCCCTATGCTGTTGTTGCTACTCTTGCACTGCTTTTCTCCTTCCAGCCTTCAAATATTCCTTTGCTTCATCCGTGACTCTCTGTACCAACCGCTCCACTTGTCTCGCTACTATCTTAAGGCTCCCATAGCTCAGATGTGATCCAAGAGATGAGTTGCTCAAGGATCTCGCCACCACTTTGTAGTTGCTCTATAGATCCATGTCACACCACTTTCATGGTTCATGAGCGCTCATGGTTGCATCGTCTTCTGAACCATCATCTTCCATAACAACCTTGGAAGAAGAAGCTTCCTTTTCCTTTTTTCTTCCGAGGAAAATTGCTAGCGAAATGTCCTAGTTCGCCACATTGAAAACACTTGATCTTTGATAAATCCCACTTCTTCTTCCCTTGATGCCTCTTTGATGCCGAGGCTACATCCTCTTCATCTTCCTTCTTCACCTTACTTGATCCTGAGCTGCACTGCTTTTCGGTGAATCTGCGGAGTTCTTCTTGGTGCATGATTTCCCAAAAGTTGTCCCAGTCGGGAAGGTCCGCTCTGCCCAAGATACTTTGGACAAAGGTTTCCCACTCATCTGTGACTGCATTGAGTGTAGTCCTGACCATCACATCATCCTCCACCTTTGCACCTATGGCAGTCAACTGGTCTCTGATCGACTGTAATATAAAGAGAGAGTGTTCCGTGTCTTCCCCCTTGGTCATCATGAATGACTGCATCTGAGTCTCTAGAAGCATCTTTCTCTGGACAAATTTCCATTCATATAGGGCCGTTAAAGCCTTCCACATCTCATTAGTTGTTTTCTTCTTAGCTATATGTGGGACAATATGGTCCTTAACTCCATCCATTATCAGCCACTTGGCATGTGCTGCAGCTTCCTTATGCTTCTTCAGGAGATTTGAATTGGTCGGCGTGGCCAGGACTTGTTTTGCATGTTCTCTTAGACAATATGTCTCCAAGAATATCAGGATTCTAGCCTTCCAAACTGAAAAGTTGGACAGGCCATCCAACCTATCCTGATCACGTAGTCCGCGAAGTACCATATGCTTAGAAAATCTGTCGGAGCTCCTCCTCTCTACACTAGAGATTTGGATCTAGGATCCTTGGCGAAATAGGCACCCTTTGCTCCATTTGACAACTGATTTCCTCTCTTGGAAATATGCCATATCAATCAACTATTCATCTCTCTTCGATCCTCTGATCGATCTACAAGTTTATTTTGCTATAAACCCTCTAAGAAGTTGATCTCCTCCTGCTCTTTGTCACTAGTGCTTAGGCTAAATTCTGAAAACTTTAGAAATTTAACCCCACCAGCACCTTCTGAAGTTCTGTAGCTCTGCTTCCGACACTTTTGAATTAGACAACTTCAAATCTGTGTCACCCTAGATGGCTTCAGATAGTTCCAGCATTGCCCTTGTGCTGCCTCTGCGCAGTAAGTGTGTGGCTTGCATGGAGACAACATAAGACTACGTCACACTGCCCTTTGCGTGACCTTGCTCCCTTTGAAACTGCGTTGAACCTTTAGATCTAGCCCTCTACTGCTGCTGTTGTTTTCTCTACTACTTTCTGCAGCAAGATTCTTTAGTCTTCTGTTGGCGACCCTGCTAGATCTGCAATCGCTCTGATACTATGTGAAAAACTTCTTAATGTTACTTATGAAGAATTCTACTGTTAAATCTGGTTATACTTTTCCTACTTAAGCGAGTTATTAATGCTGAAATCTTCAGATTAAAATCGAAGTAAACACAACAGACTTTCACCGATTTAGATCTAAAACATAAAAGTACATGCACAATAGACAAAGTGACACAAGATTTTCTGGACAATAGTCCCCGAAAAAACTCAATGTGGCAAAACCGATCTTCTGGCTGCTGGAGGGTTTTATTATTAATAGTTTTCTGAATACAGCAAATCTGGATACCACACAGGAAAACCCGATAGAGAGAAATATAGATCTGCAGCTAACTAGCTGTTCTGAAGCCAAAATATTGAATGATCCACACCCTCAAATGGGATTTACAAGACTCAGCTAGATCTTGGCCCTAGAAACCCCAGTGCTACCCGTGAAGCCCCTGCGTCAGCCTATGCAGCCTTTGCATGCCTCTACGCTGGCTTGGAGAGGGTTGCGTAACCCCTGAATGGGTTACACAGACCCTACGCTGCCCCTGAGGGTCTCTGTGTAACCCTTGAGGGTCCCCTGCTGCCTAACGCTGCCCAAGAAGGGACTGTGTAGCACCTGCGTAGTTGTAGATGCCCCTGCACTGCGCAACTGTTTCCCTCTCTGTTGCTACTACCCCTGCTTCTCTCCGCTGCCTCTGGAAGATGCTCTCTACCTCTTGCTGATTCTAGGCATTGGGATCATATCATCCCCTTTGCCTAAACTCCCCTCTTTGCAGCTAGCCAAAATGCCAAAACACGATTGAAACATGGCGAAAATGCCTAGGTGGCATTTTCTGATTTGGAAATGCCATTGAAATGCCTGATTTTGAAACTCCATTGAAATGTCGTCAAAATGTTTTGGTGCTGTTTTAGCCCAAATTTGCCCCATTTCCATGACTTTTTTGTTTCTCATTCCTTCTCAATGAGCATGAGCTCAAGGCCTTCATCGATAATGCGGTATCTGAACCTGTAGATGCAGATCCGTTGAAAGCCTTCAAGAAGAATATGGCAAAGGCCAAATGGTTGATCCTTGATGGAGTGAGGGATCACATTGTCTCACATATTTCTAGCAAAGGAACTGCCAAGGAGATGTGGGATGCATTGGCCACGCTATACCAGGGGTCTTCCAAGCAGTGAAATATGTTCTTGGAGGAAAAGATGTGGTCTACAAGGATGCAGAAGGGAGAACGCATAGACCCACTCCTTGCAAAGCTTCAGGATGTTTGAGATCAACTAGCAGCTGTAGGGTCAGCACGCTAGGCCACAGAGATGGTCAGAAATGCTCTAAGAGTCAACTGCAACGCAACAACTTCAGAGGGTCAGCGCAAAGACTAACAACAGTAAGATCTTCAGTATCAGATGCATCATGCTAAAAACTCAGTTCAGTATTTGGATGTTTTTCTGTTGCATCAAGCAACAAACTTGCAGTACAACAGTAGTTGGTAGCAATATGCAGGGTCAAAAGCAACATAGATGCAGCAACGTAGTTGTTGGTGGGAAGCAGTGTCAGACAACAACAACGTAGAGGGAGATGTTACAGATTCAGTGTAGTGCTTCAGCAGGATGCATTACTTGAGCACATTCCTCACTAAGAGGGAGTGTTGATTTCTAGTAGCATCGAATGTGCTCTAAGTCTCAAATTTTGCAGGGAGGCTTAGACACATGTATTCCAAAATACCCAGAAAGAATTTTGGGAAATTCCACTCGGATGGGGTTTTATTAAAATAATTAATTATTTTTAATGGGAGCCTAAGTCTAAACTTAGGGAATTAAAATAATGAAAGTATATTAATAAAAATAGGTGTGAAACTTCTAGAAAAAGATGAAGATCGAGTCAATATGATCTATAAGCCGTTGATTATGTTTTAATATGAGTTGATGGTTATCCAATGAGAAGATTATAAGGAATTCGATGGCCATCGGGAAAACACACCGAGTGAGTCTAGAGAACAAATTTTTAAAGAGAGCAGCGTAGAGCAGTTGGAGGATTTGATCGAGTTGATTCGATTACAGTGAGGGGCAATGATAGTTCCTGTTGGAAGATCTCTTCCTGAGCAGGGAATACTTTGCAGAGAAGGCAGAGGGTAGTATGCAGAAGAGGCAACGTAGCAAGTACACCTGGCAATGCAGAGGCAACGGTGCAGCCTTGAGGAGATCCGCTATTTTGTTGAGTATCAGTTAGATCCAGTGCCAGAGTGTCAAGGTGTGAGACTGGAAGGGCCAGAGATCAACATCAAGCCAACAAAAGGAAGTGACATAGTCCCCATCCAGAGTGACACAGATCTGCGCAGAGGTAGCACTAACGCAATGTGGGGCTGTCCAGTTCAGTGTTGGGTCAGTTTTGAATTTCATGTGTTAGTGTGAGGTAATCCTCACTAGTTCTCTGTCAGACAGATTCTCTGTGTGGATGGATAGTAAGGCATCCCAGATTGTATTCAGAACTTCTGTGTAATAATATCAAACCCCCATCCGCTGCACTGGTTTTCCCGCATTGGGTTTTTCCGGGGACTTAGTCCAAAAATAACGGTGTCATGTGTGTTTAGTTTTCTCCTTGCTCAGATCTTGTTTCTGCGTTTATTTCTCCATAGTTTACTTATGTAGTGAAGGTTGCAGTGTATTTGCTTTAGTATTTACTTGTAGAACACAGTAAATAACTTGCATGATTAATCAAGTAGAAGAAGTAATATCAGTTTGCTGCAATAGGGATTCCGGGTTTAGGAATTTTCAAAATTAGCTCATGTTTTATTTCATTTTTAGCACATAGAGCCACGTATAAAGGCTGATTTTGGATGTAAAGCCTCATTTATAAAGACTGATTTTGGAATCTTGGATGTACACCCTCATCTATAAAGGATAATTTTGGATGTTGAATCAAGCTATGAGAGTCAATATAGATCGGGATTTCCTTCTAAAATGTCATTTATGTGTCTCAATATTTTTTTTTTCTTGCAAGATAATTTGTTATTAACTTATTTGTAAAAAAGTTTACATACATAGATACATACAATAAATATGACATTTAGCCTGAAGTTTCCATTTTCTTGGGGGTCGCGTTTTTAGTTGTACCTGTTTCAGAAACTTCTAGACGTTTCGTGAAACTTAGTTCTCAACCATGAAACTTATTTACGATTAGACTCTTTTGATTCAAAAAATAGACCTATATGTGCCTAGAATATTGAAAATCAAAATATACTTTGCCTTTGAAATAGTGGGATTTTCTATCAGTTCAAACTTCACACAAATCACCATGAACAATGTGCGAGTGGTTGTTTTATGTCACTTAGCCTTCCCAATCTTGTGATTGTGATGATTGTCCAGAATGCATCCTCTAGAAACAGCATCATCTGAAGGTAAGGCAAACCATGGACCATCTCCAACTAACTCATCAACTGCAAATTTTGAAAGTTAAAATGATTCATTCACTTATGCAATAATTCAAGGATAGGACCAATGCTAGCAGTAAAGGCATGAGAGTGCTGAGAGTGAGATGGAGGAAATTTGGAAAACTTATAAAACTTCTCATTAGCATCAACACATCCAAAAAAAACAGTTTTAAACTCATCATTGATTTCACTAACCACAAATCACTTAGACCAAAACTTTACCTTTTTACTAGTTGAGTCATGTGGTAAACAAAAAGAAGATTAAAACTAAAATCAGGTACATGGTACATGACATTCACAACACCTTTTTATAGAATTATATTGCTAATACCAGATACAACAAGTGCAGTTCCATCACCAACATATATTTTGTCATCAACATCATGGTTAGGAAAAAGGGTAATAAAAATTGAGTTGTCCTTAACTGTGTGATGAGAGTAACTAGAATCTACAATCCATTCAACACTGGAAGAAGAATGAGCGCTTTGGAAAAAGTTACATCAACTGGCCTACCATCATTTTGTTGAGCATAACCTTGCTGTTGATTTGACATAGAAACCTTTCTTCCAAGGTCTGCGAGCGGATGCTTATCTTATGGATTCCCCAACATGCGTCAATAACCATGACATTGGTTATTTGACTGCTTCTTTTACTCTGAAAGTGTGGGGGAGTCCATTAGGTACTAAACTGTGTTGAGGGAAATCCTACCATTGCTTTTTCTTTTGCTTCACTTTGGCAAAATGAGCAGTGGATTTGGACATAGTTTTACTAAAATCATGAGCTTTTCTTGCTCTTCAATCAAAGAATGACAAAAACGATTGCAGTCTAGTTTATCAAAGCAAAAATCATATTCTTCACAGATCAACAAGTAGAACATAATACCTCATAGGGGGTGGCAAGATTCCAATGAATAAAATGAATAGAAATAGCATTGGCTTCTTGTATTGATCCCACAATCCTGTAATTGCATTCAAAGTTCCTAGAAATGAGGCAGGTAATCTTTTATCTGGGTAAAATCTTGTGGCTTTAATTACCTCATATTGGTGTCAACCTACATAACTCAAGTTTCATTAGGTTGCGAAAATGTACTCAATATTACCCCAAGCATGTTTTGGAGTTCCCATTTTAAGAAGGTTGAATTGAAGCTCATACATGGGTGCCAATCAAACCTCAAGCATAATTAGCCTAGTTCAATAATTTTCCTTTCTTCTTGTCATCCTTAGACTTCTTTTCGTACCCTCTCGTGATTATGAGGAGGTTTTAGTTATGGAGGACATCTGTCATTTTACTCCAAATATTATAATATCATTTATCCAACTGTTATAATTATCACTGAGGAGGAAACTAGGGTTTATGGACCCCATGATGAATCAGAGAAAATGTGATTTTAAAGATCAAGGCTTTGAGTAAGTGTACTTTGTGTGAGGGTCCCACTAGGGAAACCACAAGGCTCTTCAGTTCTTTGAAGAAAAAAACCCTCCCTCATTTTTCATGAATAGGCAAGTAAATTTTGGAAAATTATTACAGGAGGAGCAAAAACAAAGACAGTGGTGACTGAAATAAATTTTCTATCAAAGGGGGCATCAACAATAGAAAATACCTAAAAATGGATCTGTAAAGAACTAGAGGTACTGTAATATCCTGAAGGGGAAATAGACAGTAATAAAAAGCATACAACAAGATATAAAATGCTAGAAACAGATCATGAAGCAGATACACATGAAATATAGAGAATGCTAAGCCATTTTATTACACTGAGAAATAGAAATGAGTACAAGAGGTGATTAGAATGATGGCACTTCGACTTGCACTAGGAAAGTGTAGGAATACTCTTAGAATATCAATGGAAATGGTTGCCCTCAGCTCTACGTCCAAGCTGCTGGAATACTGTCGTGCTGCTACTACTGCTGGAACAAAATGAGTATTTGGGGCTGCTCCCCTACTTCGAAAAATTTGATACTCTGGAATCGACCTCTACTCACAATACCCAAAAAATCCCAGAGAGCGTTTCTGAAATGGACAACCCCCGAAAATGCCTCCCTTGAGGATCTATGCTATCCTCCCAAGGGCCACGCTGGTGTTGAATGCTATCCTCCAAAATATGGCCTCCCTCTCTGGCAAATGTCTCCAATATGCAAGGGATAGCCCCTTGCTCAATCCTTCAGCCTGAATCCACCAAAATGGCACTAATCCGGAGCTCCCCCAAGATGAACTGCGTCCTCCCTCTCAAGACTGCACAGTCCCTAAATGCTCTTCTCCTCCACGAATGCAAACACCGATCCTCCTGCAAAATGATGATGGAAATACCTCACCTGAGCAAGCACTCAAAGTCTCCTGGGGCTGAGGGTGGGATCTCCGAACGGAGACACTCGATGTACTGAACAGTACTGCAGACAAGTTAAACAGCCAGTGTGCTCCAAGTCGAAATGACTAGCTTAATATGCATAAACATGAATGATCAAATGAGGGGGCTCTCCTCCATTTATAACGATGGGCCTCTCTCACCCTAGGACCCACCACCTCCACGTGCTCCTTGGTCCATGCTGTCCCTCTCATCTGCGTGAGGTAGGCCCCATGCTACCCACATGGACTGTGTCCTCCTTTCCCTACGCTGTCCACTTGGCCACTAGGCCCCACTCCCTTAATTTCGATGTGGACTTTAGGAAAGTGCTTTATCCTAAGTGAGTTAATTAATATTTTTCTCACTTTATTCATGCTCCAACTATAATAAGGAAAAATTGGTTAAAATTAATATTTCCAATTAGTTATCGCTAATTGGGAATATTGCAGTCTCCCCTGGAAAAATGTTTCTTGACCCCAAGCAATTGTAGTGATGGATGCTGCAAGATCTTCTCACTCTCCCAAGTGGCATCCTCATCCGGCAAATTCTTCCACCTCACTAAGAATTCCCGGACTGTCCTGCTCCGCAACTAACTCTCCCTAGTATCAATAATGGCCTCCGGCTGTAGCACCAAGTGCCCCTCATCATCTGTAGGCGGAAGCTCCCCTGTCACTATCACCTGCTGTCCTAGTACCTTCTTCAGGCATGATACGTGAAAGATGTTATGAATCTTGCTGCCATGGGGCAACTCCAACTCATAAACAACCTACCTAACTCTGCGTATCACCCTGTAAGACCCATAAAAACGGGGCTTGAGCTTCTCAGCTCCCTTCTGCTTCAGAGTCGATTGTCGGTACGGCTGCAAACGTAGGTAGACCAAGTCCCCTACCTCAAAATTTCTCTCCACCCGACCCCTATTAGCATACAGTTTCTGTTGGTTCTACGTTGTAGCCATGTTATCCTTGAGAGCTCGGAGGATGTCCTGACTCTCTTGGATCCAATTCTTGGCTCTCGGAGCCTTGCTGGCACCAAACATCACATCAACAAAAGATAAAGCATGATAACCATATAATGCATAAAACGAAGACATACCAATAGACATGTGATGTGTGTTGTTGTAACAGTACTCTCCTAGGTGCAGCCACTTCAGCTATGCTCTCTGCTACCCACTGACATAGTTACGCAAGTAGCCCTCTAGCCACTTGTTAACTATCTCTGTCTGCCCATCTGTGTGTGGGTGGTAACTGGTGCTCGATGTCAACTCTATCCCCACCAACCGGAAAAGCTCCTGCCAAAATCCGCCCATGAAGTGGTTGTCCCTGTCACTGACAATGGGCTTGGGAAGACCATGTAACCTGAAAATGTCCCTGAAGAACAGCTCTGCCACCTGTGCTGTTGTATAATGTGTGAATATGGTGAAAAAATGTGCATATTTCGTCAATCGGTCAACGATGACGAATATATGGTCCTTGCCCTACACCATGGGCAACCCTGTGATGAAATCCATCGAAATACTCTCCCATTTCCCTTATGGAATGGGAAGAGGCTAAAACAAACCTGCCGGATGGTTCATCTCCCCCTTGTTGTGCTGGAAAACCTCGCATTCCCTGACATGCTGGAGTACATCCTCCTTGAGGCCCTTCCATGAGAACCTCTCCCTGATGGCCTTGTAGGTTTTGGTAAACCCCTGGTGGCCAGATAATGGTGAATCGTGAGAAGCCTGCAATATCTTCTTCTTGAGTTGAGAACCCTCAGTCAAGAAGATCTTGTCCCTGCAGTAGATGATCTCATCCATCAATCTGTATCTGTCATCTGTCACCTGTCCATCCAGAATCTCACAAGCAAGCCTGTCCTTGGAGTACTCCACCAATAGCGGAGCCCTCTAATCTGCATCCAAACTCATCAGAGACAATGTGGATGGTCTGCGTGAGAGTGCATCAGCCACCACGTTGTTCTTCCCTTTGACATACTCGATGTCAAAGTCGTAGGCTTGGATCTTGCTGACCCACTTCTGCTGCCTCTCCTGTCGCTGTTTCTTCTCTAAGAAAAACCTAAGGCTGTTGTGGTCAGTCCTCACCCTGAACTTGTTACCTACTAGGTACTACCAGAATTTGGCCAATGCATGAATTATGTCCAACATCTCCTTGTCGTATATAGCACACAACCTCTCATGTGGAAGGAGATTCCGGCTCTCAAAAGATATAGGGTGGCCTCCCTGCATCAACACTACGTTGATCCCTTCTCCTGATACATCACACTCCAAAACGAATGGCTGCGTGAATTTTGGAAATGCTAGCACTGGACAATTGCTCATCACCTCCTTAAGCCTGTCAAAGGCTTGCTGCGCTGTATCTGTCCAACTGAATGCCCCCTTCTTCGTCAGATCTGTAAGGGGTGTAGCAAGCTGAGAGAAACTCTTGACGAAATTCCTGTAGTAGGTGCAGATACCCACAAACCCCCGAAGTTCTATCACGTTTCTC
Organism: Pinus albicaulis; assembly: GCA_034641835.2. Taxonomy (NCBI): domain Eukaryota; kingdom Viridiplantae; phylum Streptophyta; class Pinopsida; order Pinales; family Pinaceae; genus Pinus; species Pinus albicaulis. The sequence continues at coordinate 983,305,598 of CM076569.1, forward strand.
AGCTCTGGCCAATCCCTGATGGCCCTGATCTTCTCCTCGTGGACCCTCACTCCATCCACCCCTATAATGTGTCCCAAGTATAGCATCTCCGTCAACCCAAACTCGCACTTGGAGAGCTTAGCATAAAACTGCTGCTCCTCCAAAATACACAACACTACCTCTATGTGCTGGAGATGCTCCTCCCATGTCCTGCTATATATCAATATTTCATCAAAGAAGACCAAAATAAACTTCCTCAGGTGACAACGGAAAATTTTGTTCATACAAAACTGGAAGGTGGCCGGTGCATTGGTTAGGCCGAAGGGAATCACCAAGAACTCAAAATGGCCATAGTGGCACCTGAAAGTGGTTTTGGGAATGTCTTGTTCCCTCACGCGAATCTGATGGTACCCGGATCACAAATCAATCTTTGAGAAGAACTGTGCCCCTCTCAACTCATCCATCATCTCATCAATCCGAGGAATAGGGTACCTGTTCTTCATGGTCTTTTTGTTCAGGGCCTTGTAATCAATGCACATCCTCAATGTGTCGTCCTTCTTCTTCACCAACACTACCGAAGAAGCGAAGGGACTGGTGCTAGGCCGAATGTGTCCAAGAGCTAACAACTCATGGATAGCCCTCTCGATTTCATCCCGATAGGCCTTGGGGTGCCTATAGGGTGTGGTAATGATGGCCTGTATGCCCTGATCTAGCTCAATCGTATGCTCAAACCCTCGATCCGGTGGCTGTCTTGGCGGTATCTCCCCAAACACCGTGGCATACTTGTCAAGGATGGTCTATATCTCTGGATGAACTGTCTGCATGGTAATCCCTACGTCTGATGCACGCAGCTCTACTGCCCACTCTATGTCTCCCTTCCGAAAGTCTGCCTCCATCAAGTGAGCTGAAACTATCTGGGGTGGGTAAGTGTGCATGCCCCGTATCTTCTCATGCTTCCCAGTCTTCTTGTCATCCCACTCCATCTCCAAGGCCTCCCAATATGTGGTGACCTTCCCTAGAGTGATTAGCCACTATACCCGTAATACCACATTGGTATCTGGTATGTTAACCACAAAAAATTGGTCGGTCACTGTGTAGGTGCCTTTTGTCACTGCCACCGCTGGAACATATCTCGCACATTGCATAGTCTGATCTCTTGGGACCAACACTGAAAACCCATTGAAACTCTTTGTTTGTATACCTCTCCGCTCTACCATCTATGCGTCAATGAAGTTGTGGGTTGCCCCACTATCCACTAGTACTGATACTCTCTACCCCTGCACTGTACGTCGGACACGCAACGTAAGATACTTGGGAACTCCTCGCAATGTTGCAAGGGCCCCTCCAGTAGGTGAAAAGGCTGCACCTCTTGCTCCTGGTGGTGGAGGTGGTAAATGATCCTGTGCTGCATGGCTACCCCCTGCCTCCACGTCATCATACTCATCTTCTTCCCCACTGCTCTCGGAGAAGACCTCGATAAAATGTGCTTTAACAACAACATATCTGTGTCTTGGTGCCCACGACTCCTGACAGGTGAAACACAGTCTCTTCTTCTTCAACTCACTCTTGGCATCATCATCAAACTTTCCTCTACCCTGATTCCCTCTAGGAGGTGGAATCCTCACATCCTTCCCCTTAGGCTGGAAAGCCTATCTCTGGGATAAGGCGTCCTGGTCCTGGGTAAGGCACCCTGCAAGTTCCAGGTCCTGCCAACTGCGTCATGGAGTGTTGTTGGTCTAGTGGATCTGACCAATCCCCGAAGCGGCTATGCTAGCTCATCAATGAACATGTAAATCATCCATGCCGCGGATAGATCTGGCACCATCACCAAAAGTCTCAGGAAATCTGAGATATATGTGTCCGGACTCCTGGTCTGTTTGAGCCTTGTTAGCTCAACAAAGTGCTCCTCTGGATCCCTCCGATCAAACCTCTCTATCAACCTCCGAGTGAACTCGGCATATGCTGTCACTGGCGAATGCCTGATTGTAACCATCCCGTGGAACCACCAATCCTGGGCCTCGCCATCCAGATGCAGCACTACCACCTTGATGGCCTCCGTCTCCGACATCTAGTTGAGCTGGAAGTAGATGTCCAGCTTCTCCACACAATCCTTTGCCAAACTATTTGATGAGCCATCAAACATAGGCAAATGGAACCTACTCATCGTACGCTGAGTGTCTCCCTTGTGATAATGCCGGTGTCCCCTGTGATGGTCGCGGGGTCCGCTGTCCTGCTGGAGCTGGAAAAAATCTTGAAATGAAAGGGCATCCCTGAAATCCTTCCCATATGCCTGGTACTCAGCAAAGTAGTCACCCATGTGGCCAGGCTCCAGCTCCTACTATGCTCCTGCCCTTGTGTCTGCAGCCATAAAAGTGGGCATAGTGGAACGTGTGGGTGCATGTGATGCCATGTGTTGAGTGGCATCATGCTCCAGCAAATGGTGGGATGTGCCTGATACCTCACCAATCTGGAAACCCCTTGGGGTTTCACGCTGTCTAGACTATACAGTAGTGAATCTTTGTCCCATCACCTCAATCTGCCTTGACAGATCCTGTACTGAATTTAGGAGCATTTCCCCAAACTTCTTCACATCATTATCATCTACCATTGATTCCTCCTGCTCTGCGTCCACTACTGGAACGCAGTCACCCTCTCCATAGGTGATTTGCAACCTACGCTCTTGGTCATGATACTTCCTACCCCTATAGAAAATATACGGCTTCTCTCCCAGTGTCATAGACAACTTGCTCCACAGGCTGAGCCAGGTATATGAGCTCTGATACCACTGTAATATCCCGAAGGGGAAATAGACAGTAATACAAGGCATACAAAAAGATATAAAATGCTAGAAACAGATCATGAAGCAGGTACACATGAAATATAGAGAATTCTAAGCCATTTTATTATACTGAGAAATAGAAATGAGTACAAGAGGTGATCAGAATGATGGCACCTCGACTTGCACCAGGAAAGTGTAGGAATACTCTCAGAATATCAATGGAAATGGCTGCCCTCTGCTCTGCATCCAAGCTACTGGAATACTTCCATGCTATTGCTACTGCTAGAAAAAAATGAGTATTTGGGGTTGCTCCCCTACTTGGAAAAATATGATACTCTGGAATCGACCTCTACTCACAATACCTAGAAAATCCCAGAGAGCGTTTCTGAAATGGACGACCCCTGAAAATGCCTCCCTTGAGGATCTACGCTATCCTCCCAAGGGACACGCTGGTGCTGAATGCTATCCTCCAAAATATGGCCTCCCTCTCTGGAAGATGACTCCAATAGGCAAGGGCTGGCCCCTGGCTCAATCCTTCGCCCTAAATCCACTGAAATGGCACCAATCCGGAGCTCCCCCAAGATGAACTGCATCCTCCCTTTCAAGACTGCACAGTCCCTAAATGATCTGCTCCTCCACGAATGTAACCACTGATCCTCCTACAAAATTCTGATGGAAATACCTCACCCATGCAAGCAATCGAAGTCTCCCGGGACTGAGGGTGGGATCTCCGAACGGAGACACCCGATGTACTGAACAGTACTACAGACAAGCTAAACAGCCAACGTGCTCCAAGTCGAAATGAATAGCTCAATATGCATAAACATGAATAATCAAATGAGGGGGCTCTCCTCCCTTTTATAATGATGGGCCTCTCTCACCCTAGGCCCCACCACCTCCACGTGCTCCTTGGCCCACGCTGTCCCTCTCATCTGCGTGAGGTAGGCCCCACGCTGCCCATGTGGACTGTGTCCTCCTTTCCCTACGCTGTCCACTTGGCCACTAGGCCCCACTCCCTTAATTTCAATGTGGACTTTAGGAAAGTGATTTATCCTAAGTGAGTTAATTAATATTTTTCTCACTTTATTCATTGTCCAACTATAATAAGGAAAAATTGGTTAAAATTAATATTTCCAATTAGCTATCGCTAATTGGAATATTATAGGTACACTGTAAATCTTCCAAGACAACTGAAATGATTCTCAAAATGGGGGTGTCCAAAACCTTCCTTAAAATATGTTTGGAAACAATGCCCTAGGCACACAAAGACAGTAGGAAAAATGTTGTGAAATACACCAAAATTACTGGCTAAAAACGGTTGAAAAACCCTGCTCTTGGCACACAATAACAGAGATTCGTTGTGAAATAGACAAGCACTACGAGTTGGCTCGAGTCAGATTAAGTTGACCCTTAAAAGCACTAATATTATTACTATAAAATGTTTGCCCTATGTGAAAATCTGCAGTGGTAGGTTGGCCCAATAAATATTCTTTTATTGAAAAACAATATAATAAGACAGTGATACCAAGTGTCTTTTGGAGATCCCATTTTATGAAGGGAGAATCAGAGCACATTCTACACATTGATGGAAATGGAACCTTGAGCTTCATCAACTTGATTCAACCATTTTTCCTTTGCATCATCTTTAGGCTCCTTTTCATCTCCCATAGCAATCCAAAGGAGGCTCATGGTTTTGGAGCACATCCTCCATTTTACTCCAACTGTGATGATTATCGTGGGTGAGGAGGAAACTAGATTTTATGGACTCCATGATGAGTCTTAGAAATTGTGCTTTTTAAGAGCAAGGCTTCAATTTGGCACACTATGGGTGATGGTCCCATAAAATCAACAACAAGGCTCTTTGGTTCTTGGAATAAAAATGTCCTCCCTCAAGAATAACCAAGTCTTAAAAAATGATTACACGTGAACAACAAAGACATGCTGAAATAAATTTGATGCACAAAATGTTATCAACAAGAAAAAAAATAGCTCAAAAATGCCTATGTAAAGAGTGTTGATGGTATGCCTGTGAAAATTCCTTGAATGCAACAATTGGAGATTAATCTTCTAAATGTTAGCAATTTATTTGTCTTTTGAATTATTATTCGGAAAATAAAAATTAACGCAAGTATTTATTACCAATTCGGGCTAATGGAACTTAGAATCATCCTCAAAGTATATGGGTTTCAGTTAAGATCAATTTAAAATATGGTTTATTAATGATTAAGGAAATGCATATTACAAATATAAGTCTAACTTAAACAATTTCTAAATTCAAGTGTGTAATCAGAAGCAAAAGAATCTCCTAACTTAAGAGATTTGTTTGCCATTCTCTAACAAGATTACCTCATGAATTAGAAATAAAAAACTACTTAATTGAACAATAGATTAAGATAAATGAAGCAATAATTGAAGAGGCTCTTCACTGAAGAGGTCCTGGTTGTCCTTCATCATATGTTCATTTATTAGTAATGCTATTGTTAGAAACAAGAATTCAGAAAAGCATGTAAAAACATGAAAAGATGAATTCTAACTGAAGATCTTGATTAGATAGAAATAATGTTTAACTTAAACATTTGTTTGTCCTTTAATATGCAAAATAAGAATTATCATTCGATTCATCAATATTCAGAAATAATCAGCATAAACAAGTTAAGCATAAGCAAACTAATTCAGAAATTGCGACTACAAATAAACTAAGAAGTGCACCTAGCTTGGTGTGGGGGCCCTCCACCGTTGCCTTACACACTGAAGGTTTTTTCAGCTACTTAAAACTTCAATCAATCAACCAGCATATAACAACAGCAGATAGGATAGAGCGGATCTTCAATTATGTCTCCAAAGTATCAGAAATAATAATATTAAGTCATACAAGTTTTACATATCAATGCCTTCAAAGTTTGAGACTTAAATAGATAATGTATCTAAAAAATTCATCTAAAATAGCTCCTATAGTCATGAATATCCTTAAATTATCGAATCAAGCTGAATTCATCCATCAGATCCATCAAAATCTAGAAAATCCCACAAAATAAGAGTTGTGACCTAGTTTCTAGGGATCCTCCATAAAGACAGGTCATGTTTGACTGCCTTTGACCGGGCCTGTTAAAGCTCTGTTTGACTATAGCAACAAGTGTACACTTATTCTTAGTTCCCAAGCCTTCTATAAATATATCCAACTAGAGCCCAAGTGTCCTGCAAATATGCAAACCATGAGGCCATTACGGGAATTTTTGATGCTGTCCAAAAATGCACTTAAATTTCAATTTTTACAAAAACATCTAATAATTAAAAATATATAATTTAAATACCTGTATATGCATATTTTGGTAAAAATAAGGTGAATGTGAAGGTAAATAGATGGATAGTATGGAAAATAAGATGTATTTCCTATAAAAAAAAAAGATAAAAAATGACGGCCAATATCATCCCCAAACTGATGATCAAGCATGTCCTCATGCTTGCTTTTTCTTTTTTGACCTTTTGAGCTCTGATGCTGATCCCATTCCTGATCCTGAAACTTCCTGTTGTGCTGCATATAGAAGAGAATACATATCTTTGCATTTTTTTTCTTGTAAATTGAGGTCTTAACCTTCTGTTTCTCATACTTGCCCTTCCAGGAATTTTTCTCCTGAAGCCACTTGAATGCCTGTGTATAAAGAAGATTGTTTTTGGTTTTCAACTTTCCCATTTATTCACTTATCTTCTCATTTTCCTTAACCAATTTTTCATTAGTTTTCTTATAGGTTTCATTTTCTTCTTTCAGGTGCCTTTCCATGATTTTGCTTACCTCCAGGCTATCAGTTAATTCTCTAACCCTGCTAGGGTTTTGATTTCCCTCCTTGGTATTTTTAGAAACTAAAGTAGTTTCAACCTCATTATTTTCAAAATAATAATCTCTGTCTACAGGATTTTCATAAAAATTTTGTTGCAACCTCTCAAGGATTTCATTGCCTTGTTTTGTTAAAGGAGATGTCTCTATGACTTGCACTTCTGGTTCTGCTGAATTCTTCTTTTTTTGTCTCCTAGAAATGGTCAAAAATGATGTTTCCCTCTCTATCATAACTGTCTCCTACTGTTTCTTTGACCTGGTTTTAGGATAAAGAGGTGAATGCACAATATTTTTTGTTTCCTATATTGGTTTAATTTTGTTTTCAGTGACTTGTTCTATAAACTTATTTTCAATTAGGAAATTTTCCCAAACCATTCCCTTAGCTTTCAGCTAATAATCCACAAGGAATTTTATGAGCCCCTGGTGAAGAATTTGGACTTCTTTGGGTTTGGTCTCAGATTTTACACTCTCAATCATATTCATCATTTTTTTATAAAATAAGTAGGGCAAATTGATCCTGATATCTCCTTTAATATGCTATAGTAACCTAACATGATATAGGTGTACTATACTATGTATGTTATCACAGGTGAAAAAATTTTGAACTATCAAAACTAGCTCTGCCCAAGGTTCATTGAACCACTCCCTTGGAATCCCCTTTGACCTATCAAAAGAACCCTTTCTGTTTTTATCCTAGAAGAATGTCCAACCCTTGTCTTTGAAATGCAATCCCTTGTGGTATAGTTCTCCTGATGATGGCAACTCTAAAACTTCTGAAATAGATTCTGGAATCGAAGGAACATGAAAACTACTCACCATGGTTTCATCCTGTTTGCAATTGTTTATAAACTTTCTTGTGATATCTTCATTGTGGCCTTTGAATTTTTGAAGAAAGCCTATTAAGCCTGATTGATACAGTTTTTCAAAATTTTCCCTACTCCAATGTTCAATTTGAAAATCTTTGGGCTCTGTTCTTGAAGTCATTTTGTCTAAAAACCATTTGATATACCCATATACTGTCATTAACTTCATTTTTGTAAACAAAAATTCAAGTACTAGATGTTATCACAGTAGTAAGGCTTACCTCTTGTTTACTGCTCTTGCCAAGTAATTGAAATCAATCCTCTGTTTTCCTTTGGAAGAATGTGAGCTTACTGTTTGAAATAAACACAAGATTTGATATAGAGAGGTTTAAGAAAACATAAAAAATTCATGTTTCTATTATTCTACTCTCCATTTGATTCTCTGTCTTTTAAAAAAAAAACAATCCTTTGTCTCTGTTTTGTAAAAATTTTACTGTGTCTTGTGACCTCTCGGTTTCATACAAAATTCTTTTCCAAAGACATAGCATGATGTGTGTAATATAAACTCACTGTTTATGCAAGATAATAGCTCAATACTTTCATAAAAAATATCATAATGAGTTCACTGTTTTCCTTCAAACATTCACCAAACTCTGCCCTCTGCTATGTAAAAATACAAAAACATGTTTGACTGTGTATTCTAAACCAATATTTCTCCACAAATCCTGTTTCGAATTCTTCTACTGAGTGTGAAAATAAAATTAATCTACGACACAACTCAATTAAAACGAATTCACTGTGCAATTCAAACCAGAACTCTCCATTCGTTGTTTTCATTCATTTTGAAATAGAAGATTGTGCATGAGGACGTGTTCAAGCTTACCTGTCTTTTGCAATGATCCTCGTGATTCTCTGCTATGATCCTCGTGATTTTCCTTCTAGTTTAACTGAGGTCTCTGTGTTTCAATCAACGCCAGTCTCATCAAAATCTTCACTCAATATTTTATCATTTACTCACTTAATCAACAGAAAATTTAGTGTTGACTGATGGCAGAGTATTAATGAGTGATGTCAAAGTGTTTATGAGTGGTGTCAAAGACAAAATGTAATGCAATGACAAGTTTTAAAAATTCAAATAGAGAACTCCTTTTATAACTATCAGTTTGTTTTAACAACCCCGAGATTTATTCATCCAAATCATCGTTGTTTTAAACAACCAAATCTGAGTTTGCTTCTCACCTTATCCTTCATGGGATTCTGCCTCTTGATAGTGTGGTTGCTTGACAAATTTTTCGAATTTGTTGGCTTGAAACTTCAGTGAATTCTCCTTATCACTCCATTCCTCTTCACTCCTATATTTCTTGCTTTATTTACTGCATTATATTTCTTCTATTCTCCTCACAAATTCTTCATTGTCTTCTCTCAGCTTCTACGTTTATTTGTTTCTCACAGAGTTGCAAAAATGGATGCGTGTTTTGATTGCATGCCCTCCTTCTCTCACTTAGCCTTCGAAAGGTGATGATGGTAAAAAACGCAGTGTATATCAGTTGCTTCAGGTCTTAGTAATGGCGGAAGTGTTCTCAACAGTTTACACAGTGTTGTGATATGGCATTTGAATTTGTTTGGACAGTTCATCAACCACCGTTTGACCGGTGCATGCGTGGCTTACCCTTGACTATCATGCTGACTCTGGTGTACATTCTGTCCTTTGATTCACTTATTACGTAGCTCATTTCACATTTTTATTTCATGATTTTCATTGATGACTATGTCTGCTTCCATCCTCCATTGAAACACATCATATACCATTGCATATTTGCCATCATATTTCCGTTTCATTGCTTGTATTCACATCACCGTATGCCATCATTTATTCGTTCCTCCATTGTCGTATGTATCTCTGTCTCATCATAGTTTCATCCATAGCATATATCATTGTCATTCATTGTTTTTCATAGAATCATGTTTGTTAGTTTGCATTACATTGTTTGTATTATTATTGCGCTCTTGCTCCATTACCTTAGCTTATAACCATTTATGATTGCGCTCTTTGCATTTTGTTTTGTTGCTTGAAATAGTTGCGCTATCATATGATTTTAGACTTCAAGTTTTCTCTTTTATTTAATTTTTAAAATTTACCAATGAAATGGTCATGTTTTAAAATTAAATATTTATAATGATACTAACCTCTTGTTTGTTGATTGTAGGTCCAACAAAAGTTTAATATTTAAGCCTTTTGTTTATGATTCTTTTTGTTTAGAAAAATAAGGTAGGGTATGGTATGGATAGGTTATGGAATGTTTATTGAGTGATTAGTATAATGGTGTAGATATGGATAAACTAGGGTTAAGAATCATCGGTGATGAAAAATGTAGGTGATAAAAATGCATAACTAGTACTAAATTAGCTTTACAATTCTAGAATATTTTCACAAAAAATTGAAATTTTAAGAGCAATTTTTACTTACTGTACTTGTATTCCCTCAAACCATTTGATGTTCATGATGGTCGACATTGTGCTTGTTGGTACGATGACTCTTTTAGACTATGTAGAGACTTTATTTCTGCTTTGCATCTGATTTGATTTGGAATGATGTTGTTCAGGTCCCTTTTGCAGGTTAAACTTTGAAATTTTAGGTCCCTTCTGATATGATCTTCATTTTATGTAGCTTAGGTCCCTTCTGACAGTTTCTATTTTCAGGTCCCTTCTATTGTAATTTGCAATAATGTTTGAAAATTCCTTCTATCACAATGATACAGGTCCTTTTCTGAATAATTTTCTCAATAATAATTCAGGTCCCTTCTATATATGTTGAATGATGTACCAAGTTCCTTTGTAATTGTAGTTCATATTCCATCTTCAATTCAGCTGCTTAAACTATTTTCATAGTTTTTATTACACACCTTCCCCCAAGCTGATGATAAGACTTGTCCTCAAGTCTGCAATGTCTTGGAGGGTATATCTGCAAAAATATTTAGTAAAGTAAAATGAAAACAAAAAGAGAATTCATATTGGCCAAACAAGTTGGTTTTCCAATATGAATTCGAGTTTGTATTGTGCCAGTTTCCTGGATTTTCACAACCAAACTCTTTTATTATATATATATATATATATATATATATATATATATATATATATATATATATATATATATATTATCTTATCATTCTTCTTCTTCTTCTGGAATTATGGGAGGCATATTGCTATGCTGCCCCACTAATTCCAAATCTGAATCTATCGAAATTTTTCTCAGAAAATCCTCTTTATCTATAGGCTTATTGTAAACTTTAAGCCTATGTCCATTAATGACAAACGAAACAGATGCTTCGTCAATTGTTTTTATCTTGACAGCTCTATTGTCAAAGATTTCTTCAATCTCATATGGCCCAAGCCAATGATTCATAATTTTTTCTTTGAAATATTTGAACTTGGAGTCAAACAAGAGTGCCCAATCTCCTTTTTGAAACACTTTATTCTTTATGAATCGATCATGCCATTTGATCCTCTGATCCTGGACAAGAGATGTGTGTTCTATTGCTTGTTGTCGTATCTCATCCAGTTGATTTAACTCCATAATTCTTTGTTGTTGTGCCTCAGATAATTACATCCCCAATTGTAATATTCCCAATGGAAATAAACAACAATAAAAAGCACATAAACAAAGAACTACAACAACTAGAGAGACATCATAAGAAAAACAGACAATATGGAGAACGTTGAGCCATTTTATTAATACTGAAAGATGGAATGTGTAAAAAAGGTGATCAAAATGATGGCACCTTGGCTTGCACTAGGCAAGCGTAGAAATACTCTTAGAAGATAACCCGAAATGGATGCTCCCTCAAAGACTGCGTAATCTCCAGTGCTGCTGGTGCTAGTGCTGTGTTTTTGCCACTACTGGAATGAAATGACTATTTGGGGCTACTCCCCTCCTCATAAAATTATGAAACTTTGGGAATGGCCTCTCCACCCAATACCCAGAAAAGCCCAGAAAGCTTTCCGGAAATGGCTGACCTCCGAAAATGACTCCCTTGAGGCACTACGCTATTATCCAATGAGAAACGCTAGCCCTAAATGATCTACTGCAAATGATGGCCTCTGAATCTACCAAAATGATGGAATGGGGAAGGGATGACCCCTTTCCAACTCTCCCAGGCTGAATCCCCTGATAAACCCTCAATCCAAAACCACCTCCTTCCAAGACTGCAGCCTCCCTCTAACTGATTGCGCTATCTCTTCCAGTGAATGCTCACAACTGTGGTTGCTTCAACTTTCTCTGGAAAAACAAAGATGGAAATCCTCACCCGAGCAGGCACTTGAAGTCCCCTGGGGTTGAGGTTAGGATCTCCGCGCGAAGACACCTGATGTACTAAAGAGTACGTGCAGACTTTGCTCAACAACAAGCGTCCTCAATGTAAAAATAAAAATAACAAAGATTCATAATCAGAATGAATGAAATGAGGAGACCCTCTCCCTTTTTATTTTTGGAGAGCCTTTCTCTCACCTAGGCCCCACCATCAATTGCGTTGTCTCCTTGAGCCACGCTGTCCCTCTCTCTCTGTGCTGGCTTGGGCCCACATTGCCTACGCTATATTTTTTCCTACGCTGCCACTTTGACCTCTAGGCCCCACGCTGCCAATTAATCATGTTTCTCAAGTGACTTTAGGAAATATTTTTATCCTAAGTGTGAGTTAAGTGTCCCTCTTCACCCACTTTATTTCTGACTTAACTTTATTAAAGTAAAGTAGTTAAAAATCAATATTTCCAATTAGCTATTGCTAATTGGGAATATTACAGTCCTCCTCGGCAAAACATTGCTTGTCCTCAAGCAACTGCAATGATGGATGCTGCAAAATCTTCTCACTCTCCCAAGTGGCATCCTCATCTGGTAGGTTCCTCCATCTCACCAAGTACTCCCTAACTGTCCTGATCTGTAGCTGCCTCTCCCTAGTGTCAATAATGGCCTTCGGCTGTAGCACCATATGCCCCTCATCATCGGTGGGTAGAAGCTCCTTAGTTGCAGTCACTTGCTGTCCCAGTTCCTTCTTCAGGCATGACACATGAAAAACGTTATGAATCTTGCTATCCGTGGGCAACTCCAACTCATATGTGACCTCCCCAATCCTGTGTGTCACCCTGTATGGTCCATAAAAGCGGGGCTTGATCTTTTCAGCCCCCTTCTGCTCCAGCTGGATTGCCGATATGGCTGCAATCGTAGGTATACCAAGTCCCCTACCTCAAAATATCTCTCAACACATCCCTTATCGGCATATAGCTTCTGTTTATTCTGTGTTGTAGCTATGTTATCCTTAATAGCTCGGAGTATATCCTGACTCTCTTGGATCCAATCCTTGGCCCTAGGGGCCTTTCTAACACCAAACATCACGTCAACAAAAGATAAAGCATGATAGCCATATAAAGCATAAAATGGAGACATACCGATAGACATATGATGAGTGGTGTTGTAACAATACTCTCTTAAGTGCAACCATCGTAACAATGCATTTTGCTGCTCGCTGACATAGTTACGCAAGTAGCCTTCTAACCACTTTTTCACTATCTCTGTCTGTCCATCCATGTGTGGATGGTAACTAGTACTCGGGGTCACCTCAGTGCCCACCAAACGGAAAAGCTCCTACCAAAACTCGCCCATGAAGCGGCTATCCCTGTCACTGACAATGATCTTTGGGAGACCATGCAATATGAAAACATCCCTGAAAAATAACTCTGCCACCTGTGCTGCAGTGTAACGTGCTGATATGGCGAAGAAATTTGCATACTTTGTCAGCCGATCAACGACTACAAATATGCGATCCTTGCCCTGTATAGTGGGCAACCCTGTGATGAAATCCATCGAAATACTCTCCCATTTCCCCTCAGGTATGGGAAGAGGCTACAGTAACCCTGCCGGATGGTTCATCTCCCTCTTGTTGCATTGGAAAACTTCGCACTCCCTGACATGCCGGAGTGCGTCCTCCTTGAGGCCCTTCCACGAGAACCTCTCTCTGATGGCCCTATAGGTCTTGGTGAACCCCTGGTGGCCTAATAATGGCGAGTCATGTGAGGCGTGCAATATCTTCTCCTTGAGCATTGAGCTCTCGGTCAATAATATCCTGTACCTGAAGTAGATCACCTCATCCATCACCCTGTACCTGTCATCTGTAACCTGTTCGTCCAACACCTCACAGGAAAAATGGTCCTTGGAGTACTCTACCAAAAGTTGAGCCCTCCAGTCCATATCCAAACTCATAAAGGAGAACGCTGCCGATCTGCGTGAAAGTGCATCAGCCACCACGTTGTTCTTCCCCTTGACATACTCGATGTCAAAATCATATGCTTGGATCTTGCTGACCCACTTCTGTTGCCTCTCCTACAACTACTTCTGCTCTAGAAAGAATCGGAGGCTGTTGTGGTATGTTCTCACTCTGAACTCCTTCCCTACCGGGTACTGCCGAAACTTGGCCAATGCATGCATGATGGCCAACATCTGCTTGTCGTATATAGCATACAACCTCTCATGCCGCAATAGCTTCTAGCTCTCGAAAGCTATGGGGTGGTCTCCCTGCATAAAAACTATAGAAATTTGCTGAATAATGATTAATTATCCACCGAGACTATCCTGGTCACATACTATTTGAACTTCATACACAACACATAATCTCTTCCACTCAACTCAACTCAGATCATCACACATGCGGAAATAAAATCAAGCGATAACACATCAAATCATCATACACATTAACACAGTATGTATAGAGAAAGCTTATAGATGAAAACCCTGCAGCTACTGTGTATATTATAATGGAGAAAACATGTAACAACTCAGTACAATACTCCTCACAAGTACTCAGTACTTTCTCATGAAGTTACACAAAATCTAGCTCAGTTTTGAACAGGTTACTGGTTCAAAACTCACCGCCAATTGCCTTGCCTCTATTGCGTGTTTCAATGCTATGGGATGGCCTCTTTATATAGATAAACCACCAGCCTGAACTGCGCAATCCTCATGGGCTTACTCCACCTATCCGTGTGTTGCAAATAGCAACAGTATAGTCACAACTGATAGCTAACTCCACCCTTTCATCTACCTCTTTCACTGGTCTCCACTGAACTGATCATGCACTGTAGTGAACTGATGTGTTCCTGAGTTGAATAATGAGTTACTAATTAATGAATTAAATAATATTTAATTCACTCCACTCATAACTAATTGATTAGCTAGTTAAACTAATCTCAACTAGTTCAACTAAAATAAACAGAACACAACTCCACTATCCGTCTCATTAACTCCTCCAAACTTCTGCCACTGAAGTCCAACTGAAGTCAACCATGCATGATGCCATCAAACCCTTGGGAACCACGTGATTCCTCTGTCAGATGCATGAGCCACTTCTGTAGCTCGAACTGAAGTGCTCCAAGAGAGTAAACTGAAGTTTATAGTCTAAATATTATTAAGGGTAAATAATATTTGACTTCCCCGTTTTAAGGAGAGGCAGTCTAAAAATAGACTTCGACCTCTTTGACCTCAAAAATAGAGTCTCATCTATTTTTACCAACATGACACATACTTCAAGAATCTCAAACCGGAATCCCCGAACCATGCTCCATATGTCTAAAAATAGACATAGTCTAAAAATAGATTTTGCGCCAGAATTTGCCTGCGGGCCCACTTAGTGAAGGCGACTTCATTTCACTAAGCTCCATCATCTTGCCGCATTCTCAACACTCCCTCTCAGCAAGATATGGATTATCTGCAACCCCTATCCTGCCTCTGTGGAATTCGAACTTGCTCCTGGTGAGCGCCTTCGTCAGGATGTCGGCATCCTGATCCTCCGTGGGAACATATGAAAGCATCATGATTCTCCGCTGAACAAAATCTCTGATATGATGGTACCTGATGTCGATATGTTTGGACCTATCATGAAATAATGGATTAGCTGAGAGTTTGATGCAACTCTGGTTATCACAGTAGATCACTCTAGGCTCCAAATGCAACTTGAATAAACCTGCGAGGATCTTCCTCATCCAAATAGCCTCGCATGCAGCCAAGCTAGCTGCCATGTACTCGGCCTCTGCTGAACTGAGTGCCACGGATCTCTGCTTCCCCCGCCGTACCGTCAGAAACCCGCCGTCGACCCAATGCTAACAACCTTCCGCATGTGTTTCTCCGTCCGTTGACTCCTCGCCCACCGACACCGCGGAAGCGAAAGCTTCGCTCCATCCTCCTGTCTGTACCATAGACCATATCCCGATGTGCCTCTAATATAGCGCAATACATGCTTGCCTGCCTTCCAAAAGAGCTTGGTAGGCTTAACCATAGCTGGCGAAAGCTGGTTAACTGCATAGCATATATCGGGTCGTGTATTGACCAGATACATAAGCGACCCCACCAACTGTCGATAGACAGTGGCATCCACTACCTCCGCTGAAGTAGCATCCTCCTCCCTCCAACCACCAGGAAGAGGAGTGTCAACAGGCTTGCAGCCTTGCATGTTGAACCTCTCCAGAATCTCCCGGGCATACTTGCCCTGAGAAACAAACAGTCTTCCGCTGCGCTGCCAAATCTCCAATCCCAGGAAATAATGAAGGATGCCCAAGTCTTTCATCTCAAACTCTCGTGCAAGATCCTCCTTGCATGAAAGTATCAACTGCTCATCGCCAGTCAAAATCAGATCATCTACATACAGTATGATGATCAACAGCTTCCCCTCCACCACAATCTGGTACAAGTTTGGATCCGCCTCACTCTTGGAGAATCCAAGCCCGGTGAAGTAGCTGTCTATCCGAGTGTACCAAGCACGAGGTGCTTGCTTCAGCCCATACAGTGCTCTCTTGAGTCGGCACACATGCGACTCACTGCTGAAGATCTCAAAACCTTCAGGCTGCTCTATGTACACTTCTTCCTCAATAACTCCATTGAGGAACGCAGTCTTCACATCCATCTGATGAATGTGCCACCCCATCTGCGCTGAGAGAGCAAGGACCGTCCGTATGGAAGAGTACCTTGTGACAGGTGCAAAAGTCTCCTCATAGTCAATCCCCTCGATCTGTGAGAAGCCACGGGCGACAAATCTCGCCTTGTACTTATCCACACTCCCGTCAGCTGCCTGCTTCACCTTGTAGATCCATCGCGAACCCACCACTGATTTCCCCACCGGTCTTGGGAAAATCTCCCATGCACTGTTCCTGACGATCGAATCATATTCTTCGATCATGGCATCAACCCATGCGGGTTCCTCCACAGCTTCCTCAAAATAGGATGGCTCCGTCACAACACATTGACTCACAAGAGCCATGTATCCAGTGTACCGATCTGGTGACTGTCTCTGTCTGCGCTGTGCTGTAGGTGGTCCTACAACCCTCTCTGCATCCCGAGCCAGTCGCTCAGCTTCTGTAGTGCGCATGCGCCCTCTGATGGTTGGCGCTGCATGGGTGGTTTCTTCCACCTCCTGAACCTCCTCTTGTGGCCGATCCACATCCGGAAGCTCCTCCTTAGGAACTAACAGCTCCTCATCTGCATGCAAGTGTAGCTCCCTCTCAAGCGAACACTGCATGGCTTTCTCCTCCAGAAATTTTATATCCCGTCGCACAACAGTCTTTCGACTGTCTGACAAATATACCCGGTAGTTGTGAGGTGTATCGGTGTACCCCACAAATATTCCAACCTCAGCAGTTGGATCCAGCTTCCTTCTCGCATCCTTCGTCACATGCATGTAGACAGGAGAACCAAAAATCCGCAATGGGAAATATCAGGCCTCTTGCCAGAATAAGCCTCCTCCGGTGTACTCATGCCAAGAACCTTGTGAGGACAACGGTTCTGCACATACACTGCTGTATTGCATGCCTCAGCCCACAAGTGAAGGGGTAGGCCCTGATCATGAAACATCGCCCGTGCAGCACCCACGATCGTTCTATTCTTCCGCTCAGCCACCCCGTTCTGCTGTGGGTTATGGGGTGCGATGAGCTCTCTCCGAATCCCTTCTGCGCTGCAGAACTCCTTGAATTCAGCCGAGATGAATTCACCACCGTTATCACCCCTTAGAGCAATCACCTTCTTCCCCGACTCCTTCTCGACCAGTGCTTTAAACTCACAGAACTTCGCGAATGTATCGCTCTTCTTCTTCATGAAGAAGATCCAGCACTTTCGAGAGAAATCATCAACAAAGATCACATAATACCTGTGCTTTGCTGTCGAAGCAACTGAGAAAGGAACACACACGTCTGTGTGAACTCTCTCAAGGATCGTCGTGGCGCGACTATCCTTCTCGTGAAAGGTGGCTTTCACATACTTCCCTAAATTACACCCCTTGCACTGATCTGACTGCGCAAGGGTGCCCTTAGGAAGTCCAGTAGAAATCTGCTGCAGAATATTCAAAGCTCCATGGTGAAGGTGGCCCAATCTCCTGTGCCACAGTTCGCCCTCATCATCCCGGCTCACCACTTCTCCCGCCTTGCATGCCATAGCTGCGCAGCCATCTACCTGCAACTGATAAAGGTTCTTAGTTCGAACCCCTATCTTCCGAGTCTCTCCAGTAGTCTTACTGCGCAGGAAGGCTTTTCCTTCGCTGAAGACCACATCATACCCCTTATCCTCCAACATCGCTACTGAAATCAGGTTCTTCTTCAATCTAGGTACATGCATGACATCCTTTAAGACAAAGGGTTTACCAGACTCCCTCTGAAAGGATACAGTACCGATACCAGTCGCACTGTATCTACCGTCATCGCCCATCTCGATGTGCATACCCAAATCCTTGTCCTCCAGATCTGAGAACAACTCCCGATCTTCCGTCATATGAAATGACGCACCGCTGTCCAAGAACCACACCGATCCCATCACACTTGAAACCAAGCATGCAATCAGTGAAAAGTCAAGCTCGAACTGTGAAGCCAAAGCTTCTCCATCTGCAAATCTTCCCGCTTGCTTGTTCTTCTTCTTCTTTGGACAATTTGTAGCATAATGTCCGTGATCATGGCAGTGAAAACATTTCACTTTCGCCATATCCTGCTTCTTGCCCTTAGCTCCAGAATGAGAGGTTTTATTACCCTTCCCTTTCTTAGCTTTGGACACCAAAGCGCAGTTTTCTTCATCAGCTCCCTTTGATGAAGATCCATCTCGAGTAGTCCTCCTTATCTCCTCCCGCATGAGATCCGCCCAAAGGCGCTCCCATCCCGGCAGCTTCTCCCGACCATTGACACTATCTTGATATGAGTGCCAAGCCTTCGGAAGACCAAGGAGAGCCAGGTCGACCATGTCCTCTTCATCGACAGTAACCCCCACACTTCCCAGCTCATCTCTGCATTGAGTGAATTTCGTGAGGTATTTGGCGATACTGTCGCCCTTCTCCATCTTGATGTTCCTGAGCTTATCTTTGAGCGCCAGCTTCCTTTGGTCGCTCTTACTCTGGAATAGATCCGTCAAAGCTTTCCACATTAAATATGGAGTAGCCTTTCCATGCAGGCTGGATACAATATGATCCTTGACGCCCTCCAACAGGATCTTTCGAAACTTCGCCATATTCTTTTGCCATGCATCAACTTCAGCAGGATCAATGGGCTTTTGGACATCCGTATCTACGAACTCCTTCAGACCATTATCTTCTAATACTGCCTCCATGCGATCCTTCCATGCAACATAATTCGAACTGCCTTCAAGAGCATATTCGAGTCGCAAACCGTTGAAAGACATTTTCAACACTAGCACCAAGAAAACAAAACTGCTGCAAAATTTCAAATTCCACCTCAAAGCTCAACCGCTCTAGATCTGTGAGAACAAATTATTTCTAGCACAGAGATTGACTGTAAGGGGCGTTTACCAGACCTTTCACTTTCCGAAGAAAGATGAATCCGGAGGCTACCTGGCCCGCATGCAGACTCTGTCTACCAAAATAAGTTTGTAATCACTGTGATGATCAATCTCTGCTTCAATAGCTCCGAAACCATGTAGAAATTTGCTGAATAATGATTAATTATCCACCGAGACTATCCTGGTCACATACTATTTGAACTTCATACACAACACATAATCTCTTCCACTCAACTCAACTGAGATCATCACACATGCGGAAATAAAATCAAGCGATAACACATCAAATCATCATACACATTAACACAGTATGTATGGGGAAAGCTTATAGCTGAAAACCCCGCAGCTATTGTGTATATTATAATGGATAAATCATGTAACAACTCAGTACAATACTCCTCACAAGTACTCAGCACTATCTCATGAAGTTACACACAAACTAGCTTGGTTTTGAACATGTTACTGGTTCAAAACTCACCACTAATTGCCTTGCCTCTATTGTGTGTTTCAATGCTATGGGATGGCCTCTTTATATAGATAAAACACCAGCCTGAACTGCACAATCCTCATGGGCTTACTCCACCTATCTGTGTGTTGCAAATAGCAACAGTATAGTCACAACTGATAGCTAACTCCACCCTTTCATCTACCTCTTTCACTGGTCTCCACTGAACTGATCATGCATTGTAGTGAACTGATGTGTTCTTGAGTTGAATAATGAGTTACTAATTAATGAATTAAATAATATTTAATTCACTCCACTCATAACTAATTGATTAGCTAGTTAAACTAATCTCAACTAGTTCAACTAAAATAAGCAGAACACAACTCCACTATCTGTCTCATTAACTCCTCCAAACTTCTGCCACTGAAGTCCAACTGAAGTCAACCATGCATGATGCCATCAAACCCTTGGGAACCATGTGATTCCTCTATCAGATGCATGAGCCACTTCTGTAGCTCGAACTGAAGTGCTCCAAGAGAGTAAACTGTTGTTTATAGTCCAAATATTATTAAGGGTAAATAATATTTGACTTCCCTGTTTTAAGGAGAGGCAGTCTAAAAATAGACTTCGACCTCTTTGACCTAAAAATAGAGTCTCATCTATTTTTTCCAACATGACCAATGCTCCAAGAATCTCAAACTGGAATCCCCGAACCATGCTCCATATGTCTAAAAATAGACATAGTCTAAAAATAGATTTTGCGCCAGAATTTGCCTGTGGGCCCACTTGGTGAAGGCGACTTCATTTCACCAAGATCCATCATCTTGCTGCATTCTCAACAAAAACTATGCCTATCCCCTCCCCTGATGCATCACACTCTAGGACAAAGGGCTGCGTAAAATCTGGCAATGCCAAAATAGGACAACTGCTCATCATCTCCTTGAGTTTGTCGAAGGCCCTTTGAATTGTATCTGTCCAACTGAATGCCCCCTTTTTGGTAAGGTCTGTAAGGGGTGCAACAAGTTGGGAAAATCCCTTGACGAACTTTCGGTAGTAGGTGCAGATACCCATAAACCCCCGAAGCTCTGTCACATTCTTCGGTTATGGAAAATCCCTGATGGCACTGATATTTTCCTCGTGGACCCTCACTCCATCCACCCCAATAATGTGCCCCAAGTAGAGCATATTTTTCAGCCCAAAATTGCATTTGGAGAGCTTAGCATAAAATTTTTGCTCTTCCAATATGCACAATACAGCCTCAATATGTTGTAGGTGTTCCTCCCATGTCCTGCTATAAATCAAGATGTCATCGAAAAACACTAACAAAAACTTCCTCAAGTGACTACGGAAGATGTGATTCATGCATGACTGAAATGTGGCCGTAGCATTGGTCAGCCCAAAAGGCATCACCAAAAACTCAAAGTGACTGTAATGACATCTGAAAGCAGTCTTGGGAATATCTTGCTCCCTCACGTTAATCTGATGGTACCCAGATCTCAAATCAATCTTTGAGAAGAACTTCGATCCCCTCAGCTCATCCATAAACTCATCTATCCATGGTATGGGGTACCTGTTCTTCATGGTCTCCCTCTTTAGGGCCCTGTAGTGAATTCACATCCTCAGTGTGTCATCCTTCTTCACCAACACCACTGAAGAAGAAAAGGGGCTAGTGCTAGGACGGATATCCCCAAGAGCTAAGAGCTCATGGATGGCCCTCTCAATCTCATCCTGGTAGGCCTTAGGATGCCTATAGGGTGTAGTAATGACAACCTGGATACCCTGCTCCATCTCAATCGTGTACTCAAACCACGGATCTGGCGGCTTCCCTAGTGGTATCTCTCCAAAAATCGTGGCATATCTGTCTAGAATTGACTGTACATTTGGGTGTATAGCCTGCCTTGTAGATCCTGCCTCTGAAACACGTAACTCCACTTCCCACTCTATATCTCCCTTCCAGAAATCTTCCTCCATCCGGTGTGCTGAAACTATCTGTGGTGGGTAGGTGTGCATAACCCGAATCTTCTCGTGCCTCCCAGTCTTCTTATCTGTCCACTCCATCTCCAAGGTCTCCCAATCAGTTGTGACCTTCCCCAGCCTAATCAACCACTGCACCCCCAATATCACATTAGTGTCTGGAATGTCCACCATGAAGAAGTGATCTGTCAGGGTGTAAGTCCCCATAGTCACTTCCAAGGCTGGCACATACCTGGCACACTGAAAATCCATCAAAGCTCTTCGTCGGTATGCCCCTCCGCTCTACCAATCGAGCATCAATAAAATTGTGGGTGGCCCCATTGTCCACTAATATTGAAACACGTTGTCCACTGTGCCTCGAACACGTAGTGTCAAGTATTTGGGAACTCCTCACAAAAAAGCAAGGGCTCCCCTGGTAGGTGAAAATGCTACACCTCCCGCTCCTGGTGGTGGAGGTGGCAGATGATCTCCCCTCTACACTGCGTTGATGCCTCCTGCCTCTATCTCCTCATACTCCTCCTCTTCCCCGCTACTGTCAGAGAAGACCTCGATGTAATGTGCCTTCCTCACGGCACAACAGTGTCCTGGTGCCCATGGCTCCTGGCATGTGAAACATAGCCTCTTCTGCCTCAGATATTTCCTGGTCTCATCATCCACTGGCCCTCTGCCCTGGTTCCCTTTTGGAGGCGGAACCCTCACGTCCTTCCCCTTCGGCTGGAATGTCGATCTATGGGGAAAAGGAGCTCTAGTCTGGGGTAGTGCATCTTGCAAATCCCGAGTCCTCCCAACTACATCATCGAGTGTAGCTGGCCTCATCGATCTGACTAACCCCCGTAGAGGCTCTGCCAATCCGTCTAAGAACATATAGATCATCTGGGCTGCAGATAAATCAAGCACCATCACGGAAAGTCTCACGAACTCTGAAATGTATGTGTCCGGACTTCCGATCTACTTGATCTTAGTCAGCTCAACGAAGTGCTCCTCTGGATCCCTCTGATCAAATCGCTTTATCAGCCTCCGTGTAAACTCGGCATATGTTGTCACTCCTGAGTGTCCCAGCGTAGCCATCCCATGAAACCACCAGTCAGGGGCCTCGCCCTCCAGGTGTTGTGTTTCCACCTTGATGGCCTCTATCTCTGCCATCTGGTTAAGCTGGAATTATATATCCAACTTTTCCACCCAAGCCTTTTCCAAACACTTGGATGATCCGTCAAATGTCGGTAGATAGAACCTACCTACAGTGCATTGTACATCCCCGTCATGTGAGTGCCTGTTTCCCCTGTGATGGTTGTGGGGTTTGCTATCCCGCTTTAGTTGAATGAAGTCATGGAATGTGAGGGCATCCTTGAACTCCTGACCGTAGGACTGATACTCAGCCAAGTAATCTCCCATGTGTGCCGGTTCCTACTCCTGTTGTACTCTTACCCCAGTGTTTGCGGCAAGAAACGTAGGCATCATGGAATGGGAGGTGCCATTTGCTGCGCTGTGATGTGCTCCTGCAAATTATGGGATGTGCCCGAGCCTTCTCCGATATGGAAACCTCTTGGGGTCTCACGCTGTCTAAACTCTTTCGTGAACCTGCACTGATTTGAGGAGAATTTCCCCAAACTCCTTCCCGGCATCTCTTTCCTCTGCCATTGGTTCCTTCTCCTCTGCGTCCACTACTGGAACGTCGTCACCTTCCCTGAAGGTGATCTCTAACCTCCGCTCCTGGTATCTGTACTTCCTCCCTCGGTAATAGATGTATGGTTTACCTGTTGGTGTCATAGACAATCTGATCCACGGGCTGAGCCAAGTCTATGAGCTCTGATACCACTGTAATATCCCGAATGGAAATAAATAGCAATATAAAGCACATAAACAAATAACTACAACAAATAGAGAGACATCATAAGTAAAACAGACAATATGGAGAATGCTGAGCCATTTCATTAATACTGAAAGGTGGAATGAGTACGAAAGGTGATCAGAATGATGACACCTTGGCTTGCACTAGGCAAGCGTAGAAATACTCTCAGAAGATAACCCAGAATGGCTGCTCCGTCAAAGACTGCGTAATCTCTAGTGTTGCTGGTGCTGTTGCTATGTTACTGCTACTGCTGGAATGAAATGACTATTTTGGGCTGCTCCCCTCCTCGGAAAATTATGAAACTTTGGGAATGGCCTCTCCACCCAATACCCAGAAAATTCCAGAAAGCTTTCCGGAAATGGCTGACCTCCGAAAATTACTCCCTTGAGGCACTACGCTATTCCCCAATGAGAAACGCTGACTCTGAATGATATGCTACAAATTATGGCCTTCGACTCTACCAAAATTATGGAATAGGGAAGGGCTGACCCCTTTCCAAATCTCCCGGGATGAATCCCCGGATAAACCCTCAATATAGAACTACCTCATTCCAAGACTGTGTCCTCCCTCTCACTGACTGCGCTGTCTCTTCTAGTGAATGCTCCCTACTATGGTTGCTACAACTCTCTCCGAAAAACAAAGATGGAACTCCTCACCCAAGCAGGCACTCGAAGTCCCTCGAGGCTGAGGTTGGGATCTTCGCACGAAGACACCCAGTGTACTGAACAGTACGTGTAGACTTTGCTCAACAGCAAGCATGCTCAATGTCAAAAGACAAATAACAAAGATGCATAATCAAAATGAATGAAATGAGGAGACCGCCTCCCTTTTTATGCTTGGAGAGCCTTGCTCTCACCTAGGCCCCACCATCAATTGCGCTGTCTCCTTGAGCCACGTTGTCCATCTCTCTCTGCGCTAGCTTGGGCCCACATTGCCTACGCTGTCCTTTTCCCTACGCTGCCACTTCGGCCTCTAGGCCCCACGCTACCAATTAATTATGTTTCTCAAATGACTTTAGGAAATTCTTTTATCCTAAGTGTGAGTTAAGTGTCCCTCTTCACCCACTTTATTTCTAACTTAACTTTATTAAAGTAAATTAGTCAAAAAATAATATTTCCAATTAGCTATTGCTAATTGGGGATATTACACCAATTCTGCTGCTAGCTTAAATGTATGTATTTGAAATTCTATGGGTTATAGGACTTCTTTTCCATACTCTAACTAATATGGGCTGAACCCAGTTGTGTTTTTCCAAGTTATCCTATATGCCCACAGTGCATCTTTTAATTTCTTTGACCAGTCCTTTCTGTTCATTTGTACAATCTTTGTCATGATGTTCTCTATGAATTTGTTTGTTGATTCCACTTGTCCGTTTGTTTGAGGATGATACAGAGTTGATTTTCTGTGTTTGATCTTGTATTTATCTGTAAGATCCTGAACAAGTTTTGATGTGAACTATGTGCCTTGGTCAGTTACTATATGTCTCGGAACTCCATACCTTACAAATATCTCTTCAAATAGAAAAGACACAACAATATCTTCTGTAGCCCGTGCTGCTGCCTTTGCCTCCACCCACTTAGTTACATAATCTGTACATACCAAGATGTACTTCTTTCCATTGGATGGGGGGTTGATTGGTCCCACGAAATATAAATCCCACTATTCAAATGGTTCAATAATTACTTGTGGCTTTAATGGCATTTCATCTAATGCCACTGGTCTACCAATTCTTTGGCAGTCATCACATCTCTTCACATAGGCCTTGTAGTTTTTGAAGATGGATGGCCAGTAGTAGCCAAGTTTCAGCACTTTGTATGTTGTTTGCTTATCTGCAAAATGGCCATCACATGGTTTGTCATGACATGATTTCAAAATTTCAATAATCTCATCTTCTCTAACACATTTTCTAATCATTAGATCAACACCAATATAAAATAGATCTCCATTGACCCAGCTATATCTAGCATTGTCTCTAATTATTCTTATTTTCTGTTTGTTTGTGTAATGAGATGTTAAGATGCCAGATGATAAATAATTAGCTATATCTGCAAACCATGGAGTTTTGAAATTTATAGCAAATAGATGTTCATCTGGAAAATTATCTGATATTGGATTTGGATCACCAGGTGAATGTAGTCTTGATAGAAAGTTTGCAACTTGACTATCTTTCCCTGGTCGATCTTGTATATTAATGTTAAATTATTGCATTAATAACAACTATCTAGTTATTCTGCCATTTGCGATTGATTTTTTCATTAAATATTTTATGGCCGAATGATCTGTGTGGATATAAACTTGATAACCTGTTATATAATGTCGAAATTTATTAATTGCATGTACTACAACTAACATTTTTTTTTTTTTTGTCTGTAACAGTGTAGTTCAATTCTTCCGGTGTTAAGTTTTTTCTTATGAAATATATGACATAATTAAACTGATTCTCTTTTTTTCCAAGTGATGCTCCAACAGCTGTATCAGATGCATCAGTTGAAATGTGAAATGGAAAAGACCAATTAGGTCCTCAAAGAATAGGTGCAATTGACAATTTTTCTTTTAATTTTCAAATGCATTTTGAAAATTATTTGTCCATTGGAATTCCACATCTTTCGCAAGTAACTTGAATAATGGCAAAGCTATTTTACTGAAATTTTCAATAAATCTTCTATATTAGCCTACATAACCCAAGAAACTTCTAACTTCTTTTTGTGTTGTGGGTGGTGTTAAATTCACAATGACTTGAATTTTTGCTGGGTCCACCTTAATTCCTGAAGAAGAAATATGGTGTCCCAACACTATCCCCTTAGTTAACATCATAAAACATTTTTCATTACTAAGTGATAGATTTGTCTCTATGCATATTTTTAACACTTTTTCAAGATTTTGTAAACAATCATCATATGTTGTACCATACACAGTGAAATCATCCATGTAAACTTCCACACACTCATGGATCAAATCAGCAAAGATTGCAAGAACTGCTCTCTGAAAGGTAGCAGGTGCATTACATAAACCAAAGGGTAATACATTGTATGCATATGTTCCCCATGGGCATGTGAATGTTGTCTTATCTTGATCTTCTAATTCTATCTTTATCTGATTATATCCGCTAAATCCATCTAGAAATGAAAAGAGCTTCTTTCCAGCTAATGAATCTAACACTTGATCAATAAATGGTAAAGGAAAATGGTCTTTTAATGTAGCTTTGTTGAGTTCTCCGTAATCCACACAAATTTTTCATTTCCCATTTTTCCTAGGTACTACAACTAAGGGTGAAACCCATTGAATATCTGAAATAGGATAGATAAATATGACTTGTAATATTTTATGTAATTCTTCTTTTACTATTTCCTTCATCGTGGGGTTCATCCTTCTTTGTGGTTTCCTTACAGTTTTAATTTTATCATTAGTTTAAATGTGATGGATACATGTTTTTGGATGAATTCCTTACATGTATGTGTAATCCCAGGAAAAATATTTTGAACATTTTTGTAACAATGTTATTAGCTTTTCCTCTTGTGATGATTGTAAGTTATTACCAATATTCAAATGTCTCTCAGGACTAATCTCAATGATTTTTCTGTTTGAATTGGTAATTGAATTTAGAGGAAAAATGCTTTTGAATGTATTTTGCAATGATTGTATAGTGAAATTTTCCTGAAAACATTCATTTAAAAGATAACTAGCAACTTCATATTGAGTTACTCTAAGCTGCTCTGAAATATTTGGTTTCGAGATGAATAGATCTAATAAGTCATTATTTCTTCCTCCTCTCTAAAATTATAAACTTGATTAATACTAAGAATAGTTTGAAGCTCTTGTGTTCCTCTCCATCAAGCCATGATAATAAAGAAGGAGATTGAGTAGGAGGATATAATGTAACATGCTTTCTTTCATGTCCATGTGCAATAGTCATACTTTTTGACCTGCATCGAATGTAAGCATCTACAGTGGCCAATCATGGTCTGCCTAAAATTAAGGGATGCCCTCCTAAATTTGTTTTTGGCTGCAAAATCAAGAAGTCTACATGATACTCCCATGAATCCATTGAGACAATGATATCTTCCAATATACCTTCTGGTACAACCTTAGATCTATCTGCAAGTTCTAAAACTGTAGTAGTAGGTCTAATGTTGTTAAGATTCAAATGTTTCATATTCTGTGTAGTCATAACATTGATAGTTTCTCCCAATTCTATTAAATTATTTGGCACTGAATTTTTTTTAATCAAAATGGTAACCATAGGAATTCCTGGATCAACATATTTTTCAATGGTTGTGTTTGTGGACATGAGACTAGCTAAAATTCCAATTACCTAGATTGTAGGTGGATCCTTCTTTCTTATGCCAGATTTCTTAATGCATAATTCATTTATTGTTTTTGCATATATCAGAATATATTTAATTGCCTACAACAAAAGAATTTTTACATATGTGTTCTTCAATTCATCCAGAATATTAAATTCAGGCAGAGATATTGGAATATTTTGTTGTATCAAACTCTCTGGATATGGTGGAGTCTGTGTCATAATGGATTTACCTTTCTAAATTTTCTTTTCTGGTTGAGATTGCTGACTTTGTTCCCCTTGTTCAATTTGTTCTTCAATTATCAGAGGAGAATATTTCTGTAACACCTTCCTAGACCTTAGGTGGACATCTTGTATGGGAATAATTGAATAAGTAGGATAATATGTTGCCTCTTCCACATGATATGCTGGTATATCTACCTTGTTACTTGGATTAGCTACTAGCTAAGCTGGAAATTGTGTTGGTCTAGGATGTGGTTGGTTAGTGGGTAGCTGAAGTTGTTGCGGTTGAGTTGGCATTGGTTGGTTTTGAGGTGGATATGGCATTGGTTGATGTTGCTGAAATTGTTGATATTGAGGAAATGGTTGTGGAGGGTATGGTTGTTGATATTGATATTGCTGAGGATAAATATGCTATGTTGGTTGGTTTCCATAACGATATCCCCTCCAACCTTGTGCAGGTTGGTTTTGATATTGTTGTGGTGGCCAAGCCTGCCATGGCATTGGTGTATTCCATCTATTTTGAGAATATTGAAAATTTTAGGGGTTTTGTTGAGGGAATTGTTGAGGCATCCTTGGTTGCCATATAGTAGAGAGAATCTACTCCTTACACTTCTTCTCCTTGCAATTCTTTTAATTTGGGACATTTTTCTGTTTCATGATTTTCTGTGCATAGTCCACACACTTGTATACCTTGCAAAGGACATTCCCTGAGTGGATGTTTTTGCCTACACTTTGGACAAAAAATTGCTAAGATTTCATCTTTCTCTTCTCTCGTTTTCTTAACTTTAAAGACATCTACTTTTTTTCCCAAAGTGCTTAAGAGATTTGTTTTGAAGTTTTCTAATTAACTTCCTATCTCTGTTCTTGTTATCGCACTTGCTGCAGATTTGGAAGCTTTTGATGAAATATCTCTTTTTCCACTCTTTGCTCTTCCCCTAGAGTATTTCTGACATAGTTAAGCAAATTCCTCAAATGGTAAATTGGAGATATCTCCTTTTCCCATCACATTAAGGATTTCTAAATACTCATCTCTAATACCCTTGAGAAAAATAGTGTGGATGGTATCCAAACTAAGAGAATGATGTTTGGATTTCTATAAATTGTAAAGAAATATTTCCAAATATTCTTCCAAACTTTCGTATTTTTGTTGTGTCATTCTGAAAATGTCTTCTTTTGAGTCTCTAGCCCTGCAGTAAGCTTGATACTTTTTAAGAAAAAATTTCTTCATATCATCCTAAGAAGCAATTGTATGTTCTCTTATTCTCATGAACCATTTCAAGACTGCTGCTTTCAAAGTAGCAGGAAAAAGTCGAAGCTTGTGTATGTCATCAGTATATCCATAAGTTCTACACAAGATATCAAACTCAAACATGAATGCATCAGGATTTTCTGTTGACATTCCATAGAAGTTAGGAAATACAAAAGGTGGAATATTTTTCATTTTTATTTCTTCTCCCAATATTTCTCTCGCATCTAAGATAGGAAAGCAAAAATTAGTTTCCTGATCATTGTTAATTTCTTGCTCATTTTCTTGTGTTCTTCTTTTTTGATTTTCTCTTCTTGCTTCTTCCTCTATCTTTCTAAGTGATTTAGCTCTTTTGTCTTCCTCGACCTTTCTTTCTGCCTTAATTCTTCTTTCTTCCTCTCGTTGTCTTCGCCATTCACTTTGTTGTCTTTCATATTCAAGTCTTTGTTTAGGAGTCATATTTATTCTAGTTGATCCTTCTCCTTCTTCAGCCATTTCTTGTACAAAGATGTGTAGTGTTTCAATATGTGGTTTATTTTGTATTTCTTCCACTAATTTGATTTCTTCAAGGACAGGTTGCTCTAGTTGTTCAACAATTGGTTTCCTTGTATCTTTTTGTTTCCATACAGAAGGAGGTTCTTTAGGAGATTGCTTTTTCTTTACCTCTAAGGCTAACAAGATTTGTCTTTAAACTAAAGTTAATCTCTGTCTTGATCTTTGTTTTTCCTCTAACTCTTCTATAGAAGGTCTTCCAACAACCAGTGTTGTTAGTCCTTTGGATGAATGAGATGTTGGGGGGTTTTGTTTCACAAATCTATCTTTTTGATCTGTATCTCTAGGCATAAGAAAACATTACTTGAAAGAAAAACTATGATTTTGTCGTTTTTGGTGATTTTATATTTTTTTATCTTTTTGTCTTCCTATTTGACCGTTTTGAAATATGCTTCCCCAAAAACGGCGCCAAAATGTTGGGTCAATTTATTGTTGTAAACTAACACAAGTATTTATTATCAATCTGGGCTAGTGGAACTTAGAAGCATCCCCAAAGTATATGGGTTTCAGTTAAGATCAATTTAGAAGCTGGTTTATTAATGATTAGGGAAATGCATATTACAAATATAAATCTAACTTGAACAATTTCTAAATTCAAGTGTGCAATCAGAAGCAGAAAAATTTCCTAACCTAAGAGATTTGTTTGTCCTTCTCTAACAAGATTACCTCATGAATTAGAAATCAAAAACTACTTAATTGAATAATAGATTAAGATACATGAAGCAATAATTGAAGAGGATCTTCACTAAAGAGGTATTGGTTGTCCTTCATCATATATTCATTTATCAGTAATGCTATTGTTAGAAACACAAATTCAGAAAAGCATGTAAAAGCATGAAAATATGAATTCTAACTGAAGATCTTGATTAGATAGAAAGAATGTTTAACTTAAACATTTGTTTGTCCTTTCATATAAAAAATAATAATGATCATTAGATTCATCAATATTTAGAAATAATCAGCATAAACAAGTTAAGTATAAACAAAATAATTCAGAAATTGCAACTACAAATAAACTAAGTAGTGCACTTAGCTCGGTGTGGGGGCCCTCCACCCTTGCCTCACACACTGAAGGTGTTTTCAACTACTTAAAACTTCAATCAATCAACCATCATATAAAAGTAGCAAATAGGATAGAACAGATCTTCAATTATGTCTCCAAAGTTTCAGAAATAATAATATTAAGTCATACAAGTTCTACATATCAATGTCTTCAAAGTTTGAGGCTTAAATAGATAAAGTATCTAAAAAATTCATCTAAAATAGCTCCTATAGTCATGACTATCCTTATCTTATTCAATCAAGTCGAATTCAACCATCAGATCCATCAAAATCTAGAAAATCCCACAAAATAAGAATTGTGACCTAGTTTCTAGGGATCCTCCATAAAGACAGGTCCTGTTTGACCGCCTTTGACCGGGCCTATTAAAGCTCAGTTTGACTGTACCAATAGGTGTATATTTATTCTTAGTTCCCAAGCCTTCTAGAAATATATCCAACTCGATTCTAAGTGTCCTGCAAATATGCAAACTGTTAGAGTCGGTCTGTTCATCCCTCCGTCAGAGATCAAAATCTCCTTTGTTGCATTTCATTTTTAGGTGTCTCCTTCACTTCAGTCATTTGCATTCCATTAGAAGAATAGATTATCTGACGGAAAGTTTTTTTCACACATACCCCTCGTGCCTTGTACCTGTTGGCTTAGGTCTGTTTATCGAAGTTCATCAAAATCAATTTTAAGGTCATTTACAGTCATAGGTGG
The DNA here is from genome assembly GCA_034641835.2 of Pinus albicaulis. NCBI lineage: Eukaryota > Viridiplantae > Streptophyta > Pinopsida > Pinales > Pinaceae > Pinus > Pinus albicaulis. The sequence continues at coordinate 983,337,147 of CM076569.1, forward strand.
TATGTTGGTAAAAAAAGAGTCATTTCAGTCATTAGGTCTAGGCTTTGGTCTTCAGAATGTCAAATAATGCCCGCAGACCATGAGGATGTCTTCAATAAGCTTTCATTTCAAATTTTTCATTATCAATAATGCTTGAAATGATTCTTCTTCGAAACTCTGTTTTGAAGAAAAAATCGTCAAAGTTATTGTTTGTAATAGATATGTAATTTTTAAAGTTTTCCGTCATGAAGAATTCAGAGGCAGCCCTGGTCCTCCTTTGCCGAAATACAATGCCAACCATCCCTGCAAAAAATGGCCAAGAGCTTCATCATTTCAGCCAAAAATTCAAGTGGAAACTTGAAAAACAGAGTTGTATTAAAATGTCAAAAAGTGCCAATCCAAAACATTACAAAGTGGGTTTTTGAGAAACAAAAATCAAATCCATCACTATTTGAGATATTTTCATTGTTTGAATAGCCATTTTCATCCAAGAGATCGATTGAAAGTCGAAGTATAGTGGTGAGAGGGCGAAACTGTAATTTTGAAGCCAAGACTGTGTTTAGAGTGCGTGCGGCGCATTGGGTAAGAGCGCGGCGCACATAGGTTGCGCGACGCACTAGGCCTCCTACCACAGTGCTTTTCTCCAACTGGCGCGGCGCATCCACAAGGCGCGGCGCACTGGGTTTGGGCACGGCGCACAGGGTCGACAGGCTAAAAAAATCATCATCATTTGCTCCAAAATCAAAATAGTTCATCTTGGTCGCTCCAAGTAAGTTTGTAAGCTCTTTGCTGTTGATTTTAGTTTGCATTAAGTGTTATTTGGAGGAAGAAATTTGAAAGTTTAATTCGGAAAATTACAAACCCTCTCATGTGATGAAAACTGTTCCATAGGGTTTATGCTTGAAATTTAAAGTGTGGTTGTTGGTGCCAATTTGTAAACTCCATTCCCACTTGTGTTTCCTTTCCTCCTTGCTGTCACACTACTATCACAGTCCTTCTCATATTCCCCTATGTCCCAAACTACTTATACCCTTTATTCCCATGCTTTTATCCTCAAACCCTACCACTTTCTACCACTTTCCTTCCTTCATATCATTTATAAATTCCCAATTCCCAAAATATTCAAGGACTATCTTTACATCCTTGATTTCACTTAGCTTAAATATATCTTGTCATTTCATTTATCCTTATCTCTAAAAACTACATTTCCTATCACCATCTCCCACTCCCATATCACTTATAAAATCCCCAAATCCCGAAGTCCCCCAAGCAGTCAAGTGACTGTCCTCACACTCAAATTTCACTTGACAGTCCATTATACCCACTGTAATATTTCCTCACAGTCTCTCATTTCATACCTTGTACACATTTGGCATTGAAAACAAAGACACTAAGTCCAATTTCTCATTTTCAACACACCAAGAATACACCTTGCTTTCAACACCATGACAGAGACAGATTCATCATATGAGCAAGAATATGAGCAAGACAGTGACTCAACCACAGAGCTAAATGTACTGAGAAGGCCTAATAAAAGTGGTAAGCACGTCAGAGAAGAGCCCACTTCCTTGACTCAGTTGCAGACCTGCCCGCTTGCAATGGCATGCTTTCAGCAACATTCATGTTTTCAGTATTTTGAGATGATTGCTCAGATTCAGCATCATCAGGAGTTGTTTTTTTTATTTGTCCTACATTTGCATGATGGTCATGTAAACCTTGCTGGAGTGAACTTCACCTTGACACCAGAAACCATTTCTCAGGCAACCGGGATACCAAACATAGGTGAAGAGTGGAACAAGAAACAACAGTTGGATAGAGCATATTATGAGCCATACATCCAGCCTGGTTATATGAGGCAGCTCAGCAGGGTGTTTCCTTTCAGATTCCTGAAGGAGTCCTATGCGCCATTGATGAAACTCATCATCAGATACTTCAGTTGCGAGGGTAGATTCTCACGCCTTAATGCATACCACATCCGGCTGTTGATGCATTTCACGAGAGTGAGACTGATGAATATTCCATATTTCATGTGTCGAAACATAGAGCGGATGACTACCCTCGTGCAGAAGAAGACTCCAGAGCAGCAGCATAATAGCATTTATCATTATACGCTCATCAAGATCATTATAGTACATCAGCTTGGATTGCAGGGTATTGCATGGGAGGAGTTCATTTCCCGTGACTTCTTTACAGCCCCTCACCCTCCTCCCGAGATTGTTCATGATGCAGGAGAGCCTTCACATCAGTTTTAGGTTCTCGAGACAGAGCTTATCAGTGCTTCAGTGTGTGTTACATATCAGAGAGGTCCCAGAGCCTTATTTGCAGCAGCACGATGAGTACTATCTCAACCCGGGGTGGAAGGGATCTCATTACCTTCACCAGCAGTGCGAGTACTATCTCCACTTGGCGTGGAAGGGGCCTCGCCTTCTACATTAGCACAGGTACAGGACAGAGGCAAGAGGCCTATGCATGATGAGGGCCCTTCAGGAGGCCAAGACACTGATTTTACACTCATTGATGTTGATTTGAGCTCTCCTAGCTCAAAGCTGAAAGAAATCATCCAGGAGCAGAAAGCTGAGATCGACACATTGACCGAGAAATTGAAGAGAGCTCAGTGGGTTATAAATTACTTGGACCAGTGGAATAAACAATTGGAGGATCAGCACACACTCATGGAGCTGCAGAGAATCCTCGAAGACTGGGAATTGGCCCGAAAGAGACCAGGTGACATGACACCGTTTGAGCGGGAGATTTTCCTTACGAGAGCCAACATTCATCTTGAAAAACTATTGGAGAAGGCAAATAGGGACAAATACATGCTCAGACACATGAAGAACCACTATTGGGCCCGCACACATGTTTGAAAAGCGAAGATGAAGATCCTGAAGGCGAGACTGAGTAGAGCACTGAAACGTCGGAAAAGGCCTGATCCACTTCGAATCTTGGCCGAAGCTTCTTTGGCTGAGCATGATACTTGATGGGGGACCTTCACTCGAAATTTCAGCAAATTTGGAGTAAATTTTGTCATTTTTGAAATTTTTGGTCGCAAAACAGATTTTTTCGCCCGACGCGTCGCACCACTTGGCGCACGCTTACGTTTGAGAGATCTTCTGGAGGAAAAATTGATATTTTTGGGTTTTTTATGATAAATTATGCATGCTCAGGAATGGCTGAGAGATTTCATCAAGTTCTGGATGGTATTAAGGGTCAAAAACACACCAAAAATGGCCTTTCTGCCACCTTTTGCACCAGCAGGAACCAGTCTTGGGAGATTGAATTTTTGGAGGGGTAAATGACATCCAAATCCAGAAATTCCACTTGGGTTGGAAGACAGACAGGTAGGGATTTCCAACGAGCTATCATGAGCTCAATTTGGACTTCAGGAAGTGCCTAAAAATCACCTCCAAAGTGGCACCATGCATTGAGTTTTCTGGCGCGGTGCATAGAGAAACTTGGCCTCATTTTCACTCTTCAGCTCATAAATTCGCCCAGTTTTGACTAGTTTTACATTTTGATGTAACTATTGATCTACCTTGATGTAATTTCATGTTCATGATGTAATTTGGGCACATTTTTACTTTTTCTAGAAGATTCATTCACTAAAAGGTGAAATGTGAGTGAATGGATCAGTTTCCTAGCATATAGAGGCAAGTTGTTTGATTGCCTAGATTTCAGTTCCTAGTTTAGAATTTGGTTGAAACAGCTCCTAGAAGGATGATCTTGACCCCTAGAGGCATGGGAAGGGGTTAGGATGGTCTATATATTGTATTTTCTGAAACATTTTTAGGGTTGGACTCTTGGGAATAGTTTGGCACCTCATTGTATATTCATTGCAGTTTTTTTGGCAAAGGAAAGACCAGGGTTTTGGAGCACTTGATGGGATCCTTGTGGCTCTGAGTTTTGATGATTTTTTTCTCCATGTTTCTGTAAGTTTCATTAATGTTATATGTATGCCATTCCCCTTATCTTTGCTTCTGAAATAAACAAATGAGTAACTAAGGTAGAATTCATTAGTTTGTTGGTGCTCTGCCTTAAACTTTTGTTTAATTTTATATGTTTTCCTCTGTTTGAAGAGGATCCTTTCACATTATTTCCCTATTCATCTCCTCAGAAGTCTTTTCTATCCATTCATTGAATCTAAGACATCAAAGCCATTGCCTTCCTTGCCCCAACTTGAACTCTGCAAGAAATTGGCCTCATCCCCAAGCCCAAAATTTCCTTTCCTTTTTTCCAACAAAAACCCCTAAAAATCATTCCAAACTCCTTGATTAATATACCTAGCCTAAAATTAGCACTCATTTCAGTCATCTCAAGGCCTATTGATACATTTTTCCTGAGATTGACCCGGAGAGAGCCCTCTCCTGTTCTGGTAGGGCTAGCTACCAGACTGAGCGTGGTTTGGTGTTACCTTGAATCCCGCCTTCTTTCAGCCTAAGGTGGATTTAGGAAATAACACAAAACATGAGGCCATTACGGGAATTTCTGATGCTGTCCAAAAATGCACTTAAATTTCAATTTTTACAAAAACATCTAATAATTGAAAAACATAATTTAAATACCTGTATATGCATATTTTGGTCAAAATAAGGTGGATATGAAGGTGAATAGATGGATAGTATGGAAAATAATATGTATTTCCTAAACAAAAAGAGATAAAAAATAAGGGCCAACACTGATGCATTTTTCATAATAAAAATTACGTCGCAAAAATATAAAAATACGAAACTGAGACAATTGTCTTTGGAAAAACCCCGAATCCAATGCAACAAATGAGGGTTTATATTATTATGTAGAAATTTGAGATATATATTACAATTGGTTGCCCATATGGGCAAACCTATGGCAATCTACTGGAGAAATATCTAGAAGACACCCTTGTCTCCCTCTGTAACTGATTGTAATATCTCGAAGGGGAAATAAACAGTAATACAAAGCATACAACAAGATATAAAATGCTAGAAACGTATCATGAAGCAGATACACATGAAATAAAGAGAATTCTAAGCCATTTTATTATATTGATAAATAGAAATAAGTATAATAGGTGATCAGAATGATGGCACCTCGACTTGCACCAAGCAAGTGTAGGAATACTCTCAGAATATCAATGGGAATGGCTACTCTCTGCTCTGCGTCCAAGCTATTGGAATGATGCCATGTTGCTACTGCTGATGGAACAAAATGAGTATTTGGGGCTGCTCCCCTACTCGGAAAAATCTGATACTCTGGAATCGGCCTCTACTCACAATACCCAGAAAAGCCCAGAGAGCGTTTCTGAAATGGTCGACCCCCGAAAATGCCTCCCTTGAGGATCTACGTTATCCTCCCAAAGGCCACACTGGTGATGAATGCTATCCTCTAAAATATGGCCTCCCTCTCTGGAAAATGTCTCCAATAGGCAAGGGCTAGCCCCTTGCTCAATCCTTCGGTCTGAATCCTCCGAAATGGCACCAATACGGAGCTCCCCCAAGACGAACTGCATCCTCCCTCTCAAGACTGCGCAGTCCCTAAATGATCTGCTCCTCCACGATTGCAACCACCGATCCTCCTGCAAAATGTTGATGGAAATATCTCACCCGAGCAAGCACTCAAAGTCTCCCGGGGCTTAGGGTGGGATCTCCGACCGGAGACACCTGATGTACTAAACAATACTGCAGACAAGCTAAAAAGCCAGCGTGCTCCAAGTCGAAATGACTAGCTCAATATGCATAAACATGAATGATCAAATGAGGGGGCTCTCCTCCCTTTTATAACAATGGGCCTCTCTCACCCTAGGCCCCACCATCTCCTACGTGCTCCTTGGCCCACGCTGTCCCTCTCATATGTGTGAGGTAGGCCCCACGCTGCCCATGTGGTCTACGTCCTCGTTTCCTACGCTGTCCACTTGGCCACTAGGCCCCACTCCCTCAGTTTCGATGTGGACTTTAGGAAAGTGCTTTATCCTAAGTGAGTTAATTAATATTTTGCTCACTTTATTCATGATCCAACTATAATAAGGCAAAATTGGTCAAAATTAATATTTCCAATTACTATTAGCTATCACTAATTGGGAATATTACAGTCTCCCCTGGAAAAATGTTGCTTGACCCCAAAAAATTGTAGTGATGGATGATGCAAGATCTCCTCACTCTCCCAAGCGGCATCCTCATCTGGAAAATTCTTCCACCTCACTAAGAATTCCTGGACAATCGTGCTCCACAACTTCCTCTCCCTGGTATCAATAATGGCCACCGGTTGTAGCACCAAGTGCCCCTCATCATCCGTAGGTGGAAGCTCCCCTGTCACTGTCACCTGCTGTCCCAATGCCTTCTTCAGGCACGATACGTGAAATATGTTATGAATCTTGCTGCCCTGGGGCAGCTCCAACTCATAAGCAACCTGCCCAACTCTGCGTATCACCCTATAAGGCCAATAAAAACGGGGCTTGAGCTTCTCAGCTCCCTTCTGCTTCAGAGCTGACTGTCAGTATGGCTGCAAATGTAGGTATACCAAGTCCCCTACCTCAAACTGTCTCTCCACCCGACCCCTGTCAACATACAGCTTCTCCTGGTTCTGCGTTGTAGCCATGTTATCCTTGAGAGCTTGGAGGATGTCCTGACTCTCTTGGATCCAATCCTTGGCTCTCGGAGCTTTGCTGGCACCAAACATCACATCAAAAAAAGATAAAGCATGGTAACCATATAATGCATAAAATGGATACATACCGATAAACAAGTGATGTGTGTTGTTGTAGCAGTACTCTCCTAGGTGCAGCCACTTCAGCCATGCTCTCTGCTGCCCACTGACATAGTTATGCAAGTAGCCCTCCAACCACTTTTTAACTATCTCTGTCTGCCCATCTTTCTGTGGGTGGTACCTAGTGCTCGGTGTCAACTCTGTCCCCACCAACCGGAAAAGCTCCTGCCAAAATCCGCCAATGAAGCAGCTATCCTTGTCACTGAAAATGGTCTTGGGAAGACCATGTAACCTGAATATGTCCCTGAAGAGCAGCTCCGCCACCTGTGTTGTTGTATAATGTGCGGATATGGAGAAAAAATGTGCATATTTCATCAGTTGATCAATGACGATGAATATACAGTCCTTGCCCTGCACCATGGGCAACCCTGTGATGAAATCCATCGAGATGCTCTCCCATTTCCCCTATGGAATGGGAAAAGGTTGTAACAAACCTGCCAGATGGTTCATCTCCCCCTTGTTGCATTGAAAAACCTCGCACTCCCTAACATGTTGGAGTACATCCTCCTTGAGGCCCTTCCATGAGAACCTCTCCCTGATGGCCCTGTAGGTTTTGGTAAACCCCTGATGGCCAGACAATGGTGAATCGTGAGAAGCCCGCAATATATTCTTCTTGAGCTGAGAGCCCTCAGTCAAGAAGATCCTGTCCCTGTAGTAGATGATCTCATCCATCACCTTATATTTTTCATCTGTCACCTGTCCATCCAAAACCTCATAAGCAAACCTATCCTTGGAGTACTCCACCAATAGTCGAGCCCTCCAATCTGCGTCCAAACTCATAAGAGACAACGTGGCTGGTCTGCGTGAAAGTGCATCAGCCACCACATTGTTCTTCCCTTTGACATACTCGATGTTAAAGTTGTAGGCTTGGATCTTGCTGACCCACTTCTGCTGCCTCTCCTGTAGCTTTTTCTGCTCTAAGAAAAACCTGAGCCTATTATGGTCATTCCTCACCCTGAACCTGTTACCTACCAGGTACTGTTAGAATTTGGCCAATGCATGCATGATGGCCAGCATCTCCTTGTCGTATATAGCATCTCCAGCTCTCAAAAGCTATAGGGTGGCCTCCCTGCATCAACACTGCGTCGATCCCCTCTCCTGATGCATCACACTCCAGAATGAATGGCAGCGTGAAGTCTAGCAATGCTAGCATTGGATAGCTGCTCATCACCTCCTTGAGCCTGTCAAAGGCCCACTACATTGTGTCTATCCAACTAAATGCCCCCTTCTTCGTCAGATTTGTAAGGGGTGCAACAAGCCGAGAGAAAATCTTGACGAAATTCCTTTAGTAGGTGCAGATACCCACAAACCCCCGAAGTTCCATCACGTTTCTCTGCTCTGGCCAATTCCTGATGGCCCTAATCTTCTCCTCGTGGACCCTCACTCCGTCCAACCCTATGATGTGTCACAAGTATATCATCTTTGTCAACCCAAACTCGCACTTGGAGAGCTTAGCATAAAACTGCTGCTCCTCCAAAATATGGGACATTATCATGCAATCTTATAGACACATGCTCATATCATGTAATTAATCAAACATTCAAACAAAATATAAACATACCATGTTAGATAAATCAACTAGACGACATAATAGACACCAAAAACTCAACACCAGATATATGACATAATCAAACAGATAAGCACCAAGTACACGACATAAGCAAACCATACCTTAATGTATCTCAGGGTAGGCTATCTTGTATGCACAATAACTCTAGATTAACACAATATAACTTCACCACATATCCACTCAAACATAAATAAGGTCGTGATATCCATAACAGTAACTAGCTAACATGTTCACATCATAAACTTACAAACAATTGTTATTCATGCATAACAATCACATATGCACCATCATTCTAGGTTAGTACAACACACTATCAAAATTAGGTCTCTCATACCTGAATGTCATAACCCTAACCAACTGCATAGGCCAATCCAAATTAGCAAGATACATATAACATCAAGATCTTAATGCAATAACATTAATCATCAAGTTAACTAACATATAACAACAATGAGTTAACATTTAACAAAGTCATCAACAACATATCGCATAATCATCAAGTTAACTATCATGAATCTTATCCATCCTCATGGATATGGATTCCTGATCTCTAATCATTATCTAGTCTTTGCACCATTAATTCCATTTTCATTTTATTAATTTAAATTAATAAAATATATCCACAATAAGTGTTTACCCTTGGGTCCACTTGACCCTTAGAGCCTTTGACTGCCTAAATTAAAAGCAGAAAATTAGGGACATTACATATTCCCCCTCTAAAACAGAACACCGTCCTCGGTGTTACCTATTATTATGTTAATTTCTCAACTCTGGATGAAGATTCCTCCTTCATCTCATCTTCTTGCTCCTAGCAGTTTCTTCAGAGTATAAGTGCATTCACCATACCTTTACTCTGCTTATTGCTGTACTCTGGAGTTTGATTTCTTCCTGCTTCAGTATAAGAAGTATATATGGAATAATTTTTTTTCCTACTTCCACCTATCCACAGTTCATACCAATTTATATGAGTAGTATCACCTATATATATTGATAAGAATTAATCATGATAATACTAGGAACCTTAATATTGCTCAATAGAGTCACTTGGTAGCAAAACTCTTCATGGTTCATAATATTATAGTGCTAATTTAGCACAGCTACTATCATTCAATGTACTTTAGCGAGGCTTCCTTCTCAAGTACACATGGTGGTCCTTTGAAATTCTTTGTGAGTTTTTTTCTCCTCTGTATGTCTTCTCACATTGACTCCATTTTATCGGAGTTTAGAAATTCCTGTTACACTTAGCTTCACAAAACAAACACCTCTTATTTAGAAACTTATTAATTTCTATAAAACCAACTTTTTCATATGCAGTGGTCCCGCTTAAGGTTTTGTCCCTTTTTTTATTTAACATAAATCTTGGAACTTCATATTAGTTCACCATTTCGGTCTTTGATACATTTACTACTCTTATTAGTGTTTGGTTTTAGGCCAACTAGTTTCTATTTTTTATCAAAAGATCTTCCTATTTCCGTTCTGGAATAGGGATAGTATCCAAATTTTTTGTCAGATACTTATGTTTCATTATCACTTAGTAAAAATTTCCAACTAGAAAATCTACTACTCTTTTCCCATACCAGGCCAAAACATGTTCTGGTTTAAATATTGAATTCAAGTTTAATCACAAGTATGTCCTATCTAAGGACATTTATGATATTTTTTTTTAATTTTTTGTTTTACTAAGATCACATTGTTAATTTACAATCTGTTTTTGCAATTATCAGTCCCTCCTGATTTGGAATATTTACCAATATATCAATATTTTGAAGTTTTTCTTGGATTTTTTCATGTTTACTGTTGAACTCATTTATGTTTGTATTAATCATTCAAAGTTAGAGTTTTCATTACTCCAATATTCTTCAAAATTTGAGGAATATTCCCCTTTAAAACATCTAAAATCTTATTTTCTTTTCCTTTTTCATGTTTGATTTTTTCTTTTCAAACTCATTAAGGAAAGACAAACACCTAGTTTGCTTAGAATTTTTCATGTTGTTGAAAAATTTATACTTCAAACTTATGTGTTCTAGGATCAAAACCCCTTCTTACCTCAACGATAATGTCTCCACTTCCTGAAGCATATAATTCAGCAGTAACTCTAAAGCATACTCAGTGAAATTTTGTTCATTTATCTGAATTTTTTTCTTGACTCATATGCTATGACTGAGTAATCATACTACTTATGATCCTTCTGCCCAAGCCTGTGTACCACTAAAATTTCTTGGATTTAGTCAAAATCTTAAAAACAGGAGTAGTTGTTAGTTTAAGTTTTTAACTATTCAAGCTATATTGACCTTTTTCGGTCCATTCATTTTTCTCTCCTTGCTTCTGTAGAGAGGAAATAGTATAGGCTAAGACTAAGAATCTTTCTACCAATCTCCTCTAGTATTTCTCAATACCCATGGTTGATCTTATGGATAAAACATCAGTAATTACTAATCAATTCATGCTAACGTGTGTCTTTTCTCAGTCCACTACTCATCCTTTTTTTGAATTTACATGACTCAAGCACTGAATTTTATTTTTATAAAATTCCTTTTTGTTAAGTCTATCATGCAATTTATGTTCTCTAAATTTTGCAGAGTTGTAGAACAATTCTAAGTTGTTCTTTATGTTCTGTTTTATTTGACACATAAAGAAGAAAGACGTTAATCAACCCAACCTGTAGAATTTCCAATTCATAGGTTTTGTATCTTGCTTTACATGAATCTCTTATTTAATTCTCCGTTGACAATAACTTATTGATCAATGAAATCATCTATCCTGAGTAGAGGATATATATTCTTGATCATCAGTTTATTCAGTTTTCGGTAGTCTATAACCATTCTGAATGTTCCAACTTTCTTTTTGACAAACAGTACCAATGCTCCCCATGGGGATACATTTAGTCTTATATAACCTCTATCCAACAACTCTTGTAGCTACAGTTTTAACTCTTACAATTTTGGGGTACTCATTCTGTAGGGCTCTAGAGACTGGTGTAGCTCCTGGTATTAACTCAATTGAAAAATCAGTTTCTCTTTTAGGGGGGTACATGAGGAATTTCATCTGGAACTACATCCTTAAACTCTCGGATGACTGGTAAGTTTTCTACAAGTTCTTTTTCAGTTTGTTGTCCTAATTCTTCTACATGTACAACATACACTTGGTAGCCTTTTCTTGTTGTCCTTTTCAGCTGAAATGCTGAAATTTTCCTCACTGATATTCGGTTGGGTTGTCCCTTTCACTATCATTGGTTTCCCTCACCATCTATACAATGTATTATTTTATCTAAATAATTTAGTATGTCTTTTTTTTTTCTAACCAGTCCATTTCTACCAGCACTGCATAGGAATCTAAAAGTAAAACATTTAACTTTAACTCATGTTATTTATACCCATTTAATTTACAGTAATCTTGGGTAACCTATGTGTCACTTTTATTTTAGTAGCTAGTTAAACAATTCCAGCTTGCTGAAATTTTTCTTTCTTATGTTAATTTGCACTTAAATTCATCAACCAGAATTGGTTGTTTAGCAATCATAGCTTTGATTTTTTTTAATGTCTCCAGCCTCTTTTTTTCCTACAAATAGATTTTATACTTCCACTGATAGAATGCCTACAATTTTCAATTTGTTTAGTATTCCACTACTTTTTCCCGCAGTTGCAAGATGTTTTTGCATGTCTTCTCTTCCATGGTTGTTACTCTAGCCATGGTTGTCTACATTTTTGTTGACAATTTTTTTCAATTATTTATAACTCTCTTGGTCAAATTCTATTTCTAGAAGTATTTAATCAACAATAATTGGTTCAACATCCCTACCTTCCATTTTATTATCATTACTTCTATCCTTCAAGTATACATTTGATCTTTGAGGGAGAGTCTTCTCAATTAATGGTCCTTCCACTCCACACTTTTATCATTCTCATTTCTACCTGATACAGTTAACTTCATCCTGCAATTAATAGATTTCAAATTATTATTTTCCTACATTCAGGAGCCAAAATTCCTCATGCTTCTCCTTATAGATAGTAGATAGGTAGTTTAAAAGTCACCTTACCTTTGCCTTCTCTTCTATTATATAAGGTACCTAGCGAAGCAGGTTGGTGAATTTGGTAACAACTCAACAATGATAAGTAGTTCCAACCTAAGCTCATGAAATTATTTGGATTTTTCATCCTAGTATCGTTTATTTAGATATCTAGATTTAAATTTAATTTGGAAATCTTCCCAAGTGACAGTTTTCTCATCTATCACATGCACCATTTTATTTTCCTCCCCCCCACAAGGTAGCCTTTCATTGTAATTGGTAGATATCCAACTTGGCTTTCAATTTACTTCTATACTCATAAACTTGGAAGTACTTTACCATTTTTAGAAGCCAAGCTTCTGCATCTTCCTCCTTCTCTCCATCATAAGAGGGAGGCTTGATTTTTCGGAATTCACTTTGCAATTCCTTTTTCCTTCTAGATTGTTGTCTAAAGGCTTCATCCTCCTCAGACTCTTTTGATTGATTTCCAGTTCCTCTTCTCTTTTTCCTAGAACCTTCACCTTCGTGACTGTTCCTGGAGGTCAATTCTCTTATTAACTTTTCTTTCTCTTCGTTGGCTAGCGATAAAATTTCATTGTGGTTTTTCAGTTGCATCATTTCTCTTCGCATCTGATGCATCATGGCCAACAATGTAGCATTAGGATTTGATGGATTTTCTGCACCACCCAGATCCATATACAACTCATCCCCTTCACTCATGGTTTGCAGCTATATGGTTCTGCACTAAGTCACTGTACATAAAATTAAACATTTGTGAAAAATTATGTTAACAAAATAATTTACAACAATAGAATTTTTGGATTTTGATTTTCTGGTGTGAGCACACATTCAGTCCCAATGTTTTAACATGGGCTCTGATACCATTTGTAACATCTTTGGTTCCACAATATATATATATATATATATATATATATATATATATAGAGAGAGAGAGAGAGAGAGAGAGAGAACTTATACTATTCACACACCATATACTTCTATGGTTCGTCACCTTCAAACGAATAAAATATGCCAACCATTTTTAGTTGCTATACTTTTAATCAAATTAGTTTTCCATGATAATTACTTGATCATGATTTTATATGATCATGCCTTTTTCATTATGTGAAAATATGCTCTTGAAAACTAAATTCCAATTAGAATTTCCAAGGAGACTCTATGTCTACAAAACAATCCCATTTTATCTTACATGGAGCTTATAGGTGATGTAGGGGCATTAGACACTAGCCAGCAATGTAGGAGGTTTTGTCCACATGTTGTGGCTAGGAGGGTTCGAAATCATTGAATTGTAACAGCTAGGTGTCAATACCTCAGCTGACTGTACCATTTATATTAGTTAGAGGTTGTCGAAGTCGAATAGTTCAGTTCAATCCATCTTTCATGTTTCAGTTAGTTGAATTATTGTAATTAGGCTTTTGAGTTTCTAAGACGGTCCTCATAGAGGAACCGAAGAGTCACATTGTAATATATATAAATTGTACTCCTCGGATGCATTGTGAGAGAGGGGGGTAGGAAAAGATAGATTTCTGCAATAAAATCAGTTTGTTGAGCAATCGCTTCCTATTGAATAAAATTCAGTGCTCGTTGATTTTCAATTTGGGTTGAACTGATATTGTGTGTAGAATTTTGGTGAATCAAGTCACCATGAAACCTCTGTAATTCTCTATCCAATTCTTTCTCTCGAATTTCCTGAGTAAGTGAAGAAATCCCGTGTGTAGGCGAGATCTGTGTAAATGGTGGTCGATGAACTCTATTCTAAGGTTGTGAGGACTCCACTGAAAGAATAATAGAATGTTTGTTGTTTAATTGAATCTTGAACCGAGATCGGAACTTGAGTTAACAACCAGAGAGCATAGGACGGGAAGCGTTAAACCATGGTCAATCACTGTTTCCAAACCGCGAGCGGGTTGATGAAACCACCCTGCCCATATCGCGCCGCTTTTCTGGAGCAAGCAGTATTTCCTATTCGAGAGCAATTCAATAGGGCGGTCAACATGTAGCATATGGTGGGACCCCGAAAATTGCTTTTCGCATTGTCATCGCATGTTATCCATTGACTGAAGAGGCAGCGCGATATGCGTATATACTGTCGATCTGGAGGCCTGTTATCTAACGGTGATCGTACGTTGGATTTGCACAAATTTTAACAAAGGTACGGTGTATGTATTGAACTCCACAATTGTATTTGTGAGCTGGGATATAATAAAGTTGTCCAAAGAAAAATATTGTGAGAGGGACTAATGTTGTAAGGTATAAGGAGGCGGATATGAGACTGTCGCAAAATTATAGTGTGGGCCATTAAAGTCCAGAAATATATTTAACATTTACCAAAGTTTGTTGAATATATTTATTTGTCAATTTCTTCGAAATTGATAAATAAATTCACATGGAAATCTGAGAAGACCACGTGGAGGTAAACCAAGTTAATTGAGAGAATTGCTGATAGAGTAACATCAACAGACCATCTCTCCTTAGCGGGACCAAATTTCAGTTTTTTTCCTGTCATTTGTGGTATCAGAGCCGTTGTTTCCAAGTTGTTTTTGCAGAGAGCTGACATGGCAATCCGATTTGGTAGAGGTGTTGGCAGAAGGAGACATGTTGCTAACGCAGAGGTGTTGGGGATGTTGCAGAGGGTCGAGGCCAGAATGGATGCCATAGAGCGAAGACAGCCCAGAGATCCTGAAGACACCAGCGAACATGAGATAGAAGAAGTGGAAGAAAATGTTGAGATTCCTCCTGACATGAGGCTCCTCAGAACTATTCTGGGGTCTGCAGTTAAGCCCAGAATTGAAGTGTCGAGTTATGCAGGGGGATTGAATCCAAAGGAGATGGTGGACTGGATAAATGAAATTAACAAGTGCTTCGATTATGAAGAAATAAGCGAAGATAAAAAGGTCAAGTTTGCAGTAACAAAGCTGAAGGGACATGCTGCACTTTAGTGGGATGGAGTGTAGGCAGAAAGGAGGAGAGTTGGCAAGCAACCTATCAAAATCTAGACCAGAATGAAGGCTAAATTAAAATGTAAATTCTTGCCTAGTGATTATCAGTTAACATTGTATAGGAAAATGCAAAACCTAAAATAGAGGTTGCTGACAGTAAAGGAATACACAGAGGAATTCTATAGAGTAAGCTTAAGAGATGGGAAATTTCAGGACACGCCAGAGAAGACTTCTAGATATGTGAATGGTCTCAAGCTGGAGATCCAAGATGAGATTGGTCTCCTGTCTCCTAAGACAGTGGAAGAGGCCTACCAGATGGCCTTGAAAGCAGAGGAGAAACTCCTGAGGAAACAGTCTGTCAAGAAGAGAGGTACTTTTCATGGAAAGGGAAGTCAGGGTGGTAGAGGAAAGCCTACTACACCCAGGGATGGAGCTAACAATAGCTCACCTCAGAATTCATCTACAGAGGATGATGCAAGGGGCAGAAGGGGTTCTTACAAAGGAAAAGGAAGAGGAGGCAGAGACAGAGGCAGGGGTAGAGAGTTGAGGTGTTATAGATGTCAGCAAGTGGGACATAAGCACTATGAGTGTCCAGAGAATGTGGCTGTTGGTCCAAGAAATTTTGTTGTCGTCCAGGCTGGGGAAGAGGCAGAAATTGAAGAAAAAAATTCTACCAGAGAGGGGAGAGTCCTTAGTGGTTAACAAGGTCCTGTTGAAGCAACCCAAAGAGGTCACTGAACCTGCACAAAGGAAGACTTTGTTTAGGAGCATATGCAAAGTCCAAGGGAAATGCTGCCAGCTAGTCATTGATAGTGGCAGAACAGACAATCTAGTTTCCACTGAGGTGATAGAGAAATTGAAGCTGAAGACAAGGGAGCATCCAACTCCCTACAGGGTGTCCTGGCTGCATAAAGGGCACCAGCTGGTTGTAAAAGAGCAGTGTGAGATAGAGCTGCAAATTGGAAAATACAAGGACAAAGTTTTGTGTGATGTAATGCCCATGGATGTGTGTCATATACTGCTGGGTAGACCTTGGAAGTTTGACAGAGCAGCAGTGCATGATGGCAAGAAGAACACTTACAAGTTCTTCAAGGATGGGGTACATCATACATTGATACCCATGGAAGAAGGAGAGCCATCCAGCAGAGTGATTGATCCAAAGACCTTGTTGCTAAGCAGAAAGGAATATCTGCAGCAGATAGAAGAAGAAGAGGTCAGTTTTGCTTTAGTTTGCAAACCTAAAGTAGTTCTTACTTCCACAAAGATTTCTGATTTTCCGGTAGAAATACAAGATATGCTAGATGATTATTGTGACATTATTGTGGATGATTTACCTGATGAGCTGCCACCTGTGAGAAAGATCAACCATCAGATAGATTTTATCCCTGATTCAAATCTGCCAAATAAGGCAGCCTATAGAATGACTCCCAAAGAAAATGAGGAAATCAGGAGACAAGTACAGGAATTGGTGGACAAAGGGCTGATCAGAGAAAGTTTGAGTCCATGTGCAGTACCAGCAGTATTGAGCCCAAAGAAAGATGGTGGTTGGAGAATGTGTATTGATTCCAGAGAAATAAATAAGATCACAATCAGGTACAGGTTCCCTTTGCCCAGATTTGAGGATTTAATGGACTGTTTGAGTGGTGCTAAATATTTTTCAAAGATAGATTTAAAAATTGGATATCATCATATTAGAATAAGAGAGGGTGATGAGTGGAAAACTGCCTTTAAAACAAATGAAGGACTGTATGAATGGATGGTAATGCCTTTTGGGTTGTCAAATGCACCTAGCACTTTTATGAGACTTATGAATGAAGTATTGAAAGAATTCATTAGTAAATTTGTGATAGTGTATCTGGATGATATATTAGTTTTTAGCAAAACTAAAGAAGAACATTTAAGGCATCTCAATCATGTCTTGAAAAAGCTGCATCAAGAGAAAATGCTGATAAATTTGAAGAAATGCTCATTCATGAAAGAAGAGTTGGTGTATTTGGGTTTTGTTGTTTCTGCAGAAGGATTGAAGATGGACCCAAAAAAGGTTAAGGCAATTGTGGAGTGGCCTTCACCCAGGAATGTCTTTGAGGTAAGAAGTTTCCATGGACTTACCAGTTTTTACAGGAAATTCATAAGAAACTTCAGTAAGATCAATGCACCCATAATTGAGACAATAAAGAAGAGCAACTAGCCATTTAAGTGGACTGCTGAAGCAGAGAGAAACTTTAAAGTTTTGAAGCAAAAGATAATGGAGAAGCCTGTTTTGATTCTGCCTGATTTTACTAAACCATTTCAAGTAAAGTGTGATGCCAGTGGAGAGGCCATTGGAGCTATGTTGAGTCAGGATGATAGGCCTGTAGCATATTTCAATGAAAAGTTGAATGACATCAGAAGAAAGTATTCCTCTTATGAGAAGGAATTCTATGCAATTGTTCAGGCATTGAAAAAGTGGAGACATTATTTGATGTCCAGGGAATTTGTATTGTATTCTGACAATCATGCTTTGCAGTGTATTGAACAGCAGCCCAAGTTGAAGCATAAGCATGCTAAATGGGTTGAGTATCTCCAAGGTTTTAATTTTTTTTTGAAACATATAAGTGGCCAAGCAAATAAAGTAGCTGATGCTTTGAGTAGGAGGCACATGCTTGTTCAAGAAACTAATTTTGAAGTTGTAGGGTTTGATTTTCTCAAAGAATTGTACAAAACAGATTCATATTTTAAGGAAGCATTTGAGGCATGTTGTAACCCTGTTTTAACAGATCAAAGCCAATGGCTGCATTATTTCTTGCAGGAGGACTTGTTGTTCAGAAGAAACCAACTATGTGTACCAAAATGTTCCATGAGAGAAAATTTGATCAAAGAAAAGCATAGTGGTGGACTTGCTGGACACTTTGGTACTGATAAAACCTATGAGCAGCTGAGTCACTTCTATTACTGGCCCAGGATGAGAACAGAAGTGGATAAGTTTGTGAAGAATTGCAAAACCTGTCAATATGCTAAAGGAAGGAGCCAGAATGCAGGATTGTACACTCCCTTGCCTATTCTAGACAGGCCTTAGGACATGGTGAGTATGGATTTTGTTCTAGGATTGCCCAAGACTCAAAGAGGGAATGATGCAGTCTTTTTTGTGGTGGACAGATTCTCCAAAATGGCACATTTTATTCCATGCTATAAAACTAGTGATGCCACCCATGTTACTAACTTTTTTTTCAAAGAAGTTGTTAGATTGCATGGGTTGCCCAAGAGCATTGTTTCAGACAGAGGCACCAGGTTTGTGGGTCATTTTTGGAGGACACTGTGGAAGAAACTTGGTACCAAACTGATTTTCAGCTCAGCTTATCATCCCCAGACTTATGGACAAACTGAGGTGGTGAATAGGAGTCTGGGAAATTTGTTGAGAAGTCTTGCAGGAGAGCATCCCAAGCAGTGGGACCATATTTTTCCCCAGGGAGAATATGCATATAATGACTCACCAAATAGGAGCATAGGGCAGATTCCATTCCATATTGTTTATGGAATGCACCCCAGAGGAATATCAGAATTAAGAAATCTGGGAAGGGCAGAGCTAAGGAGCACAGATGGTGAGGAATTTGCTTCAGATATCCAGGCCATACATGAAGAAGTGAAACAACAACTACAAGGCAGCAGCATCAAATACAAAAGTAGAGCAGACTTGAGAAGAAAAGAAGTTCATTTTGAAGTAGGAGATCTGGTTTTGGCACACTTGAGAAAGGAGAGATTCCAAAAGAAGCAATATAACAAGTTGAAGTTCAAAAAGATTGGGCCATGCAATATACTTAGAAATTTTTCTGCAAATGCTTATGAGATTGAATTACCTCCTGATGTTGGAATATCTCCCATTTTTAATGTTGCAGATTTGTACAAGTATGAAGATGATGGTGCAGAAGAAAGATCAACAGACAAGGAACAAATTGAGTGGAAAGAGCAGCTGCCTCCAGCACAACCATTGCAACCAGAGAAGATATTGGACAAGAAAGTGTTCAGGAAGACCAAAGGACAAGAGTACTTTCAGCACTTAATAAAATGGAAGGACAAGCCAGAGGAAGATGCCACTTGGATGACTGAAGGAATTTTGCAGAAGATAGGCAAATCAGTGGAAGAACTCATGGACAGGAGCCCATGAAGAAAATGGCCCTCGGGAGTCTGATGCAGGGGCATTAGACACTAGCCAGCAAAGTAGGAGGTTTTGTCCACATGTTGTGGCTAGGAGGGTTCGAAATCATTGAATTGTAACAGCTAGGTGTCAATACCTCAGCTGACTGTACCATTTAGATTAGTTAGAGGTTGTCGAAGTCGAATAGTTCAGTTCAATCCATCTTTCATGTTTCAGTTAGTTGAATTATTGTAATTAGGCTTTTGATTTTCTAAAACGGTCCTCATAGAGGAACCGAAGAGTCAAATTGTAATATATATAAACTGTACTCCTCAGATGCATTACGAGAGAGGGGGTAGGAAAAGATAGATTTCTGCAATAAAGTTAGTTTGTTGAGCAATCGCTTCCTGTTGAATAAAATTCAGTGCTCATTGATTTTCAATTTGGGTTGAACTGATATTGTATGCAGAATTTTGGTGAATCAAGTCACCACGAAACCTCTATAATTCTCTGTCCAATTCTTTCTCTCGAATTGCCCGAGTAAGTGAAGAAATCCCGTGTGTAGGCGAGATCTGTGTAAATGGTGGTCGATGAACTCTATTCTGAGGTTGTGAGGACTCCACTGCAAGAAGAATAGAATGTTCGTTGTTTAATTGAATCCTGAACCGAGATCAAAACCTGAGTTAACAATCGGAGAGCATAGGACGGGAGGCGTTAAACCGCGGTCAATCATTGTTTCCAAACAGCGAGCGGGTTGATGAAACCACCCTGCCCATATCGCACCTCTTTTCTGGAGCAAGCGGTATTTCCTATTCGAGAGCGATTCCATAGGGCGATCGACAAGTAGCATACGGTGGGACCCCGAAAACTGCTTTTCACATTGTCATCGCACGTTATCCATCAACTGAAGAGGTAGCATGATATTCGTATATACCGTCAATCTGGAGGCATGTTATTTAACGGTGATCGTATGCTAGATTTGCACGAAGTTTAACAAAGGTACGGTGTATGTATTGAACTCCACGATTGTATTTGTGAGCCAGGATATAATAAAGTTGTCCAAAGAAAAAGATTGTCGAGTTATTAAAGTAAGATAGAGGGACTAATGTTGTAAGGTATAAGGAGGCGGATATGAGACTGTCGCAAAATTATAGTGTGGGCCATTAAAGTCCAGAAATATATTTAACATTTGCCAAAGTTTGCTGAATATATTTATTTGTCAATTTCTTTGAAATTGATAAATAAATTCACATGGAAATCTGAGAAGACCACGTGGAGGTAAACCAAGTTAATTGAGAGAATTGCTGACATAGTAACATCAATAGACCATCTCTCCTTAGCGGGACCGAATTTCAGTTTTGTTGTTGTCAATAGGTCAATAGTTAAATCCCACCTTTAACTATTACTAACCAATTCGTTTCCATGTTAACTACTTGATACCTCTTCTAATTCTATTCCTCTCCGGCCATATAGACATTGACTTCCAAGGACACTCTATGTCTATAAAACAATCCCATTTTATCTTACATGGAACTTATAGGTCAATAGTTAAATCCCACCCTTAACTATTGCTAACAAATTCATTTCCATGTTAACTACTTGATACTTCTTCTAAGTCTATTCCTCTCCAACCATATAGACATTGACTTAACTTTGATAAAAGTTATGAACTATCTCTACTTTCTTAGATATATATATAATTTGTCATAAGAGAACTTATCTTTCTAATGGCCTCGTTCTGATGGATATTAATTATCACATAGACCTTGCCCCTCTACATAAACCTTTCAAAAGCTCTATCTTAATTTCGGTAAATATTTCATTTCACTCGTTGACCTTGAGTAGAATTAACCATGAGCCTTGCAATCAAATTTATTTTTAGATTGGTCTCACATTAATTCCATTCAATTCAATCAATTGGCCACTTACCTTGGAAGATCTGTTTGAAGGGTTACTTTACAGTTAGTCATATTTCATCTATACGCTATGAACCATTACGATATATTAACATATGTAAAGTCATTTCAAGCATTACCACATCCCAAACCTTAACCATGTCTCACGAGTTTTGACTTTATATCTGTCACCATTTAACACATATGATGTTTATCGACTCTTATTTTGCATTCACATATGATAATTCGGTTGATGTATAATCCACATCACCATATTCAAACAAGTCTGTTGTTTTGTATTTATTGTGGTTTAAATTTGATGGCTTCTCTATATCCAAATACACCAAACTCCTGTATCCAATATTCCTCGAGATCGATATTCATTTAATTGACGGTACTTCATTCACATTGCTCGTCTTTGGTTTGATTTAATCCTTCAATCCGCGAGAATTTCTCCATATTTCCTACACCTGGACGGTGAGGATCTTCTCGGAAATAGGTTTAGGGTTTTTCATTTAATCGTTCAATTTAACGTATTCATCCTTTCGACCCTTCTGTCTCTGCGATGTGTTTTGGTTTGCCTATCTGTCATTCTATTTGATTCTCAACTCTGTCACAATTTGCGTTTTCACGACATGCTGAGGTGAGAACTCCATCCATTTCTCAGCGAATGAGCTCAGGAGCTCGTGGCTTACTCAGGTAACACTTCTTCTTTACCTGGATTTTAAATTTCCATATTATGGTTTCAAATTGCAGGTATGGAAGTCATCGTGGTAATTTAATATACTTATTTATTCTGGATTGAAAATTCAATAGTTATTTGAGTTGTTTCATTTACTCACAAAGGTGATTTACTGTTAGCCGCTCTCATAAAAAAGTATAAATCCAAAATAAATTAATAAATTAAATATTAAAAGTTAGGAATTTACGCGTAACTCTCTAGATTGGGTTGTTCCTCTAAGTTAGGAGTTAGTTTAGGTAGCTCCTAGTTTGGTGTGTGTGTGGTTGAGAAATTGTCTCAACCAAAGTGTCCAAGATAGAATGCACTATCTTGAGACATGGTATCCTCATCTATTTAATTGTAATATTACATTCTTTTAATAATGATAAAATATGTGAGGAAGCAGTGAATCTGAAGCCTTTTCCACCATGACTGTGTTTGGGTATAAATCTGTGTGTTTTTATGTGTGTTAATGGTGTGTGATTATTCAACATGTGGTATCAGAGCTCATGGAGATCTTGGATTTAGAGTTGGAAGTTGGAAGGAGCTGAGACTAGCAGAATCGTTAAAATTGTAAATCTGGATGGAGTGTCTAGATTTGGATTATGAATCAATTGAGCCAAAGTCCTGGCATCGTGAAGTTGAAAAATGCGAAAGGAGTGAAGTTGTCTTCCTGTCAGAATTTGCTGATTCTGACTTGGGTGAGATGCAATTTCTACGAATTCAGGAGACATTCACACCATATTTTGAATGCAATGATTTTCATCGCTTACACTCCATAACCATAGCAGTGTCTATTAGATGGGAATCATTCATAATTCAAGTAGTCTTAGCCAAGCCTATTGAGAAAAAGCGCCCCTTCATTTGGCACTGCGATGAGTTTTCTAGACTGTGTGTGGTAAGGTTGTGAGCGTGGAGGCTGAAACAGTTTAAATGGAAGCCCCTAAGATGGATATTCTGACAGCAAGAAATGGAAAGCGCTAGAAAATATGCTGCCACACTTTGAATCTTACACCAAGTAGTTGTTAAGAGGAGATTGAACAGAGATCCGGCAATTGAAAATTACAAAGTATTTATTAATCGATATGGTAAGCAATAATCTATGGACTAGAGACTGGGAGGAGTGGTGCATTTTATATTCTCATACAGTATTCGGATTTTAATCAAGATCATTTCCTACAGGATCGAGTTGTTCTCGAAATCACTATTTGATTCCTGCAACTTTTAAGTAAATTTGGTAATACTTATTTGTTTGTTCCTATATAATACCTTCCTATTAAAATTATTGTATTAAATTGGTAGCCTGGGATTTCACACAGGACGCAACCAAGTTGTAGCAGGAAATTTCCAAGAATAAATTGCGGTGTGTACAGAACATGGCCAGAGTGGTTATGTGGTTGTGGCATTCCATGGACTCCTCTTCCCTTTTCACAAGAACATAACCCACAATTTTTGTGTTTTCATCCTCGGTCACGTAATGAAGTTGCAGCCGTGAGCAGATGTGGTAGAAGTAATACCTCATATAGTAATTCTCTAACAGACACATGATATTGCATGTATGCATTGCGAGGAGGTAATTTATAGTGGCTTAGCGAATGCATACCAGCCGTGGGCTTTTTTGATAGCTTCCATGCTGCTTCTAGCAACTCCTCTGTGATAACGATAGCACTTGGCTCCAACAACATTATACTATCATCAACATTTCCAAATCTCGCAGAGTCCATATTTGCAAGATCGTTGAAAATTTTACGATGCCTGTTCAATACCCTTCCTTTAAAGCACAATTAGGTTAGTACATCAAGTGTGCGATTTTTTAAACTTTAAAGCAAACAAAAATAGGTTCTCCTCTCCTGCAAGTGAGCGTGAGTATTCATTCAAGCAAGTTCCATCAAGTCAGTACAATTTTCATAACATCAAGCGAGCCAACGTGAAGTTCATTGCAGCAACAATCAAAGCAAGTGAGTGATTTCAACTCCAGCGCAAGTAAATACACTATTCAAATAACAATCAAACAAGTTGAAATCTACAGCAAGCAAGCGTGAGTTCCAGTGAGTGTGAAACAAGCAAAAAAAGTTTCCCCATGAGATCAAGAAAATTTCGTAGAAAGCGAGCGTGATAAACTCAATCAAGCGACCTAGCACAATAAAACGTGCTCCTCAAGAAACAAATCAAGTGAGCGTGTAATTAACATCAAGAGAGCGCATTCAATCCAAAAAAATCAAATCAAGTGAGACAGTTCAAGACAAGCGAGCGTGAATTCAAGCGATCGAGTTAAAATGGCGCAACACATCCAGTTGTTACAAATTTTTCAAAATTTGATCCTCTCAAGTGCTGAAGATATGGTGCAAATCAGAAAATCAACTCTTGTTGATATTTCACGGCATCTACAACATACAAATGAAACGATTGAGTTCCTTCAACTGGAATCACAACTACAAAGAAATGAGTTGCAAGAGAAGAGTGATGCTTTTGAGTCTTTGAATCATACAGATAAATATGATAATTCCTTCATCCAAACAGCTTCAAGTGTCGAAGTTGTTCAAGTTCAACATTCTTCCAAACCAATCATCAAGCCATGGGAAGAAATTCAAAGTAACAGAAATCGAAGAGGATTAGGATATGTCAAAGATGACGTTGTGAGAGTGCAGCACACTCTTGTGAGAAGAGTGCATTGTAATTGTTTCACGTTTCCATGGTGTAATATACAATAGAAGATAGAGGGGTTTTGAGCAGCAAGATTTCCTCCATATGGAATGTGGAAGGCTTTGATAGATATGTTTTAGAGTAGCAGTGACCATAGAAAATTGGCATTGAAGGACAAGCTCGGGAAAATAAAAATGGAGAAAGTCGATACTATTATGAAATATTTAACCAAGTTCATCCAATGTCAAGATGAGCTTGGGAGTGTCAGGATTATTGTAGTGGATGATGACTTGGCGAGCCTAGATCTTCTAGGCCTTCCCAAGAGTTGGAATAGTTATCAAGACTCTCTAAATGGGAGGGAAAAGCTACCATATTGGGAGCGACCTTAGTCGGATTTGGTACAAGAAGAATCCAAGCAGAATACCATGGATGGATCCTCATCCAAGACAGATGACGAGGAAAATTGTGCCTTGGTTGGTAAGGCAAAGAAGGGGAAGGGAAAGAAATCCTATTCAAAATCTAAGATCGGAAAAGAAGGTAAGAAGCGTGACATGTCCAAAGTGAAATGTTTTCACTAGCACGAGCATGGACATTATGCCACTAATTTTCCATAGAAGAAGAACAACAACAAGAAGGCTTCAGGATTTGCAGTGCGTTAAGCTTTGGCCTTGCAATTTGAGTTGGAATTCTCACTCATCGCATGCATGGTTTCTAGTGCAATGGGATCAATGTGGTACTTGGATAGTGGTGCATCTTTCCATATGAAAGGAGACAAAGAAATTTTTAGTAGCTTGAAGGAGAAGTATCTCTAGATGCATATCGAAATGGGTGATGACAGGAGGTATAGCGCTACCGGGATTGGTACAGTTACTTTCCAAAGATAGTTAGGTAAACCCCTCTTATTAAAAGATGGCATGCATGTACCAGGCTTGAAAAATAATTTAGTTTTAGTTTCTATGTTGGAGGATAGAGGATATGATGTGGTTTTCAATGAAGGGAAAGCATTCCTTCGTCACAAAGCCACATCACAAGTCAAGAAGGTTGGGATTCATGGGAAGAATCTCTACAAACTTGATGTAGATGGATGTGCAGCATTGATGGGTAAAGAAAAAAAAGTGGTGAGTTGGGATGAGGGTGAGTTATGGCATAGGAGATTGGGCCATCTACACCACGGAGCTTTGAAGGTTGTGCAACATATTTCTACGAGGCTTCCAAAGGGTATTCTTACGCAGATAGACACATGTAAGGGATGTACCATGGGGAAGTATGCAAAGGCCAATTTTCACGAGAAGGATAACCAAGCAGCGAAAATCCTTGAGAGAGTTCATTCAGATGTGCATTGACCATTATCTACACCTTCTACAGCAAAGCATAGGTGTTATGTGATTTTTGTTGATGATTTTTCTAGAAAGTGTTGGATCTACTTCATGCAGAAGAAAGAATGGACGTTCTCAAAATTTTTTGAGTTCAAAGCACTGGTTGAGAAAGACATGGGGAAGCATGTGAAGGCTTTGAGGACGATAATGGTGGTGAGTACATCTCAAATGAATTCAATAAATTTTGCAACAAAGAAGGAATTCAGAGAGAGTTGATTGCACCTCATAACCCACAACATAATGGGGTTGAAAAAAGAAAGAATACAACAATTGTGGGTGCGGCACGAGCGATGTTACAAGATCAGGGCCTATTGTTGCATCTATGGGCAGAGGCATGCAACATAGCGGTAGTTTTGCAGAACCGTAGTCCTCATTGAATACTTGGCGTGAGTACACTAGAGGAGGATTTTCTAGTAAGAAACCTGATGTTTCATATTTTAAAAATTTTGGCTTCCATTTGACAAAAGAATCTAGAACCAACAGCTGAGATTGGGATATTTGTGGGGTACATTGATACTCCCCACAACTATCGGGTGTATTTTCCAAACAACAGGATGACCGTTGTGATACGAGATGTGAAATTTGATGAGGAGAAAGCCATGTGATTGTCCCTTGAGAGGGAGCTTGATTTGCATGCAAATGAGGAACTCTTGATTCCAAAGGATGAACCTTAAGATGTGGAGCAGCCAAATGTGGAGGATCATGGAGTGGCAGAAACTACTCATGCAGAGCCATCCTCCAGACATGGTAGAAGGCGCACCACAGAAGCTGATAGATTGAGAATTGATGTGGCAGAACATGTAGGAGCACCTACGTCACTGCACAGACAGAGACAGTCTCCAGATAGGTTTACTGGATACATGGCTCTTATGAGAAAGTTTATTGTGACAGAACCATTCTCTTTTGAGGAAGCAGTGCAACAACCAACTTGGGTTGATGCCATGGTTGAGGAGTATGACTCCATCATTAGGAACAATGCATGGGAAGTTGTCCCAAGACCAGTCGGAAAGTCAGTGGTTGGATCTAGATGGAGCTATAAAGTGAAGCAAGCCACTGATGGGAGTGTGGAGAAGTACAAGGCTATATTTGTAGCCTGAGGATTCTCACAAGTTGAGGGGATTGACTATGAGGATATTTTTCACTAGTTGCGAGGTACTCATCGATTATATCTATCCTTGCTCTCTCAGGGTAGATGGGGTGGCAAATACATCAGATAGATGTGAAGACTGTGTTTCTTAATGGATTTATTGAGGGAGAAGTGTACATTGAGAAGCCATAAGGTTTTCAAACCTTTGACAATGAGTTTCATGTGTGAAAACTCGGGAGAGCACTGTATGGGCTGAAGCAAGCACCTCGTGCTTGGTGCACCATGATTGACAACTATTTCACTGGGTTGGGCTTCACAAAGAGTGAAGTGGATGCGAACTTGTACTAGATTATGGTTGATGGTAAGATTTTGATTATCATACTTTATGTTGATGATATTATTTTGACAGGTGATGAGAAACTCATAACTTTTTGCAAATAGGATCTTGCAAGAGAGTTTGATATGAAGGACATGGGACTCCTTCACTATTTCCTTGGTTTGGAGATATGGCAGCGGGATCATGAGCTATTTGTTTCTCAAGGCAAGTATGCCAGAGAAATTATGAGTAAGTTTCACATGGAGAGTTGTAAACCCATTTAGGCTTCTCTCCCACAAAACTGGAGGAAGGAGGATGCTACTTCAGGTGAGGTAGTGGAGGCTGCTATTTATAGGCATTTTGTGGGTTCACTCATGTACTTGGTGAACACACGACCAGACATATGCTATGCAGTTAACCAGCTTATTCAAGTTATGTTTAAGCCGACCAAGCTCTTTTGGAAGGTGGGGAAGCATGTCTTGAGATATCTCAGAGGTACTACAAAGTATGGATTATGGTATAGACGGACAAAGGGAGTGAAGCTTCAAGGCTTCACCGATGCAGATTGGGTAGGCAGTCCATCAGAAAGAAAGAGCACATAAGGAGGGATATTCAGCATAGGATCGACAACATTTTCATGGTACAACAAGAAGGAAACATCATTTGCACTCAATTTAGCCGAAGAAGAGTACATGGTGGCCAGTCAGGCTGCATGTGAGGCCATGTGGACAAGAAAGATTCTTGTTGGTTTGTTTGGTCATCAGATGGATCCGACGGTGATACATTGTGATAACCAGAGTTGCATAAAACTCTCGGTTAATCTAGTATTCCATGATAGGTCCAAGCATATTGACATCTGGTACCACCATCTCAGAGATTATGTTCAGAGATGCATTATGTTACTTTAGTATATTATCATGGAGGATCAGGATGCAGATATTCTGACGAAAGCACCCGGCAATAGCAAATTCGAATACCACAGAGGTGGGATCGGGGTAGTTGATAATCCCTTTCTTGTTGAGAGGGAGTTTTGAAAAGTCAACAAGAAATGTGTGTCTAATTTAATTTTCCCTTAATTAAATTGGACAATAAATTGTAATATTATCTCATAATGACTTGTAATAGTTAACTGAGTGTGATAAACTCAGTTAGCTCATGAATTTCAAGTTGAGGGTGGTTGGTGAGGCATGCTGAGTGATTCTATTTGTTTTTTAGTCCAAGTTGTAGCTAGTGCATTAGTTTAATGCATGAGAAATCAGTTAACTCAATTAATTGAGTTAAAATCAGTTTAACTAGTTGTAATTGATTGTTGCACTAGTGAGAGGTTAAGTGAATTAAATCAGATTTAATTCACATGCAATGATCTGTCAAGTAGCTGATGATTTACTATTAATAGCTACATGTATGTTAGTTCTAATGAAGACACAACTGAGACAAAGGTTAAATGGAAGTTAACTATCAATTGTATTAGTAGCAAACTCCCTACATGCAATAATACACCCATAGGATTTCCCATGAGCATTACACAATTTTGGAAGGCTGAAATTCCTAAAGAATAGGGATTGCGTTCATCAGGAATTGCACAAGTAAGGCAGGCTGAGCAAAGGCAGTAAATTGGCAAGTGTTGGTCGATTTTGTCCGGATCAGTGTGAGACAGTGTGCAGCAGACTCTTGTGAGAAGAGTTCATTGTAATTGTTTCATGATTCCTTGGTTGAATATATAATAGAAGATAGAGGGGTTTTTAGCAACAAGATTTCCCTGGTAAAAATATCTTTGTTGTGGTTTGATTTGCTTCTTTCTTTTACTTGGTGTGATTGTGCGATCGTTTTATTTTCCACAATTAATTTGTAGAAGGATTCAATATATTGCTTTAGAATATCGCATGATCAAATTGAATCCATTGGGATACACATTTTTTGTATAGTTTCTACACAAGAAACCACATGCATACACCATGCATGCCAAAACTAGTGAGGAAATTACATACATGCAACTCGATACCTGCAGTCAAAACCATTGTAGCTGCTGATCCTGATGTCCTCTTGCACTTTCCTACTCTTCCTTTACCTTCTTGCTCCAAATCTCCAAGTATGCCACATCCTCCAAGAGTGCTCCAATAAAACTCTATCTAACCAAGAGTATGAGAGAGAGAGAGAGAGAGAGAGAGAGAGAGAGAGAGAATAATGAGAGCTCCAAAACAACATTGAACAAAATCTTGAGCCAAAATCTTACCAATTGATCCTCATAAGAATTTTTATTAATGAGGCCTCTGTTTTCTTCAGTTTCCATTTTTTCCTTCATTCCCCTCCTCACATGCAATATGTGACCTTTCACCTTCATTTTCTCCTAATTTCCATTATTTTCATAAATAAAATTCTAATTAATACCTCATGCATTTCCAGAGCCTTTTCCATTTCCTTTGCCAATTTCCTTTAGCCATAATAAACCAAAGTGACACCCACTAGGATGTTTTTCCCAATGTTTAGAATGGAACACATGTCTCATGACCTTGGTATTATATATTTTTTACATGGATCTTTAACCAGGGCTGTTACAGTTAATGTTAGATTTGCTACAAATTTGGGTTGTTGATCATTGTTGCAACTCTTTCTTATGTCCATTACTAAAACTTTGGGTTGTCGTTATTATTGCTGCAACTCTAAACCATGTTGTAAAAATTCTTGCCACAATTGCTACAACTCTAAAAATATAGTTGTTGCAACTCTCAAGGATTCTAGTTGCTGCAACACCTCCAAATGTAGAAATTATACAAAACAATATGTATACCAATGGATTCAATCCGATCATGCGATATGCTAAAGCAAGATACTGAATCCTTCTAGAAATTAATTGCGGAAAATAAACGATCACACAATCACACCAAGTAAAAGAAAGAAGTAAATCAATACACAACACAGATATTTTTCCCGAGGAAAGCTTGCTGCTCAAAACCCGTCTATCTTCTATTGTATATTCAACCAAGTAATCATGAAACAATTACAATGCACTATTCTCACAAGAGTTTGTTTCACTCTCACAACTGTCTCACACTGATCCAGACAAAATTGACCAACACTTAGCCAGTGCCATGCCTTTTCTCAGCCTGCCTTGCTTGTGCAATTCCAGATGAATGAAATCCTTATTCTTTAGGAATTTTAGCCTTCCAAAACTACACAATGCTCATGGGAAATCCCATGGGTGTATTACTGCATGCGGGCAGTTTGATAATAATATAACTGATAATTAACTTCTCTTTAAACTTTGTCTATACTGGGTCTTCATCAGAACTGACATGCATCCAACTATTAATCGTAAATCATCAGTTACTTGATAGATCACTGCATGTGAATTAAATCTGATTTAAGTCACTTGACCTCTCACAAGTGCAACAATCAGTTACAACTACTTAAACTGATTTTAAGTCAATTAATTGAGTTAACTGGTTTCTCATGCATTAAACTAATGCACTAACTGCAACTTGGACTCTAAAACAAATAGAATCACTCTACATGCATCACCAACCACCCTCAACTCGAATTTCATGATCTAAATAAGTTTATCACACTCAGTTAACTATTACAAGTGATTATGAGATAAGATTACAATTTATTTTCCAATTTAATTAAGGGAAAATTAAATTAGACACACATTTCTTGTTGAATTTTTAACACTCCCTCTCAGCAAGAAAGGGATTATCGGCTACCCCGATCCTACCTCTGTGGTATTTGAATTTTCTCTTCCCGAGCGCGTTCGTCAGAATATCTTCATCCTGATCCTCTGTGGGAATGTACTGAAGTAACATAATGTGTCTTTGAACACAATCTCTGAGATGGTGGTTCCGGATGTCAATATGCTTGGACCTATCATGGAATACTGGATTAACCGAGAGTTTTATGCAACTCTTGTTATCACAATGTACTGTCGGATCCATCTGATGACCAAACAAACCAACAAGGATATTCTCATCAAAATGGTCTCACATGCAGCCTGATTGGCTACCATGTACTCTGCCTCGGCTCAACTTAGTGCAACTGATCTCTGCTTCCTGTTATACCAAGAAACTGTTGTCGATCCTATGTTTAAGATCCCTCCTGATGTGTTATTTCTGTCTTATGGACTGCCTGCCCAATCTGCAACATGGAAGCCTTGAAGCTTCACTCCCTCTGTTCATCTGTACCATAATCCATACTCTGTAGTGCCTCTGAGATATCTCAAGACATGCTTCCCTGCCTTCCAAAAGAGCTTGGTCGGCTTAACCCTAGCTTGACTAAGCTGGTTAACTGTGTAGCATATGTCTGGTCGTGTGTTCACCAAGTACATGATTGAACCCACAAGATGCCTATAAACAGTAGCACCCACTACCTCACCTGAAGTAGCATCCTCCTTCCTCCAGTTTCTTGGGAGAGGAGTCTCCATGGGTTTACAACTCTCCATGTGAAACTTACTCGAAATCTCTTTGGCATACTTTCCTTGAGAAACAAATAGCTCACCATCCCGCTGCCATATCTCCAAACCAAGGAAATAATGAAGGAGTCCCATGTCCTTCATCTCAAACTCTCTTGCAAGATCCTCTTTGCAAGAATTTATGAGCTGCTCGTCACCTGTCAAAATAAGATCATCAACATAAAGTACGATAATAAAAATCTTGCCATCAACAACAATCTGGTACAGGTTCACATCCGCTTCACTCTTTATGAAGCCCAACCTGGTGAAATAGCTGTGAATCTTGGTCACATTGCAATAGACAAATGGGCTAAAAAACTTAAAATATGAAACATCAAGTTTCTTACCAGAAAAAGCCTCCTTCGGTGTACTCATGCCAAGTATCTGATGAGGACTACGGTTCTGCAGAAATACCGCTATGTTGCATGCCTCTTCCCACATATGCAACGGTAGGCCTTGATCATGTAACATCACTCATGCCGCACCCAAAATTTCTCTATTCTTTCTTTCTACAACCCCATTCTATTTTGGGTTATGAGGTGCAATCAACTCTCTCTGAATTCCTTGTTTGCTACAAAAGTTTGAATTGATTTGAGATGTACTCACCACCATTGTCGCTCCTCATAGCCTTCACATGCTTCCCTGTGTCTTTCTCAACCAGTTCTTTGAACTCACAAAATTTTGAGAACGCCTGATATTTCTTCTACATGAAGTAGATCCAACACTTTCTAGAAAAATCATCAACAAAAATCACATAATATCTGTGATTTTTTGTAGAAGCTGTAGAGAATGGTCCACACACATCTGAGTGAACTCTCTCAAGGATTTCCGTCGCTCGTTTCTCCTTCTCATAAAAATTTGCCTTTGCATACTTCCCCAAGGTACATCCCTTGCATGTGTCTATCTACGCATGAGTACCCTTTGGAAGCCGCGTATAAATATATTGCATGACCTTCAAAGCACCGTGGTGTAGATGGACCAATCTCCTGTGCCATAAATCACCCTCATCTCGGCTCGCCACTTTGTCTGCTTTACTCATAAATGTTGCGTAGCCATCTACATAAAGTTTGTAGATATTCTTCACATGAATCCAAATCTTCTTGACTTGTCCTATGGCTTTGTGACGAAGGCATGATTTCCCTTAACTAAAAACCACATCATATCCTCTATCCTCCAACATAGCAACTGAAACTAAATTCTTTTTTCAAGCCTGGGACATGCATGACATATTTTAATAAGAAGGGTTTACCTAACTATCTTTGGAAAGTAACTGTACCAATCCTGGTAGTGCTATACCTCTCATCATCACCCATTTCGACATGCATATGAAGATCCTTCTCCTCCAAGCTTCTAAAAAGTTCTTTGTCTCCCGTCATGTGGGAAGATTCACCACTATATAAGTACCGCACTGATACCATCGCACTAGACACCATGCATGCGATGAGTGAGAATTCCAACTCAAATTGTGAGGCCAAAGCCTCATGCGTTGCACATCCCGAAGCCTTCTTGTTGTTCTTTTTCTTTTGTGGACAATTGGTGGCATAATGTCCATGCTCATGACAGTGAAATTTTTTCACTTTGGACATGTCACGCTTCTTGCCTTCTTTTCCGATCTCAGATTTGGCATAGGATTTCTTTCCCTTCCCCTTCTTTCCCTTACCAGCTAAGACACAATTTTCCTCATCATCTGTCTTTGATGAGGATCCATCCCTGGTATTCCACTTGAATTCTTCTTGTACCAAATCCGACCAAAGTCGCTCCCAATCTGGTATGTTTTCCCTCCCATTGACACAGTCCTGATAACTATGCAAACTCTTGGGAAGGCCTAGAAGAGCTAGGCTCACCAAGCCATCATCCGCTATAGTAATCCCGACACTCCCAAGCTCATCTCAACATTGGATAAACTTGGTTAAATATTTCGGAATAGTGTCGCCTTTCTCCATTTTGATTTTCTTGAGCTTGTCCTTCAGTGCAAATATTTTGTGGTCACTGCTACTCTGAAATAGATCTGTCAAATCCTTCCACATTGCATATGGAGTCGATTTTCCATGGAAACTCGAGACAATGTGGTCTCGAACTCCCTCTAATAAGATCCTCCTCGCCTTTTCAACCTTATTTTTCCAAGCATCAAGAAGAGTGACATCTGTTGCTGCGGGTTTGGGAATATCATTATCAATGAATTATTTCAACCCTTTGTCCTCCAAAACTGCCTCCATTATGTATTTCCATGCAATATAATTAGAACTTCGCTCGATTTCATATTCCAATCTTAAGCCATCAACAGCCATCTTGATCTGCCTGTCGCACCAAATAATATTTTGCAAATTTGAATGCTATTCAACACAAACTCAATTTCTTCTCCACTATAGTGATTTCCTGCACTTTGATACCATCTAGAAATTATATAAAGAATATGTATACGAATGGATTCAATCTGATCACGCGATATTCTAAAGCAAGATACCGAATCCTTCTACAAACTAATTGTGGAAAATAAAACAATTGCACAATCACACCAAGTAAAAGAAAGAAGTAAATCAATACAAAACACATATATTTTTCCCAAGGAAAGCTTGTTGCTCAAAACCACTCTATCTTCTATTATATATTCAACCAAGGAATCACAAAACAATTACAATGCACTCTTCTCACAAGAGTTTGTTGCACTCTCACAATTGTATCACACTGATCCGAACAAAATCGACCAACACTTATCCAATTTACTCCCTCTGCTCAGCCCGCCTTGCTTGCGCAATTCCTAATGAATGAAATCCCTATTCTTTAGTAATTGCAGCCTTCCAAAACTACACAATGCTCATGGGAAATCCTATGGGTGTATTACTGCATGCGGGAAGTTTTCTAATAATACAAGTGATAGTTAACTTCCCTTTAACCTTTGTCTCAATTGGGTCTTCATCAGAACTGACATGCATGAAATTATTAATAGTAAATCATCAGTTACTTGAAATATCACTACATGTGAATTAAATCTGATTTAATTCACTTGACCTCTCACTAGTGCAACAATCAGTTACAACTAGTTAAACTGATTTTAACTCAATTAATTGAGTTAATTGATTTCTCATGCATTAAACTAATGCATTAACTGCAACTTGGACTCTAAAATAAATAGAATCACTCTACATGCCTCACCAACCACCCTCAACTCTAATTTCTTGAGCCAACTGAGTTTATCACACTCAGTTAACTATTACAAGTGATTAGGAGATAAGATTACAATTTATTGTCCAATTTAATTAAGGGAAAATTAAATTAGAAACACATTTCTTGTTGACTTTTAAACACCAAAGTCTTAACATGAATAGGGTCAATCCAAGCACAAATTATCATTGAAAACAAAATTTCATACAAAAAGGGCATCAAACAATAGAATTTTGAGTCCTTACTGTTGATTTTTGGGTAGCATTGGATGTGCTCTGGCTACACGGGAAACTTGGGGGGGGGGGGGGGGGGGGGGGGGGGGGCTAGAACACAGGAGATATTCAAGACCCATAAATCATTTGAAGAAATTCCACCCTGAGCTTAAGTTATTCAAGTAATTAATTATTTTAATGGCGACCCTAAATCTAACTTATGGAAATTAAATAATTAAAGTGAATTAATTTAACATGTGGGTGAGAATGTTCTAAGTGATGAAGATCAAGTATTTTCTAATCTTAGTCATCGATTAGAGATTAGATCATGGCCATTGAATTTTTAATAAGAAAATCATTAAAGGGAGGCTTGGGGTCAGTTGGAGAACACACATAGAGTGGAAACACTTGAGCTAAGTCGAAATTCTAGGGCACGATTTGCTGAGAATTTTTGAGTGAGATTGCAGTGCACTAAGGGGAAGTTCGATAATGGGATTTCTAAGTCCAAGGCCGAGAATACAACAACAAAGAGGAAGATATGTACCAGAGAGCAACACATGCCCAAGAGGGGTGACGCAGAGGCAGTGTAGGCCCAGGAGGGGTGACACGGAAGCAACGTAAGCCCAAGAAGGGTGACGCAAAGCCATAAGGGCTCACGCAGAGGGATGTAGGCCCAACCAGGGTGACGTAATCACTCAGTGATCAACACTGGTGTTTCAGTGGGCTAGATCAGGCCAGAAGAGTGACATAGCCACACTTAAGGGTGATGTAGTATCAGCGCAGAGCTTGCTGGGGATTGCATAGGCACCTGTGGGGTGCTTCATTCTCACGCTGAATCAGCCATAATATCTGTCTCTAGAGACAAATTTACTTCTTTCGATATTTTCTACGTTGGGTAAACCATTATTGGTACCCTAATTTGTATTTAGAATCTGCATAATAACAAAAACCCTCAAGAGCTGCTGCATCGGTTTTCACGCATTGGGTTTTTCCAGTGACATTTGTCCAAAAAATATTATGTGTCCTTTGTCGAATGTGCTTAACTCTTTAGTACTCGATCTTTATATTTGTGTTGGCTACAATTTATTTACTTCATTGTTTTCCTTATATTATTCAAAAAAAAAAAAAACTTCTTAAGTTAATAAAACAAGTAGCAGAAGTAAATCAAAATACTGCTACAGGAATTTTGTTTAGTAAATTTAGAAATTTTCGCATGGTATCAGAGCTATTGCAGATCAAGGAGAGATGAAGCCATCAATGGAGAGGTGATTTTTTTGCTGTAGGAAGGCAGTTTTGACTGCACAAATCCAGGAAGAAGCAGCACAACACCAAAGGGACAGCGCAGGCCTAGGAGGGGTGACACAGAGCCTATCTAGGTGACGCAGAGCTGACGCAAAGGCTCATGCAGACCCAAAAGGGTGACACATAGCTAACATAACTCACATAGAGATGACAAAGAGGCTCACGCAGGCCCAGAATGGTGACACAGACCAAGAGGAGGTCACATTGTTCTGGTTTCCATGGCTGGAAGTGCAGTTTTGTTCTTCAGAAGTTGTTGGTGGGGCATTGTTTTGTCGATGCAGAACATTGTCTAGCAGGGTTGAAAAAGTACGAGGAAGCAACTCCTCAACAGGATTTCTCACCAAGAATTCGAAGATCTGACCAATAGAGTGATTGGAGAAGGCTGATTCGACAACATTTGGTGGAGGATTTCCAGGAGGGAAATCACTTCTCATAAGGATCATATTTTCTAGAGGGTTTCTAGGGCCAAGAAACCCAGATCCAGTAATTTGCTAAGGGTAGAAACAGATGAAGGGAGAAGAGTATTTACTTTAACAACTTTTGAGCAGAGATGGTCGCACATGGATAGAGGGATCAGGACAGGTTGGATGGAGTATCCAACTTTGTCATCTAGAAGGTCATAATCCTGTAAGTTCTAGATGAATATCACATCAAAGATCACGCCGAGAAATTTTGCGTTATTCCTATTGATTTTGATCCTTTGAAGAATTATGAGGAAGCGTAAACAAGGGCCAAGTGCTTAATTATGGACAGGGTAAAGGATCATGTGGTCCCACACATTTCTGAAAAGAACACAAGAACTGAGATGTGGACGACGTTGACCTCAATGTATCAAGGGAATTATGTCCAAAGGAGAATGCTTCTCGAGAATCGAATTCGACTATTTCAAGTGAATAAGGGAGAGGAAATCGACCCCTTCCTCATTAGATTGAAGGCGATTCATAATCAGTTGGATGCTATGGGGGCCACTCCTGATGAGGGTCTATTGGTCAGGATTGCCTTGAATTCAGTGTCTGAAAAGTGGGAGACCTTTTTCCAAGGAATTATGGGCAAAGCGACACTTCCAAATTGGGAAGACATGTGGGCAGCTCTTCGATAAGAAGAGACCGAGAGGATGACCAAGGCAGGCAGTACCAGTGGAGGAATAAAGATCAAGAAGGAGGAGGAGGAAGATGCATCTCTCGCATCTAAGGGACAGAAGGGGAAATAAGGGAAGAAGAATAAATACCTTTCAAAAGTCAGGTGATTCAGATGTGGTGAACTAGGACATTTCGCCACTACTTTTCCTCAGAAGAAGACGGGCAAGGAAGATTTAGATTCAAAGGCTACAACAACTAAGGGTGATGATGAGAGCGATGAAGATGTGGTGATGAGTGCTCATGTGCCTCGAGAGAAGGGGTGGGGCGAAATAGATCTGTAGATTGAGTTACAGATGGTGGAAGGGGCAAGATCCTTGAGGTGCCCAAACTCTTGGATCACATACGAGCTACGAGAGCCCTTAATGATAGTAGCAGGATGACTGAAGTCAATTGGTGCACAAGATTATGGAGGCACATTGGTAGTGCTAGGACATTGAAGAATAGAGTAGTGTAGAGCAGAATTAGTAACAGCGCAGAGATTGATGGGATTTCAGCAGCGCAGAGGCAGTGCAGAGCAGTAACAACGCAGAGGCACCAGAGGGTCAACACGAATTAGCATCAAAGGGTGTTTCAATATCAAGTGCAGCCAGAATGACTTGTCTTTCAAGGTTTTGGGTGATGTCCTCTAGTTTCTTAACCCTCAGCAACTGAGTTGTAGTGAAGTAGTGGCAGTGTTATGGGCAACATGATGCAGCATTTGAGAGGAAGTTGCAGTATAGATGAGGCAATATCAATGGCAGTGACATGGGCAACAATACAGAAGGCATCAACGTAGTGGATGAGGGGCAGAAGGCCAAGCATCAACAACACAGGGGAATGATGTCATGGATCAGAGTAATGCCTCTGAATTGAAGTGTTGCTAGAGCACATTCCTCGCTAAGAGGGAGTGTTAATTTTTTGGTAGCATCAAATGTCCTCTAGCTTCGAAACTTTGTGGAGGGGCTAGAACACATGAGATCTCCAAGACCTAGAAATCGTTTGGAGAAATTCCACCTGGAGCTTAAGTTATTAAAATAATTAATTATGTTAATGGAGACCACAAGTCTAACTTAGGGAAATTAAATAATTAAAGTGAATTAATTTAACATGCGGGTGAGAATGTTCTAAGTGACGAGGATAAATTATTTTCTAATATTAGCCGTCAATTAGATATCATATCACGACCATTGAATGTTCAATAAGAAAAGTATTAAAGGAAGGCTTGGGGTCATTTGGAGGACACACACAGAGTGGCAACACTTGAGCTAAGTCAAAATTATGGGGCGTGGTTTGCTGAGAATTTTTTAGTGAGATTGCATTACAACGAGGGGTAATTCGGTAGTGGGATTTATGAGTCCAAGGCCGATAATACAATAACAGAGAGGCAGATCCCTACCACAAAGAAGTGCAGGCCCAGGAGGGGTGATACAGAGGTAACGTAAGCCCAGGATGGGTGACGTAGAGCCAGAATGGCTCATGAAAAGGGACGCAAACCCAACCAGGGTGATACAGTCACTCACTGACAAGCCCTAGCATTTCATTGGACCAGATCGGGCTTGTATTCAGCAGATCTGAAAGGGTGATGCAACCACACTAAAGGGTGATGTAGGGATTGCATAAGCACCTGTGGGGTGCTTCATTATGAGCTGAATCAACCATAATATATGTCTCCAGAAATAGAGGTACATCTACCGGTATTTTCTATGTTGGGTAAACCACTACTGGTACCCTAGTTTGTATTCAGAAATATGCATAATAATAAAAACCCTCAAGAGCTACTGCATTGGTTTTCCCGCATTGGGTTTTTCCATGGATATTTTTCTGAAAAATCTTGTGTGTCCTTTGTCGAATGTGCTTAATTCTTCAGTACTTGATATGTATATTTGTGTGGGCAACAATGTATTTACTACGATTCTTTTCTTGTATTATTCAGAAAAATAACTTGTTGAGTTAATAAAACAAGTAGGAGAAGTAAATCAGAATACCGCTACAGGATTTTTGTTTAGTAAATTTAGAATTTTTCACACTTACAAGCACCATGATTTGAAGCTTGAAATCATAGAAGCTTGGTCCAACAATATATTAGCTAAAAGCAGAGGAAATAAGACTTTTTCATCAAGGTTACAGATGGATCAAAGAATTAGTGAAGTGAAGGATTGGTGTAACGATGAAAGTGAATACTAGTTCTTTAGAAATCAAGTCCCATCACTACATTTCCAATTTCATTTTTGCAAAATAAGCCTTTCAATGAGACATGGTATTCATCATGTTCATTCAAAATACCATGGTATGCCCATGCATTTCCTTCTTCCTAGCTTAAAATAATTGCATGTTGAAGTGTATATATTTTCTTATGTGGTTTCCTTTGAAGCTTAATCTTTTCTACTACCACTGAATCACAACTTCACCCTCGTCACTTCCTACTTCCTGCTCCAATCATCCCTAATCCATGCAATAAAACCATTCAACTCACTTACAATGTTGAGTCATCTTATTATCCTATTCTCTTCCATAATAAATTTGATGGTGAAAACTTGTCTCGCAAAAACCAACTTGTTGGCGAGCATTCCATAGAAAAATAAATAATAAAATAAAATAATAATTCTAACTATGAAAATACTTTGGGTGCAGTTAGAAAAATCTTTTTTGAAAATCAACTTGCTAGCAGACAAGTTCTTGCAAATAAAAATAAAAGTTCATCTTCAAGTTTCAACTACTATTTGAATAAGGATTCACAAGTTTCACAAAGAAGGTTGTTCCACTTCTCAACCTACAACTCACATGGTGATCAAATATATCAAGCTCCACCTTGTTATTCCCGCATAATTTTACATCATATCCTATTCTCTTCCATAATAAATTTGATGGTGAAAACCTATCTCGCGAAAACCAACTTGTTGGCGAGCATTCCATAGAAAATAAAAATAAAAAATACAATAATAATTCTAACTATGAAAACACTCTAGGTGCAATTAGAAAATTCACGTTTCAAAAGCAACTTGCTAGCAGATAAGTTCTTACAAATAAAAATAAAAGTTCATCTTCAAGTTTTAGGTACTCCTTGAATAAGGATTCACAAGTTTCACGCATAAGGTTGTGTAAATTTTCGTAGATGCTCTATGCTTGATGCAACTTTAATTTTATACCCAATATTAAACAAAAATCACATAAACAAGAAATTAAAATGCTGATAGAACATACCAATAAATCGACAGAAGACAAGCCAAAAATACACTTAACTTGATCAGCAAAATATATGTGTTGTGGTGTGTTACGGCGATCAACAGGATGCTTCAACCAGCAAAATCTCTACATGGTCAGCCAACCAGAATGTGTCACACAACCCTCTCAAACAACTCTATAATAGTCAACCCAAAGCCAACAAAAGTCAATGAGGTCCAGTCAACGCAAAACAACAACATCAAAAAGTCAACGCATCCAAGTCAAAGTCAATGTTCAACCTCGATTTCTGTGCCAGAAAATGCGGACTGCAGAAATCAAAATTTATAGAGAGTTTGAGGTCAATTTACCATGCGTTGACCAAAGCCAACATTGGTCAAATATGCGCTGAAAACCTAGGTCAAAACCAGAAAATCCCTTGTTGCGTTTTCCCACGTGTGGGAGAAGAAGAGCCTCCAAGATCATGACCGAACCCATCAGATGATGAAAGAGAATGTGTGACGAGTGATGGTGAAAATGACCTCCACCATTGACCTATATATATATCCATCTGTGAGGGTGTGTGACACATATGTTGGGGCTTCAAGCCTACATTATAATTCTAACCGACCTTACACATAAGTGGAATTAATTCAAAATAAATGTTATGCTCATCAGATCAAGATGATCTTTAGATCGATCTTGCAACTCTACAAAAGAGGAAACCAATAAAAATACTGGCGTCTTCATTTGAGCATCACAACATGGATTTTGGACCTAGTTGTCCAAAATTAACACTCCCTCTCAACTAGGGAGAACTCCATCCACCTGTGCCATCCAAACATCATGCGTCATCTCCTCGTAACTTGCTTTGTTGGCTTCTTTATTTCAGAACAAGGTGAGTCACAAAGACATCACTCTTGGTTGACAAAATCAGCTCAGAGGTCCGAAACCTCTATAGGACTCAAAGGAGTCACATACCAACCCGAAGTTGGTTTAACTAACCCAAAGTCAGTTGGAGGTCTGAAACCTCACTGAAATTGATACCAGATCAAGTGGCTGGACACGTTCCATCCTAGAAATAGAGAGTACGATAATCTCTTATGCATCCATCGGCCTTTGCTACTAGTCTCTATATTTTCCCACCTCATTGACCAAATGAGAGGTACTTCCAATGAGTCCGGGACTCAATGGGTAGGATGCATACAGGGCACAGATCAAAGAGAGTTGAACCAACTCGATATCATAACGGTGGGGCAGAAGCACACCAACAAGGTTCGACAAGCCTAGCCTTGTGGT
The DNA here is from genome assembly GCA_034641835.2 of Pinus albicaulis. Lineage (NCBI taxonomy): Eukaryota > Viridiplantae > Streptophyta > Pinopsida > Pinales > Pinaceae > Pinus > Pinus albicaulis. The sequence goes on from CM076569.1 coordinate 983,379,242, forward strand.
TGTTGATAGATCCAAGAAGCTATCTCCAAGGCCCCCTAGAGCTCCTAAAGCTCATTGTCCAATAGGACCCTCAGCATAGGGTCATTCCACGATACTAAGATTCTCACTGAAGTTTAGGAACTTGACATTCCCCAAGGGATTTGTGAAAATACTTCTCATCATTTCCTATGTGATCAAGCCTTACGATGCCTCGTTGTACCATATCTCGAATAAAGTGGTACCTGATATCAATATGCTTGGATCGATCATGAAGCACGGGATTCTCGAACAAATGAATCCCACTCTGGTTATCACAAATCATAACAGTGGTATCTAGCACATGCCTAAATAACTCACTGAAGAGCTTTCACAACCAAAATGATTCACAACAGGCCATACTCATTGCAATGTATTCACCTCAGTGGCACTCAAATCCGCCGACTTCTGCTTCTTGCTCATCCAAGATATTGAAGCAGACCCAAATGTGAAGCAACATCCATATGTGCTCTTGTGATGCACCACATTGCCAGCCCAATCGGCATCAGTATATCGATGGAGTGTCACACTCATGGAAGTGTATCTTAGCCCATGGTTTATCGTGCCCCGAAGATATCTCAACATATTCTTGGCACAAACCTAGTGAATGTGATGAGGATCAACCTTGTGTTGACTCAAAGTGTTCACTGCAAAACATACATTCAGACAGGTGTTCACTAAGAAAATCAGGGCCCCTACGAGTTGACGATACTCAGTATGATTTTCTAGTGCAGGCCCAGCAGCGCTACCACTCAACTTCTTAAAGTTGAGCTCCATCGGTGTCGACACGAACTTACAGTCCACCATTCCAAATCTTTCCAGCAACTTCACAATATATTTTCCTTGAGAAAGGAAAATCTCACCAGGTCTCTACCAGACCTCCAGGCCTAGGAAGTAATGCATCAATTGTAGTTCCTTCATGTCAAACTCAAAATTGAGATCCCTCTTACATTGATGAATGAGAGGGTCAACACCTTTTAGGAAGAGGTCGTCCACATAGAGCACCTGAATGAGAGGATTTTCTTTATCAACCTTGAAGTAAAGTTTTGGATCAGCATTAATACGAGTGAATCCCATCTTCATCAAGTAGTTATATATCCTCTCGTACCAAGCTCTGGGGGCTTGCTTCAACCCATAGAGGGCTTTCTTCAACCTGCAAACATGGGTGTCTCTATCCTGGACTTGGAACCTTAGAGTTTGCTCCACATACACCTCTTCCTTTATCGCACTATGCAAAAAGGCGGTCTTCATATCCATCTAATGAAGATTCCATCCTTGCGTAGAAGCAAGGGCTATGATAGATCGGATGGTGTTATATCGGGCCACAAGTGCAAATATATCATCATATTCTACGCCTTCCTTTTGAGAGAAGCCACAGGCAACGAATATTTCCTTGAACATTTCAGCACTACCATCAAATCCATGCTTTATCTTATAGAGCCATTTCGAGGTGATAACTGCTTTGTCCTCCGGTCTCGGAACCACATCCCATACGTCATTCTTCATAATGGAACCATACTCTTGGTGCATAACATCCTTCCAGACTTGATTCTTTATGGCTTCTTCAAAGGATCCATGCTCAGATTGTATGATTGTACTCATGGCTGCTAGATACCCTTGGTATCTTTTTAGCTTCTTGCTTTCACGGAATGTCCCCCTTGGGGCCATGTGTCTCTCGACATCCTCGAGATTATCCCTAAGCCATGAGGGTCTTCTCTTCATTGAAGGAGGTGGATCAATAGGGTCCATCGGTCCTTCAACATCGGGCATCGTCTCATCCTTCGATTCTTCTTGATTTCCAAACCTTAATTCATGATCTTCCTCAAAGCTCGAAAGATTGATTACTTTCATGAGGGAAGCATCTTCATCAAAGGTAACATCATGGCATATATCCAATTCTCTTTGACCAGGCACATAGACTCTATAAGCCTTCAAATTTTCACTATAGCCCACAAACATTCCCTTTTTCCCAGAAGCATCCAGCTTGCTCCTCTTCTCTTTCGGCACATGAAAATAAACGAGACAACCAAAAACTCTAAAATTTGAGATGTTAGGTTTCTTACCAAATAAAACCTCTTCGGGATTTTTGGAGTCCAGAGCGGAATGCGGGCATTGGTTTTGTATGTACACAAATGTGTTCGCAGCTTCTCCCCACAGAAAATTCGAAAGACCTTGGTCACATAGCATGGCACAGGCAGCTTCCACAATGGTCCTGTTATTTCTTTCAGCTACGCCATTTTTCTCAGGAGTATATATGGTTGTGGTCTCCCTCTTGATGCCAACTTCTCTGCAAAAGTTGTTGAACTCATTCGTCTCATATTCAATGCCATTATCGGTTCTCAAAATCTTGATCTTCTTCCATGTTTAATTTTCCACCAAGGCTTTGAAAGCACGAAACCACATGAAAGCCTCATCCTTCTTCTTCAAGAGATATATCCAAGTTTTGTGAGAGAATTCATCTATGAACATCATATAATAAGAACATCCTCCCAAGGATGTCACAGGAAACATACCAGACAAATCAGAATGTATCAATTACAAGACATCAGATGTCTTTGTGACACTTGAGGGGAAAGGTCCTCTTGTATGCTTTCCTTCGGCACGGCCCTAACATACACCTTCATGATCATTTTTAAACTCGGGAATCCCTATCACCACCTTCCCTACTTCAGGAAGGGCTTTGTAATGAAGGTGTCCAAACCTCCGATGCCATAGTTCGGTTTGACGGATAGTATCACATGTCATAGCTCCCAGTGGAATTCCTCCAACCTGGTAGAGTCTATCAACTCTAAACCCAATCGTGATGGCTTCCTTGAAGCTCTTCTTCCAGATGCGTACCTTCCCATCAACGAATGTCACATTGAAACCTTTGTCTTCCATGGCTGAAATAGAAACAAGGTTCTTCTTCAAATGAGGTACATATAGTACATCTTGAAAGTGGAGGACTTGACCTTGAGATAAGTGGAGGGTCACAGTCCCTATCCCTTTCACAGGATATGTGGCATTATCTCCAAGAACATTTTTCAGATTAACATCCTTCTCAACCAAATCATAAAGTGCTTCCTTAAACCCAGTGAGGTGCCTTGAGGCACCACTATCGATCAACTAGACATCCATAGTGTTGGGTGGAGATGCAACAGAGAGGGCAGATACAAGAATGAATTCATTTCTTTTATCATCAAAAACATTAGATTCCTCATACCTGGAATTTCTTGACCTTTAGAAAGGTTGCTCATTTCCATTGCGACCAGAGGGAGTCTTCCTCTTTCCTTTGAACTTGTTGTTCCTTTGATTGTCATTCCTCTGGTCGTTGTTGTAGTCATCATCCCCAGGAGAATCCTTCTTATTAGGGGAGTCTCTAGCATAGTGGCCAGTCTTGTTACAGGTGTAACATCTTCCTTTCTTTCCTTGGGCCCCTGCTCTTCCATGGTTCCTCAGATCACCATTGTTTTTCTTCTTAGCTCGAGCAGTGAAGGAAAAGTTACCTTCATTTTCATATTCCTTCGTTCTTGTTTCCTCTTAAGTGCATCTTGACAATAATTCGTCAAAATCAGGAATCACATTGTTATTGAGAATGGTAGTATTGAATACATGCCATTCAGAAGAGAGACCTCTAAGTGCGGTGAGAACCATTTCTCGATTAGCTATTGTCTCCCCAATGGCCATAAGATTATTTTTTTATTTCAGTCAACTTCAGAAAATAAGATTGAGTGGATTCATCCCTGTCTTTCTTCATATTCTTCAGTTGGTTCTTAAAGAAAGGGACTTGATTTGCATTGTTGGCCTTGAACATGTTGACCAACTTATCATACATCTCCTTGGATGTGTGAAGCTCAGAGATGTAGGCAAATAGGCTCTTATGAGTTGAATCCCAGATGATCATCTTTGCTTTGATTTCCCCCTTCTTATACTTTGACTTGGTGGCAGCAGGTTCAGATGATGGAGGCTCTTGGATTTTACCCTGCACATAGTCCAGACATCTTGGTCTTCCAACATTAAATCCAAATTCATCTTCCAAGCATGGAAGTCTTCCTTCCCAGTCAACTTGTCATCCGCTTTGAAGCTATTATACTTTGAGGTACCCATGGGTCCTTGACCAATGCTCCTTCTTCGATGATTTCTCTCAATACAAACTTGGGCTTTGTCTTCACCTTAGCTCTGATACCATGTAAATTTTTGTAGATGTTCTATGCTTGATGCAACTTTACTTTTATACCCAATATTAAACAACAATCACATAAACAAGAAAGTAAAATGCTGATAGAACATACCAATAGATCGATAGAAGATAAGCCAAAAATACACTTAACTTGATCAACAAAATATATGTGTTGTGGTGCGTTATGGCGGTCAACAAGATGCTTCAACCAACAAAGACTCTACACTATCAGTCAACTAGAATGCGTCACACAACCCTCTCGGACAACTCTATAATAGTCAACCCAAAGTCAACGTTGTCCAGTCAACGGTCAATGCAAAACATTAGTAGAAAAAAGTCAACGCAACCAAGTCAAAGTCAACGTCCAGCCTTGATTTCTGTGCTAGAAAATGTGGACTGCAAAAATCAGAATTTATGGAGAGTTTGAGGTCAAGTTGACCATGCATTGACCAAAGTCAACACTAGTCAAATTTGCGCTGAAACCCTAGGTCAAAACCAGAAAATCCCTTGCTGTGTTTTCCCACATGTGAGAGAACAAGAGCCTCCAAGATGATGATCGAACCAATCAGATGATGAGAGAGAATGCGTTATGAGTGATGGTGAAAATGACCTCCAAAGTTGACCTATATATATCCATCTATGAGGGTGTGTGACACATCTGTTGGGGCTTCAAGCCTACATTACAATTCTGGCCGACCTTGCACATAAGTGGAATTAATTCAAAATAAATGTTCTGCTCATAGGATCAAGATGATATTTACATCGATCTTGCACCTCTCCGAAAGAGGAATCCAATAAAAATATTAACATCTTCGTATAAGCATCACAACATGGAGTTTGGACCTAGTTGTCCAAAATTAACAGGTTGTTCCACATCTTAGTCTACAACTCACATGTGATCAAAGATCTCAAGCACCACATTGTTCTTCCCGCATAATTTCACATCGTTGTGGACCAACTCAAGATATTATACACATATTGCAAAGTTCCAGTCGGGTTGTTACAAGAGTTGGTGCTATTACAGGAGCAATCATGGTGCTGCTTCAATCGCTGCAACACCCATCAATGAGCTACCACAACATCTACCAATTAATTGTGATAACACCTCTTAGGTAAGTGCAAGCATGTTTATTTTACTTTATTTAATCTAAGTTCATTACATGCTATGTGTTGGTGTCCCGTGTTTTGACAGTTTGGCAAATCAAAAGACAAGGCAACATCAGAACCAATCTTTAGATTTCCAGGATCTAGTCCTCCTGTTCTCAGAGAGGGATCTCTCAAATATTTGTTTGCAAAGGTTTATCTTGTGTGCTTTGAGTATGGATTTTAAACTAGTTATAAAGTGCAAATGTTTTTTTGGTTGGATTGAGTTTAATACATCAGAACATGAAAGGTCTAAGAAAGATAGATAGAAAGAGGAAATATCTGGTTCATTAGGCAATGGAGTCAAAATAAGGTTATGACAAACTCTTCAAGAGATATGGGATATCAAAGGGAAAATCTAAATTGGCCATAGGATCCTTTTGTTTTTGGAATGAAGTGAACATTAATGATTTGGAAAGAGAAGTTTAATTCTCAACGAAGGGAACTTGAAGAACAAAACTTAACAATAAAGAAATATTTGATAGACAGGGCTAACCATAAATTCTACAAACATTCTTTAAGCAAATAATGACTTCGAGACAACTTTTAAAATGAAATCTAAGATTCGGGGAACACCCTATTTCCTCAAAGATTTTATTTTAAAGGACTTAGAAAACATAAAAGATTCACTGATAATTACAGTCATAGAAGAGGGAACACCTAAACAACATCTATGCTTACAACTATAAAGACCTTGAAAACAAATGTTCAAGCAATGGCAAAGGGAAAGATCAAAACCGACCTCTCTGATTAACTTAAAATAATGGTACTTCAAAGGGAGACTTCAATAACAGCTTTCAAGTGATGGCAAACAAGCAGGGAAAACCATAAATCATGCTGAAACCAACTATTTGAGCTATTATAGAAATAAACAAGCATAAGTATTTAAGAGAAAGCTTAAAGCCTCTAAGATACTTCAGCAGAAGAAAACATAAAACAGTGAAGGATGAACAGATATAAGGTGCTTCCAAGAGTCATTTCTTAGTCTAAAACTTTCAACCTACTATAGTAAGAAATTATGGAACATAATGATAACAGGGGAAAAACATAGAACAATTCAGAATACTTCACCAACAGCCAAGCTCATGGATCCAATGATAGAGCCTTCTCAAGAACACACATGCAACAACATCATCAAGACATCCGAGACTTCAATTTGTTTTTCAACTTCAACATACTTGTATATTTATTTCAGAGAGTTTCAGAGTTACAACTTGTGATCAAACAACAACCAACAACCAACCAACACTCACTCATCTTCTGCTGTATTATATATAGAAGGATGAGGAGGTGAGATCTGATAAAAGATCTCAATTACAATTAATACATAATTAAATGGCTCATTGGCCCTTGAGGGGTTCAATGAGGAGATTCACTTACATATCCTCTATATTAAATGGTGTTGAAAATGCGGCAAGATGATGAGCTTAGTGAAAAGAGTCGCCTTCACTAAGTGGGCCCGCAGGCTATTTTTGGCGCAAAGTCTGTTTTTAGACTATGTCTATTTTTATACATGTCGATCATATTCTATGAGTTGCAGGATGCTATTTGTGGATGCTTGGTCAAGTTGGAAAAATAGATGGACTTCTATTTTTAGACATATTGGGTGGAATCTATTTTTAGATTGCCAGTCTAAAAATAGATATGTCGAATATTATTAGCTCTTAATATTATTTGGACTCTAAACATTATCTTATTATCTTGGAGCACTTCGGTTGGAGCTACGAATAAGTGGCTCATGCATGCAAACGAGAGGGGTACGCTATTCCTAAGGGTTTGGTGAGCTCATCATGGGCGACTTGATTAGGAATTCAATGGCGAAGTTTGGTGGAGTTGATGAGACGGTTGGTGGAGTTGTGTTCGGTTTAACTTAGTTGAACTAGTTGAGATTAGTTTAACTAGCTAATCAACTTAGTAATGAGTGGAGTGAATTAAATATTATTTAATTCACTAATTAGTAACTCATTATTCAACTCAAGAACACATCAGTTCACTACAGTGCATGGACAATTCAGTGGAGACCAGTGAAAGAGGTAGATGAAAGGGTTGAGATAGCTATCAGTTGTGACATCAGTTGTGCATGAGATTTGCACCACACTTGGAGGAATTTTCCATGAGGATTTCACTGTCAATCCAAGGAGATTCAAACCTTGGATCTCTCATTATACCAGCCCTGATTGCGCAATAGAGGCAGGCAATTAGTGGATGAGTTTTGAACCTGTGACTTGTTCAAAACCAAGATAGTTTGTGTGTAACTTCATGAGATAGTACTAAGTACTTGTGAGGAGTATTATGCTATTTACTATTACATGTTCTCTCCATTATAATATACAGAATAGCTGAGGGGTTTTCAGCTGTACACTTTCCCCATAAATACTATGTAATATGTGTGATGTTTTGATGATCTTTTGATCGCATACTGCTTGTTTTATTTCCGCATGTGTGATGATCTGAGTGGAAGAGATTATGTGTTGCATATGAATTCAAATTGATATGTGATCGGGATAATCTCGGTGGATAAATCTTCTTTATTCAGCAAATTTCTACATGGTATCGAGCTATTGGAGGCGGGTGATCATCACGGTGATTACAAACTTATTTCGGTAGACGAGTACGCATGCGGGCCAGGTAGCCTCTGGATCCATCCTTTCCTTTGAAAGGTGATACATCCAGAAAATGCCCCTGCAGTCGATCTCTGTGCTAGAAATATTTTTTTCTCACAGATCAAGAGCGGTTGAGCTTTGAGCTTGGAATTTGAATTTTGCAGCAGTTTGTTTTTCTTGGTGCCGGAGTTGAAAATGTCTTTCAATGGTTTGCGACTTGAATATGCTCTTGAAGGCAGTTCGAATTAGGTTGCATGGAAGGATCGCATGGAGCGGTATTGCAAGATAATGAATTTGAAGGAGTTCGTAGATACGGATGTCCTAACTGAAACGATCTCTTGAATTCGAAGCTTGGAAAAAGAAGATGGCGAAATGTCGAAGGATTCTGTTGGAGGGCGTCAAGGATCATATTGTATCTAGCCTGCATGGAAAATCTTCTCCATATCTAATGTGGAAAGCTTTGACGGATATATTCTAGAGTAAGAGTGACCAAAGTAAGCTGTCGCTCAAGGACAAGCTCAGAAACATCAAGATGGAGAAAGGCGACAGTATCGCCAAGTACCTCACGAAGTTCACTCAATCCAGAGATGAGCTGGGAAGTGTGGGGGTGACTGTCAAAGATGAGGACATGGTGGACCTGGCTCTCCTTGGTCTTTCGAAAACTTGGCATTCATATCAAGATAGTGTCAATGGTCGGGAGAAGTTTCCGGGATGGGAGCGCCTTTGGGCAGATCTCATGCAGGAGGAGATAAGGAGGACTACCAGGGATGGATCTTCATCCAAGGCATCTAATGAAGAAAATTGCACTTTGGCTGCCAAAGCAAAGAAGGGGAAGAGCAAGAAAGCTTCTCAGTCTGGTGTCAAAGGCAAGAAGCAAGACATGTCCAAGGTGAAGTGTTTTCAATGTGACCAGCATGGACACTATGCCAAAAATTGTCCGCAGAAGAAGAAGAAGAAAAATAAGCAGGCTGCTGGATCTGTAGCTGGAGAGGCCTTAGCCTCGTAGTTTGAGCTGGATTTTTTGCTGATCGCATGCTTGGTCTCAAGTGTGGCGGGATCAGTGTGGTTTCTGGACAATGGTGCGTCTTTTCACATGACAGGAGATCGAAATTTGTTTACTGATCTGGATGAGAAAGATCTTGGAGTGCACATCGAGATGGGCGATGATGGTAGATACAGTGCGATTGGTATTGGTACCATTTCCTTTGAGAGGGAGTCTGGTAAACCCTTCATATTGAAGGAAGTGATGCATGTTACAGGATTGAAGAAGAATCTTATCTCTGTGGCGATGTTAGAAGACAAGGGATATGATGTTGTCTTTAGCGAGGGAAAGGCTTTCCTGCGCAGTAAGACTAACTGGAGAGACCGGAAGATAGGGGTTCGAAGTCGAGAACCTTTATCAGTTGCAAGTAGATGGCTGCGCAGCAATGGCATGCAAGGCAGAAGGAGTGGTGAGCCGGGATGATGGCGAGCTGTGGCACCAGAGATTGGGCCACCTTCACCATGGAGCTTTGAATATACTGTAGCATATTTCTACTGGGCTTCCTAAGGGCACTCTTGCGTAGTCAGATCAGTGCAAGGGGTGTACCTTGGGAAAATTTGTGAAAGCCACCTTTCACGAGAAGGATAGTCGCGCCACGACGATCCTTGAGAGAGTTCACACAGACGTGTGTGGACCTTTCTCAGTAGCTTCGAAAGCAAAGCACAAGTACTATGTGATCTTTGTTGATGATTTCTCTCGGAAGTGCTGGATGTTCTTCATGTAGAAGAAGAGCGAGACATACTCAAAGTTCTGTGAGTTCAAGACGCTAGTTGAGAAGGAATCGGGGAAGCATGTGAAGGCTCTTAGGAGCGACAATGGTAGTGAATTCATCTTTGCTGAATTCAAGGACTTTTGCAGCGCAAAAGGGATTCGAAGAGAGCTCATAACCCACAGCAGAACGGGGTTGCTGAGCGGAAGAACAAAACGATCGTGGGTGCTGCACGAGCGATGTTGCATGATCGGGGCCTACCCCCTTCACTTGTAGTGAGGCATGCAATAGGGCGGTGTATGTGCGGAACCCGTTGTCCTGCAAGGTTCTTGGCATGAAGTCTACCCGGAGGAGGCGTTTTACGGCAAAAATTTGCGTGGTTCTCATCGAGAATTTTTGGCTCACTGTCTACATGCATGTGACGAAGGATGCGAGAAGGAAGCTGGATCCAACTGCTGAGGTTGGAATATCTGTGGGGTACACTGATACACCTCACAACTACTGGGCATATTTGTCAGACAGTCGAAAGACTGTTGTGCGACGGGATATAAAATTTCGGGAGGAGAAAGCCATGCAGTGTTCGCTTGAGAGGGAGCTACACTTGCATGCAGATGAGGAGATGTTAGTTCCTAAGGAGGAGCTTCCGGATGTGGATCAGCCACAAAGAGGAAGTACGGGAGGTGGAAGAAACCCACCACCACCAGCGCCAACCATCGGAGGGCGCAAGCGCACTCAGAAGCTGAGGACGGCGCTCGAATGCGAGAGAAAGGTTGTATGACCACCTACGGCCACGGCGCAAATAGAGGCGATCCCGCTGGATCATTACATGGGATACATGGCTCTTGTGAGTCAATGTGTCGTGACGGACCCATCCTCTTTTGAGAAGCTATGGAGGAACCCGCATGGGTAGATGCCATGATCGAAGAATATGATTCGATCGTCGAAAACAGTGCAGGGAGATTGTCCCAAGGCGGAGGGGAAATCAATGGTGGGTTCGCGATGGATCTACAAAGTGAAGCAGGTGGCTGACGGGAGTGTGGAGAAGTACAAGGTAAGATTTGTCACCCGTGGCTTCTCACAGATCGAGGGGATCGATTATGAGGAGACCTTTGCACCTGTTGCAAGGTACTCTTCCATACGGACGATCCTTGATCTCTCAGCGCAGATGGGATGGCACATCCATTAGATGGATGTGAAGACTGCGTTTCTCAGCGGAGTCATTGAGGAGGAGGTTGACATAGAGCAGCTTTGAAGGGTTTCGAGATCTTCGGCGGTGAGTCGCATGTGTGCCGACTCAGAGAGCACTGAGAAAACTATGCGAAATTTGAAGCAAGCACCTCGTGCTTGGTACACACGGATTGACGATTATTTCACCGGACTTGGATTCTCCAAGAGTGAGGCGGATCCTAACCTATACCAGATTGTGGTGGAGGGTAAGTTGATGATCATTGTACTTTATGTATATGATTTGATTCTGACAGGTGATGAGCTATTGATACTTTCATGCAAGGAGGATCTTGATAGAGAGTTTGAGATGAAGGACTTGGGCCTCCTTCATTATTTCCTGGGATTGGAAATCTGGCAGCGCAATGGTGGACTGTTTGTTTCTCAGGGTAAGTATGCCCGAGAGATACTGGAGAAGTTCAACATGCATGACTGCAAGCCTGTTGATACTCCTCTTCCTGGAGGTTGGAGGAAGGAGAATGCTACTTCAGCGGAGGTAGTGGATGCCACTGTTTATCGACAGTTGGTGGGGTCACTTATGTATCTGGTCAATACACGACCCGATATATGCTATGATGTTAACCAGCTTTCGCAAGCTATGGTTAAGCCTACCAAGCTCTTCTGGAAGGTAGGAAATCATGTATTGTGTTATCTTAGTGGCACATCGGGATATGGTCTATGGTACAGACAGGAGGATGGAGCGAAACTCCGGCTTCAGCGATGCGGGTGGGCGAGGCCCAACGGTTGAAAGAGCACATCTGGAGGAGTTTTCGGCATTGGGTCGACAGCAGTTTCCTGGTACAGCAGGAAGCAGAGATCCGTGGCACTCAGTTCAGCAGAGGCCGAGTACATGGCAGCTAGCTTGGCTGCATGTGGGGCTATTTGGATGAGGAAGATCCTCGCAGGTTTGTTCAGGTTGCATTTGGAGCCTACAGTGATCTACTGTGATAACCAGAGTTGCATTAAACTCTCGGCTAATCCGGTATTTCATGATAGGTCCAAACACATCGACATCAGGTACCATCATATCAGAGATTGTGTTCAGCGGAGAATCATGATGCTTTCATATGTTCCCACAGAGGATCAGGATGCCGACATCCTGACGAAGGCGCTCACCAGGAGCAAGTTCAAATTCCACAGAGGCAAGATAGGGGTTGCAGATAATCCATATCTTGCTGAGAGGGAGTGTTGAAAATGCAGCAAGATGATGGAGCTTAGTGAAATGAAGTCGCCTTCACTAAGTGGGCCCGCAGGCTATTTTTGGCGCAAAATATATTTTTAGACATATGGAGCATGGTCCAGGGGTTGCAGTATGTTATTCTTGGAGTATTGGTCACGTTGGTAAAAATATATGGACCTCTATTTTTAGACATTTAGGTCAAAGTCTATTTTTAGACTGCCTATCCTAAAAATAAAAAAGTCAAATATTATTTACCCTTAATAATATTTGGACTCTAAACTTCAGTTTACTCTCTTGGAGCACTTCAGTTGGAGCTACAGAAGTGGCTCATGCATCTGACAGAGGAATTACACTATTCCTAAGGGTTTGGTGAGCTCATGCATGGTTGACTTCAGTTAGGACTTCAGTGGCAGAAGTTTGGTGGAGTTGATGAGACAGTTGGTGGAGTTGTGTTCGGTTTAACTTAGTTGAACTAGTTGAAATTAGTTTAACTAGCTAATCAACTAGTAATGAGTGGAGTGAATTAAATATTATTTAATTCACTAATTATTAACTCATTATTCAACTCAAGAACACATCAGTTCACTACAGTGCATGGACAGTTCAGTGGAGACCAGTGAAAGAGGTAGATGAAAGGTTTGAGATAGCTATCAGTTGTGACATCAGTTGTGCATGAGATTTGCACCACACTTGGAGGAATTGCCCATGATGATTGCGATGTCAAGCCAAGGAGATTCGAACCTTGGATCTCTCATTAGACCAGCCTTGATTGCGCAATAGAGGCAAGAAATTAGTGGATGTGTTTTGAACCTGTGACTTGTTCAAAACCAAGCTAGTTTGTGTGTAACTTTATGAGATAGTACTGAGTACTTGTGAGGAGTATTGTGCTATGTACTGTTACATGTTCTCTCCATTATAATATACACAATAGCTGAGGGGTTTTCAGCTATAAGCTTTCCCCATACATATTGTGTAATGTGTGTGATGTTTTGATGATCTTTTGATCACATACCACTTGTTTTATTTCCGCATGTGTGATGATCTGAGTGGAAGAGATTATGTGTTGCATATGAATTCGAATTGATATGTGATCAGGATAATCTCGGTGGATAAATCTTCTTTATTCAGCAAATTTCTACAAATGGTTTTCATAATGATTTCAAGTTTGGTAGGAGTTTTGTTGACCTTTGAGGCATTGTGTGGTGACGAAGTAACTCTACAGATATTCTTTGCATTGAAGTTCCTGGCAGAAGTAACTTCATCAGCTGTGTCGAGGCAAAAATCTAATCCTGCTCAATAAATTCGGCTCCTGTTTGAATACTTTGAGGCACAGGTGGCGCTTTAGTCGCTGGGAGGAATCAATTTGCCTCCATTCGTGGCGGTGGAGGGTTTCCTGTCGGTGAAACCTTTTGGATTTGCTTTGAACTCTGTTTTAACCCGGGGATTAGGTTTATAATGATCATTTTTGGGCCATAATCCCCGTAAATTGTCCCTTAATCCTCTGCTCTGGTAATTTCCTGGTCTTCAGCGCTGATACTCTTTTTCTGCGCTTAATCCATGTTTTCTTGTTGTTGCGAAGGGCTGCACAGGGTCTGTGATGCATCAATGGTTCATGAAACATTGATAGCTGTGAAGTTTTAAACCCGGCGGTCGATTTCCTTTGGTAAATTGAAAGCAAGAGAGTCGTCACCCTCTTCCTTCAAATCGTTTTTTGAACACAGCAAAAAGAACATTAATCCCTGCAAAATACAAATGAAACATTATAAAATCCATGCATTTACTGGTTAACTGCTGCAGAGGCATATGGAGGGAGCGTGGCTGTTGGATGGCATCATCCAATGGTCTAGATTTATCGGGAGTGATCGTGGAATGGACGGAGGGGAGCCGTCGATCTGCAGAGATCAATGGTCGAGATTGGGCGATGGAAAGTCAGCGGCGGGGAATCGTTGACCGGGCGACGGAAACGGGCAATGAAATATGGACCGTCGATCTGCAGATCAGATCGACGACGGAGATTGTTTTGTTGTTGTACGAAGGCTGGTTTATCGTGCGGTCACTTTGGTTAACCATTGGACACTTTCGAAGAGCGATGGTTGTTGGATGAGGGGGCCCAGATCGGACGGCGGAGATTTATTTTGTTGGGAGTCCTGGTCCGGTCTTTAACGCGCGATGGACGACGGTTGCGTGGCGGTTTTCAAAACATACAAGGGACACGGGTCACACAGCGTATGGAATCGCTGGCCAATGGAAGAAAACAGCTTTTGGCCCAAAGGAGGTGTGAAATATACCACGCGGTTTAGGAAAACAACGCACGGTTGGAGGGGGGGTCCACAGGGAGGCGCGTCCCGCACCATCGGATCTGTGAGTTGGATGAACGGCTGTGATGCGTTTGCGCGGCGGGTCCACCCATTTTAAAAATAAAAACACGTGATTTGATTTTTCACGTCAAAACTTTGGAAATGTGGGTTTCCAAGCTTTACAAAGGAAAAACAGGACCGGTAATGGATTTATTCATTGGTTTTAGCGCCTGATTGCTTAGCGACTGGTTCTGGCGCCAGGACGCATGGGCGGAGAAAGGGTTAGGGACTTAGCCCGAGGGGGCTTAAGTCCAGAACATAGAAAATATGGATTTTCTATGGTTTTTTAATGTTTTCAAAGGAAATGAAGGTTCCGATAAGGCTAAGAAGGGGTCTTAGACCTTATGAAATGGTTTTTATGAAATGGAAAGGGAAGAAAACATGAATTTATAAGATTTTCATGGGAGATGGAGAGATAGAAAAGGAGGTTAGTTTGGGAAGGAGGAAATGAAAAATGGGGTTTGCAGCAGTGTTTTGGCTTTGGAAATCAACAGGATGAGTTCTAAAAGGAAACATTAGTGAATATTATCCAAGGATAGGATATTTATCAAAAGTCTTCAAGTATCAGCAATTTTGGTAATGAAATTGTTTCTTGAAGGCTATCCAACATCATTTAGCCACCATCTGATATGACAGAATTTTATGGGTGGCTAACAGTGGCTCCACTTGGGGATGGTGCCTTTTTAAAGGCATCAAGAATTGCAGACTTGTATTCTCTGGGAGGCTGATCAGTTGCCTCATCCTATTGGACTGTTTTCTTCTGCTTAAATGATATTCTTTTGCTCTGGAAACAAGTTATCAGTCCTTAAAAACAATGGAACTTTTATCAACAAACTTTCTACCTACCCAATCCTACTGATCTAACATTTTTTCTTCATCAGAGTGCACTTGAATTGGCAAACTCTCTTACAACATTTTATTCTTTTAAAAGCATAAAAACTAATCTAATTCTACTCCTTATTTCTCCCTGATCTTAGATTAAACAGTTGAGGTCAGATATTTCTCTACCTAATCTACTGTCTGTTGGGATTAAACTGTCCAACAGACTTTCATTCCCTAAATTCTATAACATAAAATTAAAAAACAGTCAAGTCAAGATTAAGCTGTTTGACTTGCTGTGATCTATGGCATAAAAACAAGCTGCACATAGATTATTATTTGCAAAAATCAAAAAATCAAAATGGAAGGCTTAAGATCTAAAAGTTTCTCATTATGGCCTTCCCTTTTCTTCACAGCTCTGTTTTAAACTTGTTTTTGAGCTATCTTTGCCTTTTTTCTGGTTCTGGTTTTAAGCTGATTAGAACCAGATCTTTACATTTCTTTGACTCAGAATTTAACATAGATTTGAGTCATCTCCTTTTGGAAACTTTGGTTCAGATTTTGAGTTTGTTTGAACCTTTAATTTCTAACCTAAACTATCTACTGATAAGCCAAGATTAAACAGTTTGGAAAATCGAATTCACTATCCTATCAGCAGAAAAATTTAAAGCTAATTAGTCAAGATTAAACAGTTTGACTAACTAGAAGTGTGTTTTGGAGGAGTGGCATTTAAGCTTGCACACTTTCAGATTTACTTCTCTTTTTTGGCATGGGGCTTTACCTTTCTTGTTTGCATTTCTGCCCTCTTTTCTTTCTTTCTATTTTTTTTGTATTTTTGATTTTTCATAACATTGAATGCAATAGTTAGACTATGATATTTATAATGATAAAAAGTAAAAAAGCTTTGAAACTTAAGATTCTTGGCAGAAGTAATGCTTGAGCATCCTGCCATTGACAGGACCTCCATATAGGTCTTCTCCATTCAATTCTTTCAAGAAAAATGTATTATGACCCCTCTCAGCATGAATAATATAGGGCCCTTTCCACAAGTTCTCAAACTTGCCATGTTTCCCTTTCTCTTCTCTTCTTGAATCCCATTTGAGAACAACACTTCCAACCTGGAAATTGTTTTCCTTGGTCCTCTTATCAAATAGTTTCTTCATTTTTTCTTCGACAAACTGTGTTCTTTCATAAAATTCTTCCCTGGTCTGTTGTAAATGGATTGTTTGATTGATCCTCCTCTGCATATCATTTTCTTCAACCTGCACTTCTTGAAGGAGCTTCATGACTGGAACTCCCAATGAGGTAGGAAAACTTGCATCCATGCCATAAACTAACTGATAGGGGGACATATTTATTGATTTCTTTGTAGTTAGTCTATCAGCCCATAAGGCATGAACCAGCTTACTGTGCCAAGATTTTTTATTTTCTTCCAACATTTTTTTAATGATATTGATGAGACTCTTGTTGGAGGATTCAGCTAATCCATTTCCTTGGGGATAGTAAGCAGTGGAATGGCCCAAGGTTATATGGTATTTGTGACAGAAATCAACCATCTTCTTAGATTTGAAAGCAGCAGCATTGTCTGTTATGATTTTTCTAGGACAACCAAATCTGGATAGGATGTGGGTTTCAAGAAACTTGATAATGACAGAGTCATTAGTATTCCTAGTAGGTATAGCCTCTATCAATTTGGTGAAGAAGTCAGTGGCTGTGAGGATCCTCTTATGTTGAGCTGAGGAGGACGGATGAATTTCCCCAATGAAGTCCAGCCCCCATTGTTGAAAAGGTGCCTCAACTCTGATAGGATGTAAAGGTAAGGGAAGGATTTTTCTCTTGCCATCAAAGATTTGACACTTATGGCAAGACATGACCAGCTTCTGAGTGTTTGGGAAAGGGTAGGCCAATAGTAACCTGATCTGAGAAATTTTTTAGCTGTGGCCTTCCAGTAGAGGTGTCCTCCACATTCACCATCATGTAGTTCGTGCATGATCTTTCCTACATCATCTTCAAGTAAACATTTAAGCAAAATTCCAACAACATTTTTTCCAATATAACACCCCATCTAATATGCAAAAACTTAGAGCTCTCTGTTTCAAAAATCTAGCTTTAGTTTTAGACAAAGAAGGAGGATTATTTAAATATAAAAGCACATAAACGATGTCAGCATACCAAGGGGAATTCAGAAAAGTTTCCTTAATAAAAGGAGCATCAAATTCTTCCATTTCTTCCAACGCATCTACCATATTCATGTCTAGTGCTTGGAAGTTAGACTCAGCCATAAGTTTTTCTAATCCTTGCCCCTTAACTAGTTTGGTGGGCCTAATTTCTAATTCATATTCAAGAATAGTTGCAATCCATTTTCCCCTTTTACCATCAGGGTCTTGACTTAGGATATCCTTGACAACAGTATGTGGAACAAAAGCAATTATGTGAGAGTGTAAGATGTAGACCCTAAAGTCCTTTAATGCTTTCACTAATGCTAAGGCTTGCTTCTCCATGATACTATATTTGAGAGGAGCGTCTCTTAAGGCCTTACTAAAGAAATATATTGGTTGTTCTTCTCCCAGATCATTCTTTTGAAGCAAAACTGCAGCTATTGTATGCTCAGATGCAAAAGAAAAAATGTAAAATTATTTGGTAAAATCAGGACTAATTAGGACTGGTGTTTGGGTAAGAGATTTTTTGACCAGTTCGAATGATTGTTTAGCTGGTAAAGACCATTTTACACCCACGTTTTTCTTAAGCATGTTTGTAATGTTTTTTAATAGCTCAGCAAGGTTGGGAATAAACCTTCTCAAAAAATTAATCTTTCCAATGAAAGATTACAATTCTTTGAGGCTTCTAGGATGGCTAATTTGCAATATGCCATCTATCCTTGTAGGGTCTATTTTGATTCCCTCTTCTGAAATTATATGACCAAGAATTTTCCCTTCTTAGAGACCAAAGAGGGTCTTCTTGGGATTCAGTGATAAGCCAAATTTCCTACACTTCTCAAAAACCTTTCTTAGGTGAATCAAATGCTCTTCATCAGTTTTTGAGAAAACAATTATGTCATCAAGGTAAATAATTATAAAATAGCCAATATCTTCAGAGAAGGCTATATCCATGGCCCTTTGGAAGGTGGCCCCTGCGTTCATTAATCCAAAAGGAATTTTGACATACATAAAGGTGCCCCAAGGTGTGGTAAAAGCAGTTTTGATTTGATCACTTGGGAACACTAACACTTGATTGTAACCTGAGAACCCATCTAATAGGGATATTCTTCTTGACTCAACTACCCTTTGAAGTATATGGTCCATCTTAGGCAAGGGGTAGTTGTCTTTTAAAGAGGCTTTGTTTAAATTTCTGAAGTCAATACAAAGCCTGATTTCCCCTGTTTTCTTTCTAACAGAAACTAAGTTTGATAACCATTCTGAAAATCTAATGGGTACTATGATCCCAACATCATACATTTTCTCAATTTCTGCCTTAACTAAAGGTAATAAAAGGGGATTTATTCTTCTCAGTTTTTTCTTAAAAGGCTTTTGATTTTCCTTCAAGGGGATTTTATGCTGGATGATGTTGGCATCATATGATTTTAAATCTTTGTATTCCCAAGCAAACACATCTTTAAATTCTTTGAAAAGCTCTATGTATTGCAATTTTATATGAGCTGGGAGGGTGCTAGATAGCTTTATCATCTTGGGTTCTGCTAGAATGCCTATGTTATTCTCTTCTACATTCGTTTCCACAGGCTCCATTCTTGGTTCTTTAGCTACATCGTTTAGATCAAACAGGTGTTCTAAAGGTGTGAGACCTCTTGGGATTTTATCATTTTTGCATTGTAAGACTTCCAAGTCTTCTTGGTCTTCATTTTTCATTATTTTTGCTTCAAAAGGATTCTCACAACGATTTATGTCAGCAGGATATGTTATTTCCGCCTCTGGGATTTGTTCAATATATAAACAGTTTTCTTTATGGCTAGTTCCTGGTGTTGGTATGCTGAAATCGTTTTCTAATTTCAAGAAATCATCTATGTGTTTGTCGGATTCAAACACCTGCCAGTGATCTCCATTATCAGGCACAGCAGGTCTGTGTTTCACCTTTATACTGAGTTGTTCGTTTATCTTAGGTACTTGGCAATTGTTGGAATTGAAGGCAAGTTCATTTGCAAGATGATTCAGTGCTCTAGGGATGAAAATGAGTTCATATTTTTCGAAGGTTTTTAACAAGTCAAGGGCAGCATTTCGATATTCCCTAAGCCTTGGATTCTTGGCTGAGTATTCTCCTTTGATTTGTTTGATGATAAGTTCAGAATTCCCTAAAATAGATATCTTTTGGGCTTCTAATTTTTTAAGCAGTTGTAAGCCCAGGAGAAGTGCTTCATACTCAAAAATATTGTTAGTGCATGGGAAGTCTAATTTGTATGAAAAACTCTGATTTGTGTTTTGAATCTAGACACCTGCCCCCGCACTGGTTTTATTACAGGATCCATCGAAATTTATTGTCCAAAGTATATTTGACTCATTTTCATTTTCTTGTTGCTGTAGATTGTCAATGTTTTGAAGTTGATTCGAGGTAAGATTGGATTGTTCTGGTGAACTGATTGGGTCTATGTTTTCTTTACCTTGTTGAGTAATTTCATCTTCGTTACACAAGATAAAGGAATCTAAACTTGATTGAATAGAATAGATTGGAGTGTTTTTTGGTTTGTCCATGTTACTTACCATGTACTTCATGTGGGATTCTTTGTATAGTCTTCTATTTTGGTTAAAAATAGGGATGGTGGCATAAGACATGTCCATTTGAAGGCTTCCCTGAAGTTTGGCTCCCCATGATCTTGATAAGAGCATGCCATACTTAGGGGGAATGTCAGCTACAACTATATCCATTACTAGATTCTTGGCAGGGATCTGAGCTAGGTTAACACATAAATCTTTGATTAAACCCAAACATTTGACTCTGCTTGAGTCAAAGGAATACAAATCTTTGTATGGTTTAGTAATTTCTAAGCCTAAGCTTTCCATTACTACCTTGGGCATTAGATTGTGTGAAGCTCTAGAATCTAACATGGCATTGTGTATAATTTTATCGTGTATGTTCAAACTAACATAGAAGGGAGGGACTGGTCCTTCTTGGTATTTTCCTTCAACCTCTGGGCCAAACAACAGCTCAGGTTTGTCATCTGTCAAGTTTAAGGTGTCAGTATCACTTCCTAAATTCAAAGCATTCAAAACTTGGTTTTTGTACACTCCTTGGGTTACTAGTTCAGCTAGGGGGATGGTAATCTTTATCTTAGCAATATCTCCCTCAAGGCTGAAAGGAATAATTGACTTGTTAATATTTACATCTGTTTTTTCAATTGAATTCTTTTCAACAGCTTTGATTTGCTGAACCTTGTTTGGACTAGCGATGGGAATAGTTTTATTAGGACCACTAGCTGAAATGCTAGGGGTACTCTGTTCAACATCTGGTCGGACTCCCTTGTCTTTGTTTAAATCTGGTTTTTTGGCCGATATGTTGGTTTTTTCTGCTGTCTTTTTGGGCTGGTTTTCTACATTTTTCTTGGCAGCAGTGCTAGTATTCTTATCCTTCGAATTCTCTATACTTCCCTTGCTCCTAAGATCATACTGTTTGTGTACCTCCATGATTGAATTTTCAAAACCCAGTCTATAGTCATCAGAATCCTCATAGGTGTTTTTGTTTTGGTTATCTGAGAAGAAACCTTGTTCCTCTTCAGTGAGGAAAAAATCATTCCCACTGTCTAATCCAACCAAGTTTACATGTGATTCTTCCAACCTTTCCAACTCCATGTCTTCCTCATATTGATCTACATAATTCTGTTGAAAGGGAGGTCTAATTTGTTGGTCACTTTCTTTTTGCTTATCTTGGTTGTTATCTCTTCTATAATTCTGATTTCTATTTCTGTTTTGATTGTTTTGAAGTGCAGTCTGGTTTTGATTTGCTTGTGCTTTCTTAATTATGCTCATCTCTTTCATCATTTCTTCCAACATTCTCTCCATTTTTGAACTTGAAGTGGAAGGAGGGGATTCCTCTCTGAAAGATACTCTCTTTTCAGTCTTCATTCTCGCTCTTTTTTCTATTAAGTTGACCTCTACAGAAAGAGCACCCCTTTGCATATCTTCGAGAGTTGCAAAATCTCTTTCTCTTAGTGAATAAGTCATGTCAGAGTCAAATCCTTCAGGAAATTTATTTAAAGCTGAGCCTTGTGGAGGTTTTAGTTCTGGGGAAAGTGCATTATATACACTGTTAAATCTAGTACAATAGGCTTGTACACTCCCCAGGGTTCCTACGGAGATTGTTGTAATCAGCAAGGACTTGGAGAGGATTCTTCTTTACTTCCCATTTGTTTAGGAACATTTGATGGAAGGCTTGGAGATCATTAATAATACGGGGGGCTAAACCTTTAAACCATTTTCTTACTTCTCCCCTGTTGACGGGAAAATATGTCCGGCCAACAGTAGGGGATCTCCCCGGTAGAAAGTCCCAATTAGACTTCGAACCGTTTGGAATAGGGATCCCGTCCGGGGTGTGGGTCCGGCTACCGCTTAAATGACTTTCTCTTCGGTCTCGAAGAACCTGATTGAATCTGCAGACATACACTTATTCACATGGTACAGAATACATGACTGATGTATCAAACTGATATATAACACTGTGCGTAGCAAGGTAATGAACAAAAAGCATACGCCCAGGAAGTTTCGTTAGCAACACATCTATGGGGTAATGCATGCAAGATAATCTGACCACTAAAGAAACAGTTCTTTGTGGCAAGGATATCCCTTAACTTTCCGAAAGATGCAACTAAATGCTAATAAAATAGTTCATTAACATTCATTATAAGAACAAATGGTAAACTTGAGAATCATCAAGCACAATCACAGATAGCATATGGAGTACAAATGATACTATTAAGAACACAGCTTCATTAATCATACGATATTTTGAAACTATACGCAGAATACACACAGTTTTGTCACAGCTAAACACATCATCCAACAAAGGGGTTTTAACAAGTATCTAAATTACATATGTGCAAGAGTATGACCCTTCAATTACAATGAAATATTGCTCTTCAGTCCACAAAAGAGAAGCCCCTAACTATGTACCCCGCAGGGGTATTTATAGATTCAAGAAACGCCCTTTGGGCTTTCCGATGCTTCGACTTCCTGACGGTTCAGTTGCCCTGCGACCTTGGAAGAACATGCGACCTGCGACCTGCGGAAGTGATTGCGACTTGCGACTTAGGTGCAAGTGCGACTTGCGACCTGGGTGCAGGTGCGACTTGCGACCTGGGGACGGTTGCGACCTGCGACCGAAAGAACTCAGCTATGGAGGTGGTCGTGTGATTGAGAGATCTGGAGCGTCAATCTTCTTCCCCTTGAGGAAATCTTGCCAGGTCTGGTAATCCGCTGCTATAGGGGAGACTAGAGGGATTTCCTCTTTTAATCGATGCATACATTCCAAGGCATTCGGTATCAGAGTTTCCTTCTTCTGGGAGATCTGGATTGAGAGGGAGGCAAGCTTGGTATAGATTTGTACTGGAGTGACAAGTAACTGACTTAGGTTCTCTTGTGATGCCTCAAATTCTGGTGCGGCAGCAGCTTGTCTCACGGGTTGTAGAAAAGACTGAATTTCCTGATCTACTTGCTCCCAGTCTTTAGTTTCGTCCAGTGCCCCTAACGACGGAATGTGATGAAGAGCGTTCATGGAGTCTATACCACTGATCAGGTGATTATATGCAGACATCACTTTGTCCAAATCTTTGGCCAGCTTGTCTTTGGACTGCATCTTCATCCGTATTTGTACTTTGGCGTCTTGTGTGTGACTCCAATCCTTCCTAGGCACATTTTCGGGAGCTTGATGGTACTGCGTTGTCTAGTTTATCATTTTGTCCAAAGCTGCCGAGGCCTCCTTGAGCTGCTCATGCTTCTCTTTGGTTTCCACTCATGCCTCTGCCAATGGGGCCACTGTTTGTTTTAGGGTGAGAATTTCTCTATATACTTGCCTCATGGTCTTTTCCAATACATCACATTCTTTCATGACTGCCAGTGAGACCTCATTGACTTGGGAAGGCTTACTTTGGAGCTGTCGCACTTCACTCTCCAGTACTGATTTCTCCTGTTCCGCTGCTTTTAGCCTGTTTTGTAGGGAAATAATCTCCCTGCTCATTCTAGTGACATTCTCCTCCGTGGCCGCGGCAAAAGCGGTACCTGCTGATGCTATCATTACAGGGTTAGTCCTTGTATCCAGGACTATTTCCTTTTCATTGGCGACCGTAGATATGGCGGGATAGCTTTGCGCCAAGGATTTTCTTTTCTCTTGCCGTATTTTGAAGGAGAATTGGTCAAATGTCAATCTAGTCAGGTCGAAGACCTCTTCTTCTTGTTCCCCGGGAAAATCGTCACCAGAGAGGATACTTCTCGTGCCACTCGGAGAAATCTCCAGGGGAGATATGTCGATGTCCTCTATTAGTTCATCCTCTTCATCCTGTCTTTGTCCTTTTCCTTCCTCCTTTTGCCGGCGCTCGGCTTCCGCCTTGTCATGTTTTTCCTTCTTCCTGCGTTCTGTCTCTGCCTCTGCTTCTCTTTCGGCTTCTCTTTTGTGGACTGAAGAGAAATATTGCATTGTAATTGAAGGGTCATACTCTTGCACACTTGTAATACAGATACTTGTTAAAACCCCTTTGTTGGATGATGTGTTTAGCTGTGACAAAACTGTGTGTATTCTGCGTATAGTTTCAGAATATCGTATGATTAATGAAGCTGTGTTCTTAATAGTATCATTCGTACTCCATAGCTATCTGTGATTGTGCTTGATGATGCTCAAGTTTACCATTTGTTCTTATAATGAATGTTAATGAACTATTTTATTAGCATTTCATTGCATCTTTCGGAAAGTTAAGGGATATCCTTGCCACAAAGAACTGTTTCTTTAGTGGTCAGATTATCTTGCATGCATTACCCCATAGATGTGTTGCTAACGACACTTCCTGGGCGTATGCATTTTTTTCATTACCTTGCTACGCACAGTGTTATATATCAGTTTGATACATCAGTCATGTATTCTATACCATGTGAATAAGTGTATGTCTGCAGGTTCAATCAAGTTCTTCGAGACCGAAGAGAAAGTCATTTAAGCGGTAGCCGGACCCACACCCTGGACGGGATCCCTATCTCAAACGGTTCAAAGTCTAATTGGGACTTTCTACTGGGGAGATCCCCTACTATTGGCCGGACATATTTTCCCGTCAACAGATTTATTTAAAGCACCCCTTTGCATATCTTCGAGAGTTGCAAAATCTCTTTCTCTTAGTGAATAAGTCATGTCAGAGTCAAATCCTTCAGGAAATTTATTTAAAGCTGAGCCTTGTGGAGGTTTTAGTTCTAGGGAAAGTGCATTATATACACTGTTAAATCTAGTACAATAGGCTTGTACACTCCCCAGGGTTCCTACGGAGATTGTTGTAATCAGCAAGGACTTGGAGAGGATTCTTCTTTACTTCCCATTTGTTTAGGAACATTTGATGGAAGGCTTGGAGATCATTAATACTACGGGGGGCTAAACCTTTAAACCATTTTCTTACTTCTCCCCCTAAGCTTTGAGCAAATAATCTAAGCTTGACAGAATCATCATCGATCTCATTTCTGTCAAAGTAGTCATCCATATTATCCACATGTTGTGATGCAGTTACAGCATTGCTATCATCATATAATGGAATTTTGGACTGATAGTCCTGTGGAAGATTGACTAACGGTACAGGAAGGACTAAGGGAGCATGTCGTGCTGCCATGATATGTGGTGGGGGTGGGTTTACAAGGGGTGGATTGACAAGAGGAGGTGTGGGATGAAGTGGAGTGGTTTGAACAGTGGATGAAGGATGGACAGAAGTGGATGGAACAGCAGTAGATTGTTGAGCTGATCTTGGATGAGAGACACCTAAGTTAAGAAGAAAATGTAAATCAGGAGGTGTTGTTCCTCTTCTACCATAATGTTCACTTGTTTCAGGAGATGAAAGTGAAGACTCGGAATCTAGCTAATCTAAATCACAAAATGACTTATTTCTAAAGGGATTAACTAAGTTAGCTTGTGATTGTTGTAGAGCTGAAAGATTTTCAGGGGTTGAATTTGCTCTTGGAGGTGATCTGAAGATAGTTGAAGATTCTATCTTAGGAGACTTCCTAAGGATTATTTCTGGGTTATCAACTATCTTAGATGGATCAGGGTTAGGATGGGCTCTAGTGTGGATCTTTCTAGGAGCCACTATGCTGCGTTTTTTAGACCCAAATAACAAGAAAAGTTTAACCAAGTATGACAATCTTTGAGAGGTTAACTGATCTGTTTACACAAATTTTAATCTTACAGTCCTCTAACTGGATTTGAATGATATTACAAATGATAAAGGTTCTTCCCAGTGGAGTCTTAAGGACTTTTCAGGATTGTGGAGTCGCCAGGTGGAAAGTTCAGAATATTTTCTAAGGGGTACACTGTCCACCACAGTGCTTGTGAAATATCCTTTTGCAAGGATATTCTGAAACACCACAAACTCTAACCAGAGATTGACTGGGAGGGCATTCACCAGATATTTCACCTCAAAAAGAGGATGAGATCCAGAGGCTACCTGGCCCTTTCCGGACTCTGTCTAAGAGTACAAGGTAAAATACATCAAAAGGTAAGTGATATATAAGAATGAGTGTTTTACTACAAAGTGGAATTTTTTAGCTCCTGAGGAGGTAAAAGGTTTTATGGTCCACTACCATGTTTATTATGAAGCCAAACTTGAAATGTTTTGGGTTTTTCTGATTTATTTAGTTTTAGTGGTTAAGAGAGTGTTCTAAGTCTGATTTTGCACTTAGCTAAGGTGTTCAAACAAACAGAGTTGCTCTTATGGCTTGGTAACTGGTTCCTTCAAGGTTTGGTAAGGCTTTATGAGAATCCTAAGGGTTACTTAGTTTGTCACTGATTCAATTAAGTCCTATCATGATTTCCATTTGTTAGGCAGTGCTTGAGGAAAGTTACTTATGTTATACTGGACCTAAAAGTTCAAGAAAAGGTTTTGAAGCCTCTAATTCTCAGTAGGGTCCCACCGTGATCGCCATTATGTTGGTGGCGATGAGGTGGCTAATAATCACTGGATATTCTTGAAAATAAGGGATTTCTGAAGTCCTAAGGGGTATTTGGATTGTTACTGACTCAGATGTCCCACCGTGATCGCCATTATGTTGGTGTCCCGTGTTTTGATAGTTTGGCAAATCAAAAGACAAGGCAACATCAGAACCAATCTTTAGAGTTCCAGGATCTAGTCCTCCTATTCTCAGAGAGGGATCTCTCAAATATTTGTTTGCAAAGGTTTATCTTGTGTGCTTTGAGTATGGATTTTAGACTAGTTATAAAATGTAGATGTTTGTTTGGTTGGATTGAGTTGATACAATAGAACATGAAAGGTCTAAGAAAGATAGACAGAAAGAGGAAATATCTGGTTCATTGGGCAATGGAGTCAAAATAAGGTCATGACAAACTCTTCAAGAGATATGGGATATCAAAGGGCAAATCTAACTTGACCACAGGATCCTTTTGTTTTTGGAATGAAGTGAACATAAATGATTTGGAAAGAGAGGTTTAATTCTCAACAAAGGGAACTTGAAGAACAAAACTTAACAATAAAGAAATATTTGATAGACAGGGCTAACCATAAATTAGACAAACATTCTTTAAGCAAATAATGACTTCGAGACAACTTTTAAAATGAAATCTAAGATTCGGGGAACACCCTATTTCCTCAAAGATCTTATTTTAAAGGACTTTAGAAAACATAAAATATTCACTGATAATTGCAGTCATAGAAGAGGGAACACCTAAATAACATCTATGCTTACATCTATAAAGACCTTCAAAACAACTGTTCAAGCAATGGCAAAGGGAAAGATCAAAACCGACCTCTCTGATTAACTTAAAACAATGGTACTTCAAAGGGAGACTTCAATAACAACTTTCAAGTGATGGCAGACAAGCAGGGAAAACCATAAATCATGCTGAAACCAACTATTTGAGCTATCATAGAAATAAACAAGCATAAAGATTAAAGAGAAATTTTAAAGCCTCTAAAATACTTAAGCAAAAGAAAACATAAAACAGTGAAGGATGAACAGATCTAAGCTGCTTCCAAGAGTCATTTCTTAGTCTAAAACATTCAACCTACTGTAGTAAGAATTTATGAAACATAATGAAAACATGGGAAAAACATAGAACGATTCAGAATACTTCACCAACAGCCAAGCTCATGGATCCAATGATAAAGCCTTCTCAAGAACAGACATGCAACAACATATCAAGACATCCGTGACTTCAATTTGCTTTTGAACTTCAATAGACTTGTATATTTATTTCAGAGAGTTTCAGAGTTACAACTTGTGATCAAAAAACAACCAACAACCAACCCACACTCACTCATCTTCTGTTGTAGTATATATAGAAGGATGAGAAGGTGAGATCTGATCAAAGATCTCAATTAAAATTAATACAGAATTAAATGGCTCATTGGCCCTTGAGGGGTTCAAATGAGGAGGTTCACATACATATCCTCTGTATTAAATGGTTTTCATAATGATTTCAAGTTCGGTAGGAGTTTTGTTGACCTTTGAGGCATTGTGTGGTGACGAATTAACTCTGCAGATATTCTTTGCATTGAAGTTGCTGGCAGAAGTAACTTCATCGGCTGTGTCGAGGCAAAAATCTGATCCTGCTCAATAAATTCAACTCCTGTTTGAATACTTTGAGGCACAGGTGGTGCTTTAGTCGCTGGGAGGAATCAATTTGCCTCCATTCGTGGCAGTGGAGGGTTTCCTGTTGGTGAAACCTTTTGGATTTGCATTGAACTTTGTTTTAACTTGGGGATTAGGTTTATAATGATCATTTTTGGGCCATAATCCCCGTAAACTGTCCCTTAATTCTCTCCTCTGGTAATTTCCTGGTCTTCAGCGCTGATACTCTTTTTCTGCGCTTAATCCATGTTTTCTTGCTGTTGCGAAGGGCTGCACAGGGTCTGTGATGTATCAATGGTTCATGAAACATTGATAGCTATGAAGTTTTAAACCCGACGGTCGATTTCCTTTGGTAAATCGAAAGTAAGAGAGTCGTCACCCTCTTCCTTCGAATCGTTTTTTGAACACAACAAAAAGAACATTAATCCCTGCAAAATATAAACGAAACATTATAAAATCCATGCATTTACTGGTTAACTGCTGCAGAGGCATATGGAGGGAGAGTGGCCGTTGGATGGCATCATCCAATGGTCCAGATTTATTAGGAGTGATCGTGGAATGGACGGAGGGGAGATTAAGTCTGAGCCGTTGATCTGCAGAGATCAACGGTCGATATTGGGCAATGGAAAGTCAGCGGCGGGGAATCGTTGACCGGGCGACGGAAACGGGCAATGAAATATGGACCGTCGATCTACAGATCAGATCGACGGCGGAGATTGTTTTGCTGCTGTACGAAGGTTGGTTTATCGCGCGAGCACTTTGGTTAACTATCGGACACTTTCGAAGAGCGATGGTTGTTGGATGAGGGGGCCCAGATCAGATGGCAGAGATTTATTTTGCTGGGCATCCTGGTCTGGTCTTTAACGCGCGATGGACGACGGTTGCGCGGCAGTTTTCAAAACGTACAAGGGACACGCGTCACACAGCATATGGAATCGCTGGCCAATGGAAGAAAACAGCTTTTGGCCCGAAGGCAGTGCGAAATATACCACACGGTTTAGGAAAACAACGCATGGTTGGAGGGGGGGTCCACAGGGAGGCGCGTCTCGCATCATCGGATCTGTGAGTTAGATGAACGGCTGTGATGCGTTTGCACGACGGGTCCACCCATTTTAAAAATAAAAACACATGATTTGATTTTTCACGTCAAAACTTTGGAAATGTGGGTTTCCAGACTTTACAAAGGAAAAACAGGACCGGTAATGGATTTATTCATTGGTTTTAGCGCCTGATTGCTTAGCGACTGGTTCTGGCGCCAAGACGCATGGGCGGAGAAAGGGTTAGGGACTTAGCCTGAGGGGGCTTAAGTCCAGAACATAGAAAATATGGATTTTCTATGGTTTTTTAATGTTTTCAAAGGAAATGAAGGTTCCAATAAGGCTAAGAAGAGGTCTTAGACCTTATGAAATGGAAAGGGAAGAAAACTTGAATTTATAGGATTTTCATGGGAGATGGAGAGATAGAAAATGAGGTTAGTTTGGGAAGGAGGAAATGGAAAATGGGGTTTGCAGCAGTGTTTTGGCTTTGGAAATCAGCAGGATTTCTGAGTTCTAAAAGGAAACAGTAGTGAATATTATCCAAGGATAGGATATTTATCAAAAGTCTTCAAGTATCAACAATTTTGGTAATGAAATTGTTTCTTGAAGGCTATCCAACATCATTTAGCCACCATCTAATATGACAGAATTTTATGGGTGGCTAACACTATGAAATTGTATTTGGAAATACACTTACGCTTTTGTCCTACTTCCACATATTTTTCCGTTTCTTAAGGGTGGACAACCTCTTTAGTTTTTTTTTTGGGAGGGGGGGGGGGAATACCATCACATTTACATCCCATAACATTCCTCATCATCCTTATTCAATGCCACTCCAATAACCATGCATGAGAATGATTACAAGTTGTCTTATAGAGCCTTATTGCTACCACACAGGAACTAATAGTAATAAAGATGCCTTCTTTTTTGTTGCCATTCAAGAACCAACGATAATAAAAATGACTTGTTGATGCTCCATAAGAACCAACAATGGAAAAGTAGGCAACTAAAATGGACAACCAACACTTTCTAATCCCATATCTCCCTTACTTGATCCATGAGCATCTTCAGGTCCACAATTTTATGCAACATACCTTCCAATAGATCATACCCAGTTGATGAGAATATCAACCTTTAACAAAAGGATATAGTTTGGAGTAGGAAACAAAACTATTAATTAGAGAGGAATAGGCCGCTCCACAATAACCTACAACAAAATAAACATCTATAGAAGCCATTCCTACATAAAAAATTGTCCTCATCCTTGAGTTTAGTTATGTACAACAACAAATTTTAATTTTTAGTGGACAACAAAATATTTTCAACATGAATGGAGTAAGAAATCCCTATTATTTTTCACACAATAACCAGTGATAGAAAATTTTGTTGTTGCTACACAATAACCAACAATAGAAAATAAATTATCACAATCTTATGAGTTACGATTTACTGCTACTACTCCAATTACAATCGTTGTTTCTATTCTTATTTTCGATGTAGGAAATGATATCTTAAGATCCGTGAATCAAATACTCATGATGTCCTTGAGAAAAAAGAATGAAATAAACAAGTATGCTTACAGAAGTTTAATAAAACCAGTTTGCAACAAACAAATAAAATAAGCTTGTCGCTACTCTTATAACACTCTTGCCGCAACTCCTTGTACAAGATTGCAACGACTCTACTAGATTTGTTGCAAGCTCATTAAAATTGTTTTAGGATGCTAATTTTGAAATTCAAGGATGCTTTTATGACAATTCATAGTAAGCATTTATGACAAATGACAAATGTTAACAATAGAAAGAGGTATGCAATGGAAAACATTAAGTGTACATACAATATAACTAATACAAGGGGACTAGGTTGCATGAGGACATTCAACATTTTTGGCTAGGGGGAGATGACAAACCTCATAATCGACATCTTTTTACACCCTTTTTTCCCTGTTAATAGTTATTTTTCATTAGCCTATAACCCTGTATGAGTCCATTCTAATACTTATTTTAAGGATTTGGACAAAGTGTTTTCCATTTCATTTCCTTAGTATTTTATATGAATTTATGTTTAAATATTGAAAAATATCATATTTGTATTTGTCTTTTAGTTAATTTGCAAAGACGATGTGCTATACAGGTTGTTGTGTAGGTCGTAATATTGTCACAAGGTATATCTTGGTTGCAGTTGTTGCAAATCCTATTGCTGCAACTCTAGTCACACTCCAATTGATGAAACTCTGACTGTTGCACGTTGTTGCAACTTCACTACTGACACTCTGACTATGTTGTTGCAATTTCGGTAGTTTTTAGGCAGTGAACTTGCGACACAATTTCCAGGCAAATGAAGATGAATTCGAAAATTTTAAAACATGAGCTTTGTGTAGAATGAACCAAATTGAGTAAATTGCGAGCATATTTCAAAAAATGGCATGGTTGGTAGATACATCCATTTTTCCAAAGACATAGAACCCATATTTACTATTATGACCGGTTTCTAAACTCATCCATCTAAATAGAGACAATTTGACCACCAAATCTACATTCTTCTTTTGTTAACAGCCCAATAGATTATAACTAAATGTGTCTTAAACAAGAAATACTCCAAGGCACTTTGGTTGAACAAATTTATCCATTTAAAGGATTTAGTTAGCACTGGTGTAACCATTTCTTTTTATAAATTGTTCCTGTGTTGTGTAACCAACTCCAAAAATAGAAGAAAAGAGATATCAACGCCTTAGAAATAAGCCACTTTGAGGGGGAAACCTCCAATACATTACATGAATGAACAATTATTGGATGATACAATTTACAAAACCTCCTTTCTATATATAGGAGTCCATGGGGCCATAATGTAATCCTAGTTGACCTAAAAATAATAATTTAAGGGCACAATAATAGCAAAATGGGGGTTACAAGGGTATAGTAATAACAATAAGGGGGTTACACTAACAACAATAAGGGACTATAATAGTAATATAGGGGCCTAACATGCCCCTCTCCTTCAAAAACGTGTTGTCCTCAATGCTTGAGTAGCTCTGGGTGCTTCTATATAAAATTCTCATCCTCCCATGTAGAATCTTCAATGGGTAAGTTCTTCCACTTGATGAGATACTCTGAAATTGATTGATTCTGTAGCTGTCGAGTTCTTGTTTCCGTGACCGCTTTAGGTTCCAATATGATTTTTCCTTCCTCATCAAGTTCTGGAAATATTGTTTGAACTAGAAGATTTTCACCTATAACCTTCTTTAAGCATGAAACATGGAAAACTGGATGCACTCGTGAAGAAGCAAGAAGCTCCAATTTGTATGCCATAGTACCAATCTTTTGCAACACCTTGTAATGACCATAGTACTTTGGCGATAATTTATTATCCTTCTTAGCTTGCTTGAGGGACATTTTTTTGTATGGTTGTAGCCGTAAAAATACCCAGTCTCCTACATCAAAACTTCTCTCGCTGCGATGTTGATCTGCCTGTTGTTTCATTCGATTTTGTGCCAAATTCAGGTTATCCTTTAAGGGTTGGAGAACTTCTTGTTGATGCTCGATGTGATCTTCCACTGCTTGAACCTTCAAATTTTCTCTTAAAGATGATGTGATGGATGGTGGATGATATCCATAAAGTGCCATAAATGGGGTCATTTTTGTTGCAGTATGGAAGGAAGTGTTATACCATCATTCAGCGAGAGGTAACCACTTGACCCATTGTGTTTGTTTATCAGATACAAAACAACGAAGATATCCTTCCAAACATTTATTTACTATCTCAATTTGACCATCCGATTGAGGATGATAAGATGAGCTATGAGCTAATTGAGTACCCAAACAAGAAAATAACTCCGTCCAAAAATTTCCAGTAAAAATGGGATCTCTGTTGCTCACAATAACCCTTGGGTTTCCATGTAGCTTTTGAATTGTGTCCATAAATGTAGTAACAACTGTACTTGCTTTAAATGGATGAGATAATGCACAAAAGTGTGCATACTTGGTAAGTCTATCAACTACCACCATGATGACACTCTTTCCTTAGGACTTAGGTAAACCTGTGATAAAATCCATTGAAATCTCCTCCCAACATTGACTTGGAATGGATAAAGGTTGTAGAAGTCCCGGGGTCTTAATTGTCTCAACTTTATTCTGCTGGAAAACCAAACAGTCCACCACAAACTTTTGAATATCATATTTAAGGCCATCCCAAAAAAATTCTTTCTTCACCTTGTGGTAAGTTTTTAAAAATCCTGAGTGTCCTCCTAAAGGAGAAGTGTGCAATTCCAGAATAATATTTTGTTTTAGTTGGGAATTCTTACAAAGATATAAGCGATCTTTGTACCATAAGGAATCATTTTTCCAACTAAATGTATCAAATGTACTAGGATCTTGCTGCAACTTTTGAATGAGTAACCATACATATTTGTCCTTCTTCCATTCATCTCTTGCTTCGGTTATCCAATCTGGTTGGATAATAGAAATGGCACAAAGCAATGCTTCCACCTCTTCATTATTTCTTGAGAGTGCATCTGCAACAACATTAAGCTTTCCTTTTTTGTAGACTATTTCAAAGTCATAACCCAACATCTTTGTGACCCATTTTTGCTGCTCTTCTGAAGATAGTCTTTGTTCCAAAAAGTGTTTAAGACTATCATGATCAGTTTTTACCTTGAAGTGTCTTCCCATTAGGTAAGTTCACCATTTCTTTAGTGCATGCGGTATTGCTAACATTTCCTTCTCATAAATAGGTTTCTGTAAATACTTTCCTTTGATTGGACGACTTTCAAAAGCAATGGGTCTTCCTTCATGCATTAAAACTGCACCAATTCCATTTCCTGAGGCATCACATTCCACAATAAAGGTTTTTGTGAAGTCTGGCGTAGCTAAGACCGGTGCTAAGCACATTGCCTCTTTAAGATGTTCAAAGGCCTTAGTTGCTTCAGGAGTCCATGAAAATGCATCTTTCTTCAATAATGTTGTTAGAGGTGCTGCTATTCTCCAATAATTCTTAACAAACTTGCGATAATACCCTGTTAACCTGAGAAATCCTCGCAACTGCTTTATTGTTGTGGGGACTTTCCATTCCTTAATGGCTTTAATTTTGTTAGGGTCTACTTTAACACCCTCGTGAGATACAATATGACCCAGATATTCCACCTCTTGTACTCAAAGAAACATTTGGATGTTTTTGCATATAATTGTTTCTCCTGCAATAGTTTGAGCACCCTGTCAACATGTTCAACATGATCCTTCCAAGACCTCCTGTAGATTAGTATATCATCAAAAAATACTAGCACAAATTTTCTAATGAAGGGTTTGAAAATGGAATTCATCAACCCTTGAAATGTAGAAGGTGCATTGGTAAGGCCAAAAGGCATGACCAAAAATTCATAATGACCCTCATGAATTCGAAATGTTGTTTTTGGAATATCTTCAGTCTTCATTCTAATTTGATGATATCCTGAACGAAGATCCAACTTGGTAAAATAAATTGCTCCATGTAGTTCATCCAATAATTCATCAATCATAGGAATGGGAAATTTATCTTTAATGGTGAGCTTATTGAGCTCCCTATAATCCGGACACATTTGCCATGATCCATCCTTCTTGTGTACCAATACTACGGGAGCAGAGAAAGAACTTTGACTAGGTTGAATTATACCCGCCTCTAACATTTCTGCAATCATACGTTCAATTTCACTCTTTTGGACGTAAGGATATCTATAAGGCCTGATGTTTGGAGGAACACTTCTTGGAATCAAATGAATAGCATGATCATGATCATGAATAGGTGGGAGTCCTTTGGGAGTTTCAAACACCTTGGAATGATTGTCGAAGACTTGTTGGAGATCTGCAGAAATAAATGATTTTGATGTTGGAACTTCTAGTGAGCATAATTGTGCAATTACGCCTCGTTGTTCTTTCTTTAGAAGCTTTTTCATGAAATTAGAGTTTATTATCCTTCCTGGCTTCCCCGCAATACCCCGTAATTCGACTTCCTTTCCTTCTGAAAAAAATTTCAAGAAAAGTTCTTGAAAATTAAAAGCTACCGTCCCCAAAGATTGTAGCCATTGTACTCCTAGTACAACATCAGCACCTCCCATAGGAATGGCAAGCATTGGACTAGTCAATACATATTCCCCCATGGTTAGCTTGATATTATGGCATTTTCCAGAGCGATTTATAGTTCCTCCATTTGCAACCATCACTTGACATTCTGGTGCTGGGTATAGGAAACAATTTAATTCCTTGGCTACCTTACAATGAATAAAATTATGGGTGCTACCTGAATCAATCAACACTATTACCTTTTTCTTCTTGATATGTCCTTCTATCTTGAGAGTTTGAGGAGTGGTAATTCCTGCTAGTGCATCACACGATATGGTCGGATTCATTTCTTCCTCTTCTAGGGCTGGTTCTTGGTGTATATCATCTTCTTGTTCATTTTCTTCTTCCTCTTCACAATCTATGTAAAATAATTTCTTCTCAGCACACTTATGACCTTTAGTGTATTTTCTATCACAACTGTAGCAAAGCCCTTTTGCTCTTTTTTCTTCCAATTTTTGTGGTGTCAACCTTGTAGGTTGTGGAAATCTAGGTGTAACAACACTTCCTTCTTTATAGAATTGAGTGGTAGGCTTCCTTGTCGCCATAATTTTACATTCAACTTTTCATGCCAACCTGAATGCTTTCTCCAATGAATCAGGTTCCAAAACGCGAACTTCATGTTGGATGTTATCCTTTAAAGTGCCTATGAAGAGATCAATCCTGTGTTCCTCTGGAATATCAGTTACCCTTATATTCAATTTTTGGAAGTCCTCAATGTGCTGCCCCACTAAACCCTTTTGTTTGAGATTTATCAATTGGCTAAAGAAGGTGTTTCTCTTTGTATCCTCAAAATGTGCTATCATTTCCTCCGTAAAATTTGACCAAGGGACAATTTTTTTACGGGAGCAAAGCCATCGATACCATACAAATGTATTTTGTTCTAAATGCAAAGTTGCAATGCGTACCTTTTGTGTGTTTTGCACGTTATGGAGATAAAAATATTGCTCCATTTGTAGTATCCATGTTACAAGATCCTTTCCATCAAACTTCCTCATATCCATTTTTGGAATATGGTGGTTCTTTCCGCCAACATTAGATTTTATGAAATCACGATTAACATTTATTTTGGTCTCATCATGAGGTTCTTCTACTATCTTTTCACCATTAGGAAACATTTCTTGTATCAACTTTGTCAAACCTTCCATGTCTGCTTTTATATCATTCTTCATGTTTTCCATGTTGTCTTTCATGTCATCCATCTTAGATTCCATGCCAGCTTCCATGCCATCCATCTTAGCTTCCACGCCTTTCTTCAAACCGTCCATCTTCGCTTCCATGCCTTTCTTCAAAACTTCCATTTCATTTTTTGTTGCTCTTTGCGAGAGTGAAATTTGGTGCACTTGCTCTTGTAATTTTGATAGATCATGTTGCAATTCTTCATCTTCATGAGTCATCGTAGAGCCTTCTGAAGGCTTAATGGGTGTTGAATTATTTTTACGGGGCATATTTTAGAACCCAATATTGATATCTATTCTACAATATGCCCTTGGAATCAATTCAAATTGATTCTTCAAACAAGACTTATGCAATTCGGAAAAAAAAATACACACCTTTTTCTTGCTTTTGAGGAGCTCGATATTGAAATTGGATTATCTCTGTGATTGTAGCACTTAAATATTTGAATTTCGGCACCAACGTAGCCCTCTAAATTCTCTTTCGAATGCCATAGGTCTGACCTGATTTGGATTCTCCAAGACAAAGTTGTGTCCAATATCCCACAATGACCTAATTATGGACTGGTTCAATAGAGCAAAATTGTACGACTTACCACGTGTCACTGTTTCGTCCTTCGACTCTAAAATTGATAGCCCAAAAACTATAGTCTGTGTACTTGCGACCACTTTTTACGGCACTCCAATCCGATGCTCAAAGAGAGAGTTATGAATCGTTTCCCACAATCACCTCTTTGAGATGAAATTCGGGATCTTGAAAAAGAACTACCTTCCACAGATCCTATATCCAAAAATATTGCGAACCAAGCTCTGAAATTTTTTGACCAGTTTCCTTAGGATTTCAGCTTCGTACCCTAAAAATTTCAGATTATGAACTCTCGTAGAAGAAAAGTTATAGCGAAAATGCCACGATGACCTGTTTAGAGCAGCGAAATGCTAGAATCCAAAGCTCTGATACCAAATGTTGTGTAAACAACTCCAAAAATAGAAGAAAAGAGATATCAGCTCCTTAGAAATAAGCCACTTTGAGGGGGAAACCTCCAATACATTACATGAATGAACAATTCTTGGATGATACAATTTATAAAACCTCCTTTCTATATATAGGAGTCCATGGGGCCATAATGTAATCCTAGAGGGCCAAAATGTAATCCTAGCCGACCTAACAATAATAATTTAAGGGCACAATAATAACAAAATGGGGGTTACAAGGGTATAATAATAAAAATAAGGGGGTTACGCTAACAACAATAAGGGAATATACTAGTAATATAGGGACCTAACATCCTGCATGTATAAAGACAATAGGATATCAGTGTGTGTAGGGGGTGGGGGGAGGGGGGGGGGGACGCTTAGAGAAATGTCTAAAAGATAATGAAATAATTCATTTTTGAGCTTTTATTTTTAATTGTAGTTTTATGAATTTCATAGTGTGTGATTTAATGTACTATTTTTCCTTTGCATTGATTTCTTTGATTTAGCTTAATTATTTTAACTAATTCTTGTTGTCAATATAGCGAGTGTTGATATAGAATAATATCATCTCTGTATTCTATGGAGGCAAGGCCCACTCTAATAGAAAAAAATGTTGCATAATTTAGATATATTATCTAATTCATTGTTGTGCAATTTAATTTCTTTTAATTATTTTTAAATGTTTGTATTTTGGATTGGGTTGCAATCATGATGTTGAATAAATGTGCTCAATTCGATGATTACATTTGTTGGTTAGAGTAGAGACAAGTATCATCTTCACAAGGATTAGTCATTTCTTTTTTCCTGTGTGATTTACTTTATGCAAGCGTGAATTTACTTTCTTGCAAGTATGAATTTAATTTCTTGCAAGTGTGCTCTTTACTTTCCTACTAAGCATGGAATTGATTGCAAGTGTGGTTTGGACTTTAGAGTCTATGGAACTTTTCCAAAGCTTGTGAGTTGTCTGCATTCCCTCCACAAAATAATCATTGATACTACAACTGTAAACCAAACCAATGAAGGAAGAAAGTGTGATTTGCATGTACAATGCATGGTAACTTGCAAGTTCCATGCAAACCCGGGTTGAGAATTAAATGCACACTCCCTTGGATGTCTTTCCGAGCAATTACAAAGGTAATTAAAAGACCTGCCACTTCCTATAACCAAGGGTTTTTTCCAAGGATAGTCCTAATACACTTTTCTTTTTTCGAAGACTTGTGAAAACTAATGGGATTTCTTTAGGGATATTATTTGAGACCCAACTATTTCCCATTAAAGATAGAAACGAATTTGTAATGTGACCTTTGTCTTCCTTGAATATGGTTTTGTCCAACTCACCCTATACTATTCCCCATCTTTGTTGATTATCTTCATCTCTCTGAATGAGGTAGGAATTCCCTAATTCCCCCACAAATTCTATCAATGTTTCTTCTTGAGCTAGTCTTCATTTGAAAGTTCTTTTGCTTCTAGCTTCTCTTAGTCTCTCTTTCCTATCCCTTTAATAATAACCCAATTTTTGTTAATTTCCAAAGACATTCCTTCTTGATTCTTTTGCATCAATCTTGAGATATTTTTCCATTATTTGTTGGCTACACACACACACACACACACATATATATGAGTGAAATTTGAAGGGGATCTTCTAGTAATCCATTTATTAGATGCATTTCCACTTCGTGAATTCAACTTCAACTTTTGTTGGGAGCCTCTCTTGCATGATCATTTCCATTAGGATTTTAGTTAACGTTTTGTTGATTTTAGATAGTGTATTAACTCACACGTCCTTGAAAGTTCCAAGGACATTACCTGTTACTTTCAAATTCCATTTGTTCCATATTTACAGGGGAAGAATTGCTAATTCAACATGATATGGTTGAGAAATATTCAATTCCTATCTAGAATTAAAGCATGGTGTCCATCTCTTCAATGACAAAATTGAAGGTCCCCAATAATATTTCCCTTTTAGAATATTCTCTTTGTCATCTCTAGATTATAATTCAAAGCCTATCCATCCTCTTACGAGGACATGAAACATTGACACATACCCAAGCTACCCTTTCCATATTGATTCCATCCCAAATATAATGATTTACTTGAAACTAACAGAAAAAAGAGCCTAGCCATTGTTGTTTTTCTTCAAGTTTCGATATCCTCCATTGCTACTCTTCTTCCAATACCAACTTTACTCTTTCCTTACAAGCTTAGACATGTTCCTTCCTTTTTAACTGTAGAAATTTGCTGAATAATGATTAATTATCCACCGAGACTATCCTGATCACATACAATTCGAATTTATATGCAACACATAATCTCTTCCACTCAGATCATCACACATGCGGAAATAAAACAAGCAATAGCACATCAATTCATCATACACATTAACACAATATGTATGGGGAAAGCTTATAGCTGAAAACCCCACAGCTATTGTGTATATTATAATGGAGAAATCATGTAACAAACTCAGTACAATACTCCTCACAAGTACTCAGTACTGTCTCATAAAGTTACACACAAACTAGCTCAGTTTTGAACAGGTTACTGGTTCAAAACTCACCGCCAATTGCCTTGCCTCTATTGCGCAATCCAGGCCTGTCTATATAGAGATCCAAGGTTCGAATCTTCTTGGCTTGACAGCGCAATCATCATGGGAAATTCCTCCAAGTGTGGTGCAAATCTCATGCACAACTGATGTCGCCACTGATAGCTAACTCCACCCTTTCATCTACCTCTTTCACTGGTCTCCACTGAACTGTCCATGCATTGTAGTGAACTGATGTGTTCTTGAGTTGAATAATGAGTTACTAATTAGTGAATTAAATAATATTTAATTCACTCCACTCATTACTAGTTGATTAGCTAGTTAAACTAATCTCAACTAGTTCAACTAAGTTAAACCGAACACAATTCCACTAGCTGTCTCATCAACTCCACCAAACTTCTGCCACTGAAGTCCTAACTGAAGTCAACCATGCATGAGCTCACCAAACCCTTAGGAATAGCGTAATTCCTCTGTCGGATGCATGAGCCACTTCTGTAGCTCGAACTGAAGTGCTCCAAGAGAGTAAACTGAAGTTTAGAGTCCAAATATTATTAAGGGTAAATAATATTTGACTTCCCTATTTTTAGGATAGGCGGTCTAAAAATAGACTTCGACCTATAGGTCCAAAAATAGAGGTCCATCTATTTTTACCAACATGACCAATACTCCAAGAATAACATACTGCAACCCCTGGACCATGCTCCATATGTCTAAAAATAGACATAGTCTAAAAATAGACTTTGCGCCGGAATTTTCCTGCGGGCCCACTTAGTGAAGGCGACTTCATTTCACTAAGCTCCATCATCTTGCTGCATTCTCAACACTCCCTCTCAGCAAGATATGGATTATCTGCAACCCCTATCCTGCCTCTGTGGAATTCTCACATGATACAGAATACAAGATTAATGTGTTAAGCACGAATCAAACACTATGCGTAGCAAGATTATAGATAAAGCACGCACACCTCAAGAGATGTCATTAGCAGCACATCTTTTGTGGGGTAATGCTTGTTCGGTAGTCTAATCACAAAAGAAATATTTCTTTATGATAAGATACCTCACCACTTACTGAAAGATGAAACGAAATGCTAACAAAATAGTTCATTAACATTCATTAATATAACAGATAATGAAATGAAGATCATTGATACAGCACGGATAGCCATGACGCATAAACGATGACATGAATAATGCAGCTTCATTAATCATAGGATATTCTGAAACTGTACAAGGAATACGCAAAATGTTCATACAGCAAAACACATCATAACCATACGGTATTTTAACAAGACTCTATATTCATATGCTCAAATGTAGGATCTTTCAATACAAATGCATGTAGCTCTTGAGTTTTCCCAAAAAAGAAAAGCCCTTTGTACAATGTCCCGTAGGAGTATTTATAATGCCAAAATTGTCTGTTGGGTTTCCTTGACTGTTCGCCTTCTTGACTTTTGGGCTACCTTGAGACCCACTCCTTCTGCGACCTGGGTAGGTGATGCGACCTGCGACCTAGGTATGAGATGCGACTTGCGACCTGTCCTGTTGGTGCGATTTGCGACCTGGTTCTTCTTGCTGCTCAGGACTTGCTGCTGCCAGGACGCGAACTGTTAATGTCAACCTGTTGTTCCTTAAGGAAATCCTGCCATGCCTGGTATTCTGCCGCTATGGGGGACACCAGAGGCACCTCCTCTTTCAGCATATACACGCATTCCAAAGCGTTTGGTACTAGGGTCTCCCTCTTCTGTCCGATCTGATTTGAGAGCGACGCAAGCTTGGTATAAATCCGCGCTGGAGCGGCGATGAATTGACTGAGATGCTCTTGAGATGCGGAGGGCTCCGGATCAGCTGCGGCCTGCTTGATGGGTTGCAAGAATGTTTGAATATCCTGGTTTACTTGTTCCCAGGTTTTCTCTTCCTCTCATGCTCCAAGCGATGGGATGTGGTGCAGCGTATGCATTGAGTCGATACCACTAATCAGATGGTCGTACGAGGACATCACTTTGTCCAGGTCTTTAGTCAATTTGTCTCCAGATTGCATCGCTATGCGGAGTTGAACTTTCGCATCTTGCGTGTGGATCCAGTCCCTCTTAGGCAAATTTTCAGGTGCCTGAGGGTACTGAATGGTCCAACCCATCATCCTGTCCAAAGCCTGTGAAGCCTCTTTGAGCTGATCTTCTCTTTTCCTGGTTTCCATTCGTGCTCTTGCCAGAGGAGCGACTGTTTGTTTGATGGTGAACATCTCACCATATACCTGTCTCATAGTCATCTCCAACACCTCACACTCTTTGAAAATGGCAAGCGAGACTTCATTTGCTGGTAGAGCTTGGTTTCGAAGTTGCTGGACTTCCGCTTGTAATGTTGCTCTCTCCTGCTCTGCCATCTTTTCGCGTTGCTCAGCTGCGTGCAGTCTGTTTTGTAGAGCTACTATTTCTCTGCTCATCCGGGTTACATTCTCTTCTGTAGCCGCAGCGAAGGCAGTACCTGCTGACGCTATCATTACCGGATTAGTCCTGGTATCCAAAACTATATCCTTGCCTGTGGATACTGCAGATGATGCAGAGGGACTATGTGCCAACGACCTCCTCTTCTCTTGACGGATCTTGAACGAAAACTGATCAAATGTGAGTCTGGTCAGGTCGAACACATCTTCTTCCTGTCTCTGGGGCGATCTAACATCAGAGAGTTGTGTACGGCCCAAAGGTATATCGAGAGGAGTTACCTCAAGATCATCTAGCGTGTCATCCTCTCTTTCCTCTGTGTTCTTCTCTTCTTCTTCCTTCCTCATCGTTCGGCTCTGTCTTTGGCCTATCTGCGAGCCTCTTCTTACGTTCGTGCATTTTACAACAGGCTTTCCTTTGTCGTTCGGCCTCTGGCATTGCCTTCTATTCGACCCTCTTCCTCTGTTCGAATTTAATGACGACACAACAAACTTTATTTCTTTTGGCGTTCGACCTCCGCCTTGTCCAACTGCGCCTTAAGCGCCTGTTCTGAAACTGTTGCCTCTTTGTCTTCTTTTCTTTCTGGCCTCTTTGGCCATTTTCTTCTTGTCTTGGGTTGCTGCTTTTTTTGCGAGCGCCTCCTCATCTTCTTTTAGCTTCCTCTCCCTTTCTTTGGGCCTTTATACACTCCTTTTTTGTTTGGCGGATGGAGTTATTTTGTGTTGATTCGGGATTTACGGAGCATGGATGAAGAAGAAGCTCCTAGCGACGTCTTACGTGGCTACAACATCGATCATCCGAGCTTTCTGGACCACGTCAACCCCCGGAGAAAGTTGTCTTTCAGCATTATACCAG
Source organism: Pinus albicaulis (assembly GCA_034641835.2). NCBI lineage: Eukaryota > Viridiplantae > Streptophyta > Pinopsida > Pinales > Pinaceae > Pinus > Pinus albicaulis. The sequence goes on from CM076569.1 coordinate 983,422,364, forward strand.
TTTCTTCTCTCATCTTAGCCCAGGCGTTCGAGATGCGGGCGATAAGTCCACCCCGAGTTGGCTCACGGCAGTGTTCGGGGACCAATCTCTCTGGGTCATAGTTTCGGTGTTCAATTGCCCCCGGCTGATAACTTATTGCGTGCCTTGTAGCACCTCCTTGAAGTCTTTAACTGTGAATGCACCAATGGTGAGGGGTAACGTGGGCCATGGCTTCTTTTTCCCTCTAGACAAGATGTTGGAGAATCCGTGTGACATTTGAAAACATACTTCCTGGATAAGCATTTTGTCTGTCACGAAGTGAGGCATAGCATGTGGCGCCTTGTAAGTTCCAAAAACTCGGATGAAGGTGTATCCTGGGAAAGGGAACCAGTGTCCCACTTTAACTAGTGTTTCCTTGGCCCGCCACGACATGCAAGGGGCGTCTTGGCCAAATAAATGTCTGTACAGAGAGGGAATAAATATTTGGGAAATCTTATCTATATCCTGCTTGTATTTGGACTCCCAAAATACCTTGAGTTGCAGATGAATTGTGCGTGATTGCTCGGGGTCCCAGTTGTGCGGCCATCCATCAAACTCTACTCGGGCGCAGACAGCGTCTAGTAGGTAAGAGGCCATGTAAAATTCTGCGGGCAGTCCTTCCTCCGGGGCCAATGCCGAGTTCAAGTTGGTCTGCATCGACGTCATCAGTATGCCTGCCCAGTTGAAACGAGTGCCATGTGTTGTCACATACTCCATGATAGTAGCCCAACTGCCGCTGAAGGTGGAGCAATCTGGGCGCCCGTAAAGTCTGCAGAGCATAGCGGCAACCAATTTGTAAACCTTCCTCAGGCTCGCCACTGGGTACTCTTGGTCCTTTTTGACCTTGAACTTTTCGGGCTCTTCCCACCATTGTCTAATAGTATCCACTATTGGGACGGTGTGAGCAGCAGCCCATTCTGGAGAGAAATGCTCGTTTGGGAGAGGCAGTGAATAATAAATGTGTGCATCCGAGCCTACCAGTGTAGTGAAAGCTCTGCCTTGGTGATCCCTGATCACAAACTTCTCGGGGTCTGTCTTTTGTATGATCCAGTCTATGATCTCCGGACATGGGAATATGGCTGGATGCGCCCCTGCCAGATGTAGTTTGGACCTCTTTACCGCCAAGTATATTTCTCGGTCTGGGAGGTCTTCCGGAAATTCTTCTGGCAACTTGGCGAACTCCTGATAAATCTGGTACCACCTCATGCTGTCGTCTTTCGAAAAAATACATAATGTATCTCGGAATATTGGGGGTGGGGACACCACCACCAGCTCATCAGTCTCTTCCGTTGTTCCCTTGTCCTTTCTCCGAGACCGCGGGGGCGCCATGTCACTAGAATCTGAGAGCACAGGTATGCACTCTATGTCTTCACCTGTCAAATTCAGAAAGGAGTCCCACGATAAGAACGTCATGGCGCTTAAAACCAGTTACAATTTAGTGACAAAAACCTAAATGCGTTAAAGCAAAACTGGACTGGTGAGTCGCTGGGTCGCAGATCACACAAACAGGGCCCGGGCGCGATCTTGCGACCTGGCGACCTGGCGACCTGAGGTCGCTGGGTCGCTAGGTCGCAGATCTTGATAAAACAAAGGAAGTGCGACCTGGCGACCTGGCGACTAGGTCGCTGGGTCGCAGGTCACAAATCTGCAAAACTGGAGAAAAATACGACTCTGCGACCTCGCGACTAGGTCGCTGGGTCGCAGGTCGCAGATTTAGCTTGCCGGGGGTTTGGTGCGCGCGGCCTTGAACCCTTTTGCCCCCTTTCTCTTGGGAATTTGCAAGGTTTCTAGGGCCAGGGAGAGCTGTGGCATGATTTTAAAGAAAAGGGGATGATGCCATGGGGTGAAAAGGCAAACAGAGAGGTTTTTGGTAATTTATGCAATATGTAATGGGCAAAAATCTCAGAAAAAATTAAATCATGGTCAAAAGACAATTTATAGGCTACAAGGGGAGATGGTTTTAGTAAGAAAAACATTAGAATGGGAACAGCAGGAAGAAATAGCAACTTACCCGGGAAAAACTCGTCAGTTGAGCTGTCAGAGGCATTTTCCTTACAAATCGCTGAATGTGAATAATGCGACCTGCGACCCCCCTTTTATAGGAAGTCGCACGTGCGGGCCATTAATGTGGGTCGCCAGGTCGCGGATTCGTCAAACCTTGAGTTTTGCGACCTGGCGACCTTGCGACCCGGCGACCTGGGGTCGATGGGTCGCAAGGTCGCTAAGTCGCGATTTTCGGAAAATGACCAATTTGCGACCTAGCGACCTGGCGACCTGGGTCGCTAGGTCGCTAGGTCGCAGTTTTCATAAGTTTATGTAATGTGCGACCTGGCGACCTGGCGACCTGAGGTCGCTAGGTCGCAAGGTCGCAATTTTCATGAATGTCTACTTTTGCGACTTAGTGACTTAGCAATTTCTCTTTAGTTCTAAGGGGCTCCAAAATTTTAAAAAGGTAGTCTTTTTTTGGAGGGTGTTGTAAAGGTTACAACAAATGGCGATTCACTGGACGAACTCAAAGTCTCTGCTGATGGTTAGCCTTAGTGGGGGGAGGGAGGGGCTTATGCTAACTGTCCTCTTTTACCTTGTGGTTGCCATTTCCTAGCCTTCGGTCGTCCAGCTGGGTTGCCGAGCTTGTTGGTCTGGTTGGGCGCCATTCAAACAAATTCTTTCTTCGGGTCTCCGGACTGGAAGGGTTGGAGAACTCTAGGCGGCTACAGGGTCTGGTACGATTATTTTGTCCTCATCGTGTTGCTCCGCTGCCAGCGAACCTCTCGATCCCGGCGGAGTCACTGCCTAGGAATCGTGAACGTTGCTCCGCTGCCAGCGGGCCTGGTCAGTACCCCGGCGGAGTCGTTACATCACCTCTCTGCGCAGGAAGCCTTTCTCAATCCTTTACCCTTTATTTGTGTGCTATTGCACTTATTTTGAATGTGCCTGATGCACTTATTTAGATGTGCTTATGGCACTTATTTGAAATGGCAGTTTTGCCTGGGCGGATGAGGGATCCCGACTTATTTTTCTTGCAGCTAGGTTGTTCCTGGTCTAGTATGAGGACTTTGATTTTTCCCAGACACCCTGACATAGCGTAGAGTATCTCTCTTCCCTTCTGGTCCGGTTACCATTTACACTGCATTTTCTTTTGTGGACACCCTCTCAGACTGGCGAGGTAAGCTTTCCTTCTTGAGGACTTGAGCTCGGTAATGTGCTACTTTTAGGTGCGGAGAACAAGCAAGCTTTTGCCACCTTTGAATTTGTCGGGAAAAGCTTTCCATCAGTGGAGAACCTGCGGCAGTATGCCAATCTGTGTGACTCTAATACATCCTTCCTTAGGCTTTTATTCTATTTTTTTTTTTTATTTTTTTTATTTTTTTTTTTATTTTTTTTAACAAAAAAGACAAGAAAATATGGTACAAAAATGAGACAGCCCCCCAAGGGCTGCTTAAGTGAAATAGTGTTTGAGGTCGTGCCCGTTTACCGGGAGGACCTCGACTCGTCCATCGAGGGTTTGCAATCTGAACGTGTGTGATCCTATCTTTTCCTTAATTTGGAACGGGCCTGTCCAAAGTGCTTGGAACTTGGCATGCTTCCCCTTTTCCTCATGGGCTTTATCCCACTTAAGGACCAGGTCTCCTACCTCAAAAGTTTTGTTTCCCGCGGACCTTTTATCAAACCATCTTTTGATTCGGCTCTGATGGATGGCAAACTTTTCCCGGGTCTTTTGCCTTTCTTCCTCCAATTTCAGCAAGGTGTCGATTCGGTTTTGCAAGGTGGGACACGGAGTACCATGACATTCTTGGGACAGTTGGAGGGCCGGGAGAGATAGGTGAGAAGGGAGGACAGCTTCTTTTCCATACACGAGAAAAAATGGGGAGGTGCCTAAAGAGGACTTGGGAGTAATACGGTCAGCCCACAGTGCATTGTGAAGGGCATTGTGCCAATTTCGTTGGTGGGATAGGAGAGTCTTCTTAATAATACGGATCAGGTTCTTGTTAGTGGATTCAGCTAAACCATTTCCCTGGGGGTAGTAGTTTGCAGAATGTTTCAGAATAATTCCATTTTCCAGCGCAAAATCATATAACTTAAAAGATGAGAAATAAGTCGCATTATCAAAAACTAAAGAAGTCGGAACGCCAAACCTGGTCATGATGGAATGCGTGAGGAATTCTATTACCTCTTGATCGTTGATTCGGCGTAACGGTGTTGCCTCAACCCACCTGGTGAAGTAATCAGTGGCTGTAAGAATATACCGATGTTGTTTAGAAGAGTGCGGTAGGATTTCCCCAATTACGTCCAAACCCCATTGTTGGAAAGGTTCTTCTACTGCTACTGAGAGTAGTGGTGCGGCTGGCCGTGCTTCTCGGTTGGCGAACTTCTGGCACTGAATGCATTTCCAAACATATGCATGCGTGTCTCTGAAAAGAGTAGGCCAATAATATCCTGCACGCATTATCTTATGGGCAGTGGTATCTTCAGAAAAATGACCTCCAGCGGGTCCATCGTGTAACTCGGTTAAGATTTTTTGTGCTTCGTCAGTTTCCAAACAGCGTAACAGGACCCCATCGTGGTGTTTCTTGAATAACTTACCTTGGATCAGTTGGTGAGATGCGGCTTTTAATCTTATTGCGCGCTTCTGTCGGGCAGTAAGAGCAGGTTCCATCGTGCCTTGGGCCAGATATCTTGAAATGTCAGAATACCAAGAAGGGCTATTTTGCTGGGGCACATGGTCGCTCTGATACATGTCGATTTCTTGTTCCCAACATTCTTCTTCCATCTCGCGTGTATTTGCAGCCTCTGCGACCATTTGACATAAGCCCTGTCCTTTGACGGTATGTGCTGGTTTGAACTCTAAATCGTATTCTTGTAAACATGCCATCCAGTTGCCCCGCCTTTCGCCTAGTTCTTGCTGTACGAAGAGTGAGCAGACTGCTGGGTGCGGTACAAAAACCGTGACGTGACTTTTCAAGATGTAGGGCCTAAAATGTTTTACTGCCTTATAAACCGCATAGGCTTGCTTGTCAATTTCCGGATAGTTTAATTCAGCTCCCTGTAGACCGGTGCTCATAAAAGAAATGGGCCGTTCATCATTGTTATTATCTTTCTGCGTGAGGACAGCCGCAAGCGAGGAATCTGAAGCGAAAGTGTATAGGATGAAACCTTTATCAAAATCTGGACTTTGGAGGGAAGGGGTTTCAGCTATAGCCCTTTTGATTTTTTCGAAAGCCTCTTTCTCTTCGGGATTCCATTTGAATGCAGCATTCTTCTTAATCATTCCCTGCAGCGGCCTGACAATCTGCGCAAAATCTGAAATGAATTTACGGACAAAATTAATCTTCCCCAGGAAGGATTGCATTGCTTTCTTGTTGTTTGGGGGCGAAATCTGAGCAATGGCTTTAGCCCGTTCCGGATCAACCACAATGCCCTGTTTAGTGATAATGTGGCCTAGCAAATTTCCCTCTGCCACAGCAAAAACGCTCTTTTTAGGATTGAGTGATATTCCATACCTCTTGCATCTATCGAAGATTTGTCTAAGGTGACGTAAATGATCGCCCCTGCATTTTGAAAATACAGTAACATCGTCTAAATAAACCACCACGCTCTGCCCTATTAGACCGCGGAAGGCTATGTCCATAGCTCGTTGGAAGGTGGCTCCTGCATTGATCAATCCAAAGGGCCTGCGTCTGAAAGCAAAGGTTCCCCATTTTGTCCGGAATGTGGTTTTCAATCTGTCCGGTTCAGCTACCAGCACTTGGTTATAGCCGGAGAAGCCGTCCAATAGGGAAAACATCTCAGATCCAGACACAGCTTGTAATATCTGTTCCATGGGGGGCACCGGGTAGTTGTCTTTGTTTGAGGACCGATTCACATTGCGGAAATCTACACACAAGCGAATTTCACCGGACTTCTTTCGCACAGGTACCAGATTCGACACCCACGTGGAGTGACGAACTTTGAAAATGATGCGAGCATCTAAAATCTTTTTAAGTTCTTTTAGAATCATTGGCTCCAAAGCTGGATGTATTTTCCTGAGTTTCTGTTGGAAGGGTTTAACTCCTTCTCTCATGGGTATTACATGTTGAATGATACGAGTATCGTATGTACGTAGATCTTCATATGTCCAGGCAAATACATCACGATACTTCCGGAATAGCTGGGTGAAAGCCCGTGCCTCTTCATCACTACAGTCTTTGCCAAGGTTAACAAACTTAGGGTTCTCATCTGACCCCAAGTTGACTTGCCGATGAGCCAATATGGAACTTTTCACTTTGGTGTTCGGAGGCCTGCGGAATCGGTTTTGCAGATCAAACATCTTTTCTAATGATACCACCCCCTTGGGCATAATGTTCTCTCTGTGTTCCTCATTCTTTTTCTGTAACGCACGCTCATGTTCTTCCTCATCAATTGCCGCTTCTTTGAATACTTCAGCGTTGCACATAAAATCCAAAATCTGTTGATCATCATTAAACACGCGTAAATTAGAAATATTGTCTGGCACAGAGGGCCTATATACAATTTCAATAGAAAAGCCGTCCCTCAAAGGCGTGAATCTAGCATCAGCATTGGCCAGAGTATCTGCTGCTGCGTTGTGCATCCTAAGGACAGATTTTATTCCAAATGCATCAAAACCAGAAATCAAACGCCATACCTCTTGTTGATACGCCTTTAAATGTGGAGATAAACAGTGAATAGTGTTGCGTACCTGGCGGGTGATGATTTCGGAATCTCCAATGACCTGCAAACATTTTACCTTCAAGTCCATTGCCTTTTTAAGCCCGAGGATTAATGCCTCGTACTCAGCCGAGTTGTTGGTGCACTGGAACTCTAGCCGGCATGAGATCAAGTATTTATTCTTATGCGGGTCAAGCAAGATGCAACCAGCACCAGCTCCGTCATTAGTCTTGGATCCATCATAATACAAGGTCCATAGGTCACTTTCTGGCTCCTTCATGGCACTAGGCTGTGAAGGAGTTTCTGCGGGTGATAAGTCAGGAATTACTTGTTGTTCAGCGACGAAGGCTACCTCAGATTGAACTTCGGGGCCTATAGGAGACTGGGGGGGTTGGTAGCATCCAAATATGGACTCCAGAAGACACATGCCGAGCTCTTCTTGTGAAAAGCTGATGGGTTCATTAACGGCGTCCAGATCAGTAACGGTGTGTTTCATATAAGGTTCACTTTCTACCCTGATTTGATTATTCCGTCCTTTGTAGGGGAGCCACAAGTGGGACCAGTCGGTGGCGAAGTAGCCTTGTAATTTGCTGGACCAATCTCTATTGAGCAATAGGCCGTATGCTTCTGGAATATCGACAACCACAATGTCGATGCACTGATGGACCCTAGAGTCTGATGACAAGCGGATAATGACATTGTTCAATTCTCCTATGGCGGGTACTTGTGATCTATCGAGCTGTATGATTTTTGCATCAGTATTCTCCGGGCGGATGTTGAGTTTCTTACAAACGGATAAAGGCATGACATTTGTAGAGGCACCGGAGTCGACTAGACAGTTGTGGACATTGAAGTTAAAAATCTCGAAGGACAACAGGAAGGGAGGTGTGGATCCTCTTGAGTTTGTATTGATGGCGTTTACTATGGATTGCACCTCTGGTCCGGCTTGCGCAAACGTGTTGCTTACAGTCTTCGTAGCCAAAGTGTTTGCGAAAGCCTTAAGAATGAGCTCTTTTTGGTTAGTAATGCGGGCCAGCTCATAGAGAGAAATGTTTGCTCTTGTTTTCTTCATATCTTCAACAATGTTATAGCTGGGCTCTGGTTGAGGGCTAGGTTCGACAGAAGTCTTAGAGGGTTCTGACGAAAGTTTATTCTTTTGACTTACCCGGGTAGTGTTATTCGGGTGTTTCTCTGTGGCAGATTGTTTTCCGTTACCCGAGGGCAGGATTTTCCTTAGAAAGGCCCTTTTCTTGTCTTCATAAGACTGTTCAGGAACAGGTCCTTTGCTTCTGAGACTATAATTTCGTACGGGCTGATCTTTGGGAACATCTGCCATGTAGATATCAATGGGGTTAAGGTTCTCTCCACCTCGGATTATGTCAAAAGCAAGGATAGAAGATCCTGGTTCGTCGTTATGGGGTGGATCCTCCTCATGATCTGAAACATCATCCTCCGTGACATCTCCTGGGGTTTGGTCATCTAAAAGTTGATTAACTACTGCTGACTTGTTGCCAATCCATTGAGGGCACGTTTTTTCAGAGTGGGCAGCTTGGTGAAATGAGTAGAAGTTGTCTTTCCCGATCTCCTCCACATTGAGAGCGGCATTTGTGTTTGACGGAGGTTTGTTAGTGTTGGGATTACTTTTCCTGAAAAAAGGCTTGGGCGGTCTAGTGCTAGTTGTAGCTTCTGTGCCTTTTCTCCTTAGGTCAGTAACTTCGTTTGTTAAATGCTTTAGCGTTTTGGCCATGCTTTCAAAATCAAAAGCATCTCTGTCCCTATCAGTAGTCTTAGGAGTGGAGGACTGACCTCTTTTTGTGTTAGGCTTGTGGTCATCTCTTCCTTCATGATCGATGGCTCCTATCGAAAGCATGTCTTTCTCCACGGCGAGAGCAGCCTCATAATTAGCCGTGAGAGTAGCACGGGCTTCGCGTTTAACGAACACAGCAATGTCTCTAGGTAGGGCTTTGGTATAGTAGTCAATAGTGATTGAGTCATCCAATGCTAGGTTCGGAGGAAATTTTTGTAGTATAGTGGCGAAGCGTTGGTTGAAGTCTTTCACTTTTTCCTTTTTATGACACTTGATGGTGCTCAATTCAGTGAGAAGCATTGAAGGAGTTTTATCTTCTGAAAACTTATGCAGGAATGCGCGACGGAATTGCTCCCATGAAGTGATAGAGGCACGGGGGAGAGAGCGGTACCATGTGGCTGCTTTGTTTTCGAGGGTATGGGGAAACAGTCGACATGCGACATCATCGGACTGGACTCTCATGATTTGAAGAGACAAATAGAAGCTGCTAATATGATCTTCAGCTAGGGTACCTTTTTCAGGGTCGAACTTTGGTAGATGTTTCTCCGGATGCCTAGGCAAATCTTGGAGTGGGCCTTGGAGATTTAAAGGGGATTGAGCCATCCAAGCTAGGGGTTGGACTCGCCTAGCCCGTTGGTGTTGCCTAAACTCATGTTCAGATTCATCTCCCGAACCTGAGACAGATGCTTCTGACTCATGACGGGAAATTTCGTCTTGGTGTCTCCCACGGTGCAGAAAATCTCTAAGATATCCCAAGTTGTGTACAGGTGGCCTTATTGGGTTTGGTTGACGGTTGTGAGCTTGATGTCCTTGACCTCGGCCTCTATCCCCTCTGCCTCCGGCCCCCTGACCTCTATTTCTATCTCCTTCATTTCTACGAGCCCTATTCCCCCTGTCTACATTTCCCCGGCCTCTGCCACCCTCACCATCCCCGGGTAGGGGGTGTGCCTGGTTGTTGTTTTGTCGAGTCTGGTTAGGCTGGAAGTCGGGGGAAGGCCCGGTGTCAGCAAAATCTTCACCCTCTTGGAGAACAGGATCATTTTCCTCAACAGCATTTGCGAGGTCTTCCAACATGAGATTCACGAGCTCGGGTATAGTACTTGCAATGGCACCATTACGGGTGATGTTCTCGGGCGGGGTCCTAGTATGGGTAAGGTATTCCATGATTGGAGTGAACCGTAACTGGTTGACAAGATCTCGGGCGGTTGGGCGTAAGGCTCTCAGCTGCTCCCTAGTAATTTCATAATATCGAAGCTCCCTCCCTGGAATATCTTCTGGGAGAGGAGGGTTAGTTTCATTGTTTGTGACCTCCCCTTGGGGAGTTTGTGATGGGATGTTTGTTGTGTGCTGGGAGGCTGCCATTCAGGCCCTCCTTCTAGCGCCAATTCTGTTGACGGGAAAATTTGTTCGGCCAACAGTAGGGGATCTCCCCGGTAGAAAGTCCCAATTAGACCTTAAACCGTTTGGAGTAGGGATCCCGTCCGGGGTGTGGGTCCGGCTACCACTTAAGATGACTTCCCTTCGGTCTCAAAAGAATCTGTTCGAACCTGCAGACATACACTCATTCACATGATACAGAATACAAGATTAATGTGTTAAGCACGAATCAAACACTATGCGTAGCAAGATTATAGATAAAGCACGCACACCTCAAGAGATGTCATTAGCAGCACATCTTTTGTGGGGTAATGCTTGTTCGGTAGTCTAATCACAAAAGAAATATTTCTTTATGATAAGATACCTCACCACTTACTGAAAGATGAAACGAAATGCTAACAAAATAGTTCATTAACATTCATTAATATAACAGATAATGAAATGAAGATCATTGATACAGCACGGATAGCCATGACGCATAAACGATGACATGAATAATGCAGCTTCATTAATCATAGGATATTCTGAAACTGTACAAGGAATACGCAAAATGTTCATACAGCAAAACACATCATAACCATACGGTATTTTAACAAGACTCTATATTCATATGCTCAAATGTAGGATCTTTCAATACAAATGCATGTAGCTCTTGAGTTTTCCCAAAAAAGAAAAGCCCTTTGTACAATGTCCCGTAGGAGTATTTATAATGCCAAAATTGTCTGTTGGGTTTCCTTGACTGTTCGCCTTCTTGACTTTTGGGCTACCTTGAGACCCACTCCTTCTGCGACCTGGGTAGGTGATGCGACCTGCGACCTAGGTATGAGATGCGACTTGCGACCTGTCCTGTTGGTGCGATTTGCGACCTGGTTCTTCTTGCTGCTCAGGACTTGCTGCTGCCAGGACGCGAACTGTTAATGTCAACCTGTTGTTCCTTAAGGAAATCCTGCCATGCCTGGTATTCTGCCGCTATGGGGGACACCAGAGGCACCTCCTCTTTCAGCATATACACGCATTCCAAAGCGTTTGGTACTAGGGTCTCCCTCTTCTGTCCGATCTGATTTGAGAGCGACGCAAGCTTGGTATAAATCCGCGCTGGAGCGGCGATGAATTGACTGAGATGCTCTTGAGATGCGGAGGGCTCCGGATCAGCTGCGGCCTGCTTGATGGGTTGCAAGAATGTTTGAATATCCTGGTTTACTTGTTCCCAGGTTTTCTCTTCCTCTCATGCTCCAAGCGATGGGATGTGGTGCAGCGTATGCATTGAGTCGATACCACTAATCAGATGGTCGTACGAGGACATCACTTTGTCCAGGTCTTTAGTCAATTTGTCTCCAGATTGCATCGCTATGCGGAGTTGAACTTTCGCATCTTGCGTGTGGATCCAGTCCCTCTTAGGCAAATTTTCAGGTGCCTGAGGGTACTGAATGGTCCAACCCATCATCCTGTCCAAAGCCTGTGAAGCCTCTTTGAGCTGATCTTCTCTTTTCCTGGTTTCCATTCGTGCTCTTGCCAGAGGAGCGACTGTTTGTTTGATGGTGAACATCTCACCATATACCTGTCTCATAGTCATCTCCAACACCTCACACTCTTTGAAAATGGCAAGCGAGACTTCATTTGCTGGTAGAGCTTGGTTTCGAAGTTGCTGGACTTCCGCTTGTAATGTTGCTCTCTCCTGCTCTGCCATCTTTTCGCGTTGCTCAGCTGCGTGCGATGCAATTTGTAGAACTATATTCTCTCATCAGGATTTACAAGTCTCTTGTATGCAAATTTGTAGTGAAGACGTCAGAGTTCAAGCTATCATTGCCGGATTAGTCCTGGTATCCAAAACTATATCCTTGTGGATCTTTGCGGATGATGCGAGAGGAACTATGTGCTAACGACCTCCTCTTCTCTTGACGGATCTTGAGCAGCGATCAAATGTGGTGCGGTCAGGTCGAACACATCTTCTTCTGTCTCTGGGCGACCTAACATCGAGAGTTGTGTCTCGGCCCTGAGTTACATCGAGAGAGTTACTTCAAGATCATCTAGCGTGTCATCCTCTCTTTCCTCTGTCATTCTTCTCTTCCTCTTCCTTCTATAAAAGCCGTTCGGCTCACCACTTTCTTCTTCTATCTGCGACCCTCTTCTTCTGATGAAATTTCTGGTGCTGCTTTCAGCTTTCCTTTGTCGTTCGACCCTCTGTGAAATTTCTTGCTTCTATTCGGCCCTCTTCCTCGTTCAGCTGGCCAACTGCTCCGACTAAAAGTGTCATTTCGGCCTCGCCTTGTCCAATTGGGCCAGCGCACATTCCTTGTGCGACTTGTGCCTCTGCAACTTCTTTCTTTCACCGGGGGCCCCGGCCGGCCTTCTTTGAATTTGCGAGTTGTACTTTTTTGGCGCGCCTCCTCATCTTCTTTTAGCTTCCTCTCCCTTTCCTGCTGGGCCTTTGCTTCTGCCTCCTTTTGTTTGGCGGATGGAGTTGACCCTGTGTTGATTCGGGATTTCTGGAGCATGGATGAAGAAGAAGCTCCTAACTGACGTCTTCTGTCTTCTAAGTTCTGATCATCCGAGTCTTTCTGGACCACGTCAACCCCCGGAGAAAGTTGTCTTTCAGCATTATACCAGTTTCTTCTCTCATCTTCTGCTGGGCGTTCGAGATGCTGATAAGTCCACCTGAGGTTGGCTCTCCGGCAGTGTTCAGGGACCAATCTCTCTGGGTCATAGTTTCGGTGTTCAATTGCCCCCAGCTAATAACTTCTCATTGCGTCTGCTTCTGCTAGCACCTCCTTGAAGTCTTTAACTGTGAATGCACCAATAGTGAGGGGCAGAGTGGGCCATGGCTTCTTTTTTCCCTTAGACAAGATGTTGGAGAAACCATGTGACATCTGAAAGCACACCTCCTGCATCAGCATTTTGTCCGTCACGAAGCGAGGCATAACATGTGGCGCCTTGTAAGTTCCAAAGACTCGGATGAAGGTGTACCCAGGGAAAGGGAACCAGTGCGCCACTTTAACCAGAGTCTCCTTGGCCCGCCATGACATGCAAGGGGCGTCTTGGCCAAATAAATGTCTGTACAGAGCGGGAACAAATATTTGGGAGATCCGATCTATGTCCTGTTTGTATTTAGACTCCCAGAATACTTTGAGTTGTAGATGGATTGCGCGCGTGTTCTCGGGGTCCCAATTGTGCTCCCAGCCGTCAAACTCCACTCGGGCGCACACCGCATCTAATAGGTATGAAGCCATGTAAAATTCAGCAGGCATTCCTTCGTCCGGAGCCAATGCCGAGTTCAAGTTGGTCTGCATCGACGTCATCAGTATGCCGGCCCAGTTAAAACGGGTGCCCTGTGTTGTCACATACTCCATAATAGTGGCCCAAATGCCGTTGAAAGTGGAGCAATCTGGGCGTCCGTAAAGCCTGCAGAGCATGGCAGCAACCAATTTATAAACTTTTCTTAGGCTTGCCACTGGGTATTCCTGGTTCTTTTTCACCTTGAACTTCTCGGGCTCCTCCCACCATTGTTTAATAGTATCGACGATCGGGACGGCGTGAGTAGCAGCCCATTCTCGAGTAAAGTGCTGGTTTGGGCGCGGCAGTGAATAATAAATGTGTGCATCTGAGCCTACCAGTGTAGTGAAAGCTCTGCCTTCATGATCTCTGATCACAAATTTCTCTGGGTCTGTCTTTTTTATTATCCAGTCTATGATCTCCGGACATGGGAATATGGCTGGATGCGCCCCTGCCAGATGTAGTTTGGACCTCTTTACCGCCAAGTATATTTCTCGGTCTGGGAGGTCTTCCGGAAATTCTTCTGGCAACTTGGCGAACTCCTGATAAATCTGGTACCACCTCATGCTGTCGTCTTTCGAAAAAGTACATAATGTATCTCGAAATATTGGGGGTGGGGACACCACCACCAGCTCATCAGTCTCTTCCGCTGTTCCCTTGTCCTTTCTCCGAGACCGCGGGGGCGCCATGTCACTAGAATCTGAGAGCACAGGTATGCACTCTATGTCTTCACCTGCCAAATTCAGAAAGGAGTCCCACGATAAGAACGTCATGGCGCTTAAAACCAGTTACAATTTAGTGACAAAACCTAAATGCGTTAAAGCAAAACTGGACTGGTGAGTCGCTGCGTCGCAGATCACACAAACAGGGCCCGGGCGCGATCTTGACCTCGCGACCTGGCGACCTGAGGTCGTTGGGTCACACCGCCAGGTCTCTGAAAACAAAGGTCTGATTTTCCTGGCGACTTTCGTCATTTACGATCTGCAGTCGCAAATCTGTACAACTGGAGAAAATTGCGACTCTGCGACCTCGCGACTAGGTCGTTGGGTCGCAGGTCGCAGATTGGCTTGCCGGGGGTTTGGTGCGCGCGGCCTTGAACCCTTTTGCCTCCTTTCTCTTGGGAATTTGCAAGGTTTCTGGGGCCAGGGAGAGCTGTGGCATGATTTTAAAGAAAAGGGGATGATGCCATGGGGTGAAATAGCAAATAGAGAGGTTTTTGGTAATTTATGCAATATGCAATTGGCAAAATTCTCAGAAAACATTAAAGCATGGCCAAAAGACAATTTATAGGCTACAAGGGGAGATGGGTTTAGTAAGAAAATCATTAGAACGGAAACAGCAGGAAGAAATGGCAACTTACCCGGGAAAAACTCGTCAGTTGAGCTGTCAGAGGCGTTTTCCTTACAAATCGTTGAATGTGAATAATGCGACCTGCGACCCCCCTTTTATAGGAAGTCGCACGTGCGGGCCATTAATGTGGGTCGCTAGGTCGCAGATTCGTCAAACCTTGAGTTTTTCGACCTGGCGACCTTGCGACCCGGTGACCTAGAGGTCATTGAGTCATGGAGTCGCGTCGGTTTTGATCTTCATGGGAAACCAAATTGCGACAGCGACTGACATTTCAATTAACTTGAGTGTCAGTCTTGATTTTCATAAGTTTATATTAATGCGGCTTTGGCATTTGTGACTTTGGTCGCTAGGTGTAAAGATTATAATTTTCACATGAATGTCTCTTTTTAGAGCTTAGTGACTTAGCAATTTCTCTTTAGTTCTAAGGGGCTCCAAAATTTTAAAAGGTAGTCTTTTTTGGAGGGTGTTGTA